>CM045012.1:14484904-15084904 GCA_024542945.1 allo-octoploid hybrid of Carassius auratus x Cyprinus carpio
AACTGTAATAAATCAAAGGTCAAAACAGCTCTCTTTGTTAAATCATGTACCTGAACATTTCAGTTATTATATATACACATATTAATGACAAAGAATATAATTCCTTCAGATACCTTCAAAAAATGTACCTTATGAATACTGTCTTCAAAAAACAACAAAAGGAACTGTTGTACACCATCATGAATCAAAAAGCTAGAAAAGAACTAAACTGGGAAGTTAGTCATTCAGCATATAATTTGGGAACAAGGACAAAACACATTCACTGATTATTTACATATAACAGTTGACTAAACCAATAAGGTAAAAAAGAGAAGAGTAAGAAGAGAAGAGAGAGGGGGTTATTTTACACTGTACAATAAGACTGGAAATTTATAGTTTGTGTTTAGTAACAATTCTGACATTTATATAAAAAGATTTAATGAATAACTTGATCACCAAATTTTATGAGGAAACTGGCACTTCTATCCCAACATCAAATTCAGTGCGACTGGACTGCAATAGAAGTAAACTTTTTTTGTTTTGTTTGCTAATTTCAGAGTGCAGAGAGCGATAATTAATGGAAACTGTCTGTATCAAGCGAACTCTAATAATAAACAAGGTTGAATCACACACATTGGTCAAGACGACAAACCTACACATCAAAAAGAAATGAACACACTGGGGTCACTGGGGGGTTGCTCAGGCAGACCAATGAGATGGGCCGGACTTCACGGAGAAGACCCAGCATTTAGCACAATACCAGAACCCGCATATTACAGTCCAGACTGTGAAGGCTTTTAGCTAAGCACCACGTGGCGGTCGAAGACAGACTTGCGCTGCTCTTGGACCTGCCTCTTCCAGCGCTGCTGAGCGTGCTCTACTTTGTTTAGCATGTTGGAGCGAGAGCGAGAACGGGAAAGCACATCATGGGCGTTAGCGAAGGGCTGCTGGTCCTGTAAAAACAGAGTTTAACGTTATCACATTTTAAAGAACATGACTATCAATAATGACACAAAATGGGTGCATCTATTTTGTTACACATCTTTTTAATCTAAACTACCAATACATACAACATACATTAAATCTTGTATCCATAAAGACGTAACACTTACCCCAACATCATCGTCACTCTGAATGAGCTGTGAATGGCCAAACAGCCTTCTCTTCAGTATAGGCTCCAACAGCGTCAGATAGACCATATACAACAACAGAAGCCCCAGAATAGACAGATATGCTATAATAGTGCCCTGTAAAATAGAGAAAGATGATTATTTCTCTAATACTTAAACTTATTATATATGCCATACTTTATAAAGACGTTGAACTTACTTTGATGGTTCCAGAGCTCCTTTCTTCATATTTGCATTCACAGCGTAAACAGTAAGCCTCCACATCTTTGCCTTCAACAGGCATCGGCTCCACCACATGAAGGCAATTACTGTGCAAATGTTTATATTAGAGATGTTATGGATCAGTGAATAGATTTGGTTTATTACAGAAGTTACTGTAGACTTGTATTAAGACTAGTAAACCATTTACCAGTCCTTCAAGGAAACGTTTTGGTTGTAGATCAGCCCAGCAATGTCCTTATAAGGTGGACAGATACATTTGCACCTGATGTCTTCTGAATTCTGAGAAGAGTGACCACACATACACAAGCTCATATATTTACACCAATGAATGACACGAAATCAGTGAAGGTCACCATACTTTGGTCAGTTAAGATTGCACTTGGCATTGTTTCCGATAAGGAACGTGTTAATTAGTTAATTTATCACTACGTATTATTACCTTTTATTACGCAGAAACATTAAACATGCTAACGGCTAGTTAGCACTGCCAAAAACACAACAGGTTCACAACTACACAAAGTATATCGTGTATGTATTAAAATACAGTGATAAATATCTTATTTTACCTTAGCTTCTGATGTTTGTGCAGATAATATCAGCATAAAACACGCTAGCGATGAAAACGTCAACAGACTGACAGCGGCTCTTGAGGTCAATCGATACATCTTTTTCGCTTCCGCTCAAGACAGCGTCGTCAAATATTAAAGAGAGGTGTAGCAGAATAACGAGTAGATATTACATTAGCGACGCATGCAATGACTAGAACTCTTCTGGTCCAAATAAACGTCAACAAAACAAAGCGCGAGGGCTGGACTCTGCTTGACACATCAGCTGACCACCAGCAGACGGTCCGCGCATTATCACTTCCCTCCGGAAACACGTGAGTGGGAACCATTCTTCCGAACGAGTTCAGGTCTGTCTGTCGTTGAAAACACTTTTATCACTATTCAGACCGGTGTTACCTCTACGATGTTATATGCTTCAAACTGCATTAACTACAAAGAAAATAGAGATCATTCACAGATATTTATTTTAATTGGCAGCCTATTTATATATAATATGTCTCATTTTATGCAACTTTTTATTCCTAAAACATGGTGATTTTTTCTGATTAATGGAATGATAAAAAGAGACATTCAGAATCCCCTCTTCATAACATTTAAATGTAATATGTCAACAAGTGAAACAAGCATTTTGAACCTGGCTTTATCCAATGTTTAGATTTCAGTTTTGAAAATGTATGCAAATTAGTGCATATTTAATTATATAATGCAATAATTTCCATATTTTAACATAGCATTTCAAAAATGTTTGCAATTCTTAATTTAATAATCAGCTGCTGAAGTATGGTGGGATCTATTTAAAAAATGACTCTATTCACCTGGGGTGTCTTGCCTCAAGCCATAGTTTCTGTTTAATAGGTTTAACAGAGGTTTAATTTCTCCAAGAACCCCCTGGTTGTAAATCTAGGCTTCTGCAACTGCGCTGCATGTGATACAACAAAGATATTTTGAGTATACTTCTTTATTTACATGTTAGATGTACTATGGAATGCCAAGTCTGCCAAAATAAAAAATAAATAAATACATAAATAAATATACAAATAAATGTAAAAAAGAAAAAAATAATAAATATATATATAAATAAATATACATAGAAAAGCAAAAAAACGAAAATAAATAATTATTTATACATTTATTTCCTTATTTATGTATATATTTATTTTTTTCCATATTTATTTATTTCTTCTTTTATTTATTTATACATTTATTCATTTATACATTTATTTATTTCTACATTTATTTATTTTTACATTTATTTATTTATACATTTATGTTTTTCTACATTTATTTATTTCTTCATTTATTTCTTCCTACATTTCTTCCTGCGTAGGGTAATGAGGAGGGCGTGGTTTACCTCAGACATAGCAATCGAGCTCAGAGTAAGCGAAGGCGAAGGGTTGAGGCCACAGTGACACCCTGTGGCGAAATACAATAAGTATCACTGACGTTGATACGGTCTGTGACTGCGAGGTATATGGTTAAAATCTTACTGTGTGACATGGATATGCTCGTCTTTATTCCGGACATGGTCGTAGAACATCGTTTGGTCTGGATTTGTAAAATGTCCTGGGCTAACAAACATGAAACAGGGACTCTGAAACGGAAGCGCTTTATTTTTTCCATTTTTCGGTCAAAACTCACGGAAAGGAAGCAGGGCACATAGGCTACAGTGAAGTCAACGCAAGCATATTGACCAATGCTTTTGAAACGAGACCATTGCATTTGAATGTAGCCTAATTTCCAAAAACAATACTGACAGCAACAGCCTTATTAAATGTATGAACGTCACGTTAATCCACATCGATAAATTCAGTTAGAGGATAAGACTGTAGCCTATAGGGCAGTTAGCCTACCACTAAAATCCAACCAGATCTTCATCAGAGCCATCAATACAGAAGAGATCTTAATGCATTTACACAGCAATTAGCCTACAAGTGCATACATACATAATATTTATGAAGTGTCTTACGCCTACATTTTGAAGACATAAATATGACATGATGGAATCAATGAAGTGAGAGCCTACGTTTAATATGAAACTAAAACAGACACCAGGTGGCAGAAAGTCACTGTCTTAATGAGTGAGTTCAATCCACTCGTTTGATACACCGAATCAAAAACAACTCGACGTGTTGAAGCGATTTGTTTCTGATCATTTATATTTAGGCCTATGCGTTATCTAAATAATTATAATAGACTAATAATAATAATAATAATAATAATAATAATAATAATAATAATAAATAAATAAATGACCAAATGCTCAAAAAGTTGGCAGAGAGGGGTCATGTTCGGGGAAACAACATAATTGTTGATAGGCTATATTTTTTGGAGCCATGGGTTTAATGCGCAAACCTGTGTGACCATATAGCAACTATTCAGAAATGGAAATAACGAATGCATTAATATTTTGTTTTGAATTTAAGAAAAGTCGATTGAATATTTACAGGTTTTATCTCGTTATTATTTTCAGAATAGTAACGTCTTTGTAACCAACCACAGTGATAAAAAATCTCTATCTAATAGGCTACTTCAAAGATCAAATCAAATTATATATTGTAAAAGTTTGTACAAATTTATGTAGCCCAAAAACATAACAAAAAATAGTCTACATAACTTTTTAATTATTATTATTATTATCATTCTTTCTTTCTTTTTATTATTATTATTATTAGGCTATTGTTATCATCATCATCAGCAGCTGGCAAACCATAATGGAATCTATTTAAAGGGAATGATTGTGGTGGGGAGTTTGGTCAAACTATTGCAGTGATAGCCTACTGCGAATATAGATGGTTTCAACGGCATCAACATAAACAAACGTTAATGCGCGTGAGCGCTTTTGTGGACCTAACTTAACTTCCGGTAGACTCCAAATAGAATCAATAACAACAGTCAAGTCCCTCTAGAGTAGATATTTTTTGATAACAAACAAAATATGTTTGCTGCGTGGATCAGGCGGACTTAATGAATATGCAAATTCATTCTTTGCCAGCAGGAGATGTTTTAAAGCATAGACATAAAGCACGAGAAATAGAGGTTTCCCCAGTAACAGCTGTAAACAAAGCAGAGCTGGTACGCTCATACGCTGCTATCAGGCATATAACATGCAAGTCCTACTTCAGAAATACAGCGATATAAAAACAACTGTGCCTCGTTTTGATATTTAAACATAAATGTAAGGAATTATTATTATTAAACGTGCAGTACGTTACGTAATGTTACGTTACTCATGTTTATTTAACGAAGCCTTTTTGAAAATCGATCAGTTTTAAAATTGTGTCGAGTCTCCAAAAATAAATAAATGTATGGGAAACACATCCCGCAGCACAACCACCTGAGCCCAACTTCAGTCTACTCATCACCTTGGCTTTAACTGCGTTTGTAGATGGCACCGCAGCCAGACCGATATAACACAGACCGGAAGTTAACTTAGGTCCAGGCGCGTGCGCCCGATGAAACCGTCTATAACGGGTTGAAATAAAAGACGGCGCCGTCCACAGAGACATTTCTATGTGCACTATTTCATCCGTGAAAACCTTAGTCCCCTGGCTATCATGTCAGAATCTGCAATTCAAAATAAATTTTGCCTGCCACTGCAGCAAATTCAGCAGCTTTTAGATATTGTTGTTGGTCCGACTTTGTCAAGACAAACCTGACGGAACTCAGCCCCGAAATTCAACTGCTGTCGCTCTTCTCTTTCTTTACTTTCCGCTGTAGCTGTTGGGTCCGTGTATATTTTGGTCATTCGATTTTCTATTTAAAAATTAATAAAGATAAATGTTAAGAAACGGAAAACGAAAATTAGTTAATACGAAAATTTTCGTATTTTTGTTTGTGGGTAAAAAATGAGATTATGCTTTAATATTTGTTTGAATGTGCGGGTGGCGCTGAAACGCCCCTTTCATCCCTTCTGTACCGCACCGACAAGCGGAACCGCAAGCTCAGTTCATTTTCACCAGGAGAGAAGCGGCAGACAGCAGGTGAGGAAGCGGCGGAGGCGTTGCGGGGGGCGGGCAAGCAGAGAGAGAGAGAGAGAGAGAGAGAGAGAGAGAGAGAGAGAGAGAGAGAGAGAGAGAGATAGAGAGAACAGAGAGAGAGAGAGAGAGAGAAGAGGGAGAGGAGAGAGAGAGATGGAGAGGGAGAAGAGGAAGAGAGAGAGAGAGAGAGAGAGAGAGAGAGAGAGGGGAGAGAGAGAGAGAGAGAAGGCAAAGGGCAGGGAAGAAAGGAAGGGGGGGGGGCAAAAAAAAAAAAAGAAGAAGAAGGAAGAAGAGAAGAGAGAGAGAGAGAGAGAGGAGACAGAGAGAGAGAGAGAGAGAGACAGAGAGAGAGACAGAGAGAGGAGAGAGAGAGAGAGAGGAGAGAGACAGAGAGACAGAGAGGGAGAGAGAGGAGAGAGACAGATAGAACATGAGAGACAGATATATAGATTAGATATAGTATATTATATATATATATATATATATATATATATATATCTATATATAATGATATGTATCTAATATATATATGTATAATGATTATATATCTGATATATTATATATATATATATATTTTTTTTTTTTTTTTTTTTTTTTTTTTTTTTTTGACCATAACAGAAATTAATTCTTTCAATGACATTTTGAATATTTACTGTTGAGGATCTACAATGGCATGAAATGTGCAGATTTTTAGCCTACTAATTTTAATCTATGCCTACACTGTAAAAAAAAGTCTGTAGTTTTTACAAAATAATTTTGGCAGCTGTGGTTGCCAGAATACTTTTGTAAAAAATACAGAAAAACTGTAAACACAATTACGGCCAAAAACTGTAAATTTTACAGTACACTGTAAAAAAAAGTCTGTAGTTTTTACAAAATAATTTTGGCAGCTGTGGTTGCCAGAATACTTTTGTAAAAAATACAGAAAAACTGTAAACACAATTACGGCCAAAAACTGTAAATTTTACAGTACACTGTAAAAAAAAGTCTGTAGTTTTTACAAAATAATTTTGGCAGCTGTGGTTGCCAGAATACTTTTGTAAAAAATACAGAAAAACTGTAAACGCAATTACGGCCAAAAACTGTAAATTTTACAGTATAAAACTGTTATTTACAAACAAGAAAATTTGAATGTAAACCAGTAAATTCAACAACGCACACTGCTATTAAAATCTGTTTTGTACCTTTAACATACTGACAACCACCATAATAATGCAGGTGGTAAAAGAGAAAGCCACATGAAGAATCGAAGTTCATCACAAGTAGCTTCGCCACAAGCAGAAGTTTATATTAATATATAGAAGGTGCACAAAGTCATTCATGCAAACACAAAACACCATCATGGTGACACACGATACTTAAACAATTCAATAAACTTTCATTAAACAGCAGAAGATGTAACATAAAGCCCAGATGTACAACTGATAACAAAAAACTATTAAAAAACATGATTATTTAAACAAAATACTTTCAAATGTGGAGCCTCACACAGGGAATTCTGGGAATATCAGTTTACAGTTTTTGACTGTAAATTATACATTGATTTGTTCTTTTTTTATTTCTAAAAACTGTAAAATTAACAGCATTTTACTGTAAAATTACATGAAATGTCTGGTTAGATCTTTTACAGTTTTTCCCTGTATATAGTACAGGAACTTACTGTTAACCTATTAACACTTTTTTTTTGTAGCGTTTTTACAAAATTGTACAGTTAAAATGACACTTATTTTTTACAGTGTACAATATGCTACAAACAAATAGCCTAAATTATAAAAACAATATTATTATAATTGTAGCCATATTTTTATATATATAGATGGGCAACCTCTCAGGTTCACAATTATTTTTATTTTTTTGTGGAAAAAAATGTATTACCTCAATTTGCATCGTTTCATCAATCATGCTAAAATTAGTCTACAGCATAAACTTGTAAAGTGACATACATACTTTATTTGTATTTTTAAAAACAACAGACTAAAACTTTAGTTTTTACAATATTTGCATGTCAAATTAACAAAATTGTTTTGTTATGAGTATTACAGTATTTCTCTGTTTTTGATACCAATAATTTGTAATTTTAACAAATAATTTTGATTACAATCACATATTGTTATTGTAAATATAACAAAATATTATGTTTAATAGTTTACAAAATTCCACTGTGAATTAAACAAAAAAAATATGTTTTGGGGTTTACAATACTTTTCTGTATGGATTTTACATAGTTTTTCTGTAAATTTCACGGTCATTTTTTACAGTGTATATTTAAGAAAAACCTCAGAACATGTTTTCATTTGCTATACAAACAACAGCAACTGAAGCTTTATCTTGTAGAGTGTAGTCTGCTGCACTTCTCCGATCGGCGGATCCCGATCCACAGCTTCCATCCCGATAACAGGAAAGAGCTTCAGCTCCGTCAGTTTGTGTCGTAAGACACCCTAAATCATTGCCGGCCCGAGCCTCTTGGGGGCCCTAAGCAGAATTTGATTTGGGGCCCCCCCCTTCCACCATGCGGAGTCACCTGTGCTTCAAGATTATTGACACAAATGTCACACTATAATGTTACATTATAAATGAATACAGTGAGGTTATGTATTAATACAAAATAAATAAATACAAATCAATACTTAACATACTTCACTCTTAAACTTCTGAATACAAACTGTCACAAAACATGAAATAAATAATTTGGCAAATTGAAGAAATTATATAGGCTGTGTAATCTATAGCAAAAATGTAACAGCAGCAATTACATGGCATTTGGCTCCCTGTGCAGGCATTTGTAATAACATGTACATAAATTGTTTATTTTGTATGTGCCTACAATATGTATTTTAACAGTGTTATTATTAACCAATCATTATTGCCTCATATTTTTTTAATATATAATGCAATAATTTATATGAAGTTAATTTAAAGGCTATTGATGGCTTAGGTCTGTAACAACAACAACAACAACAACAACAAAAATATTACAGTATATTAATACTTCTTTGTAAATTATTATTTGAAGTAACAAAACCATGGTTAATTTGCAGTTGCCATGGCTACAAGAACAATGATTTGTGGTGTTATTGATAAACCAATGGGTAATTTTTGTAAGGGAACCTGAGAAGAAAAAAAAAAAAACTTTAACAGGAATGTGCCTGAAAGTGATAAACGGGCCTCGTTTTTACCTAAATGATTTATAATTTATTTTAATATATATTAAAAATGTATAAGGTGACTGCAAGTCTTTCTCCTCAAATGCTAATGAGCTTCAAATTTGCCTTTGAGCCCATGTGAAAAAGTAGCATAATTTACATATGTCTTACAGTTTGTTTTAATAAATATTCAACATTATATTCAACTGTGCATTATAGCTGACACCTAGATGAACAATTACAGTGGTTTTTATGACTGTAAGTCATTCTCCTCAAATGCTACTGACGTTAGAAAAGTGTATAACAATATCGCATGTAACTTTAGAGACGGTCCCTAAATTTGAGACTCTCGAACGTACAACGACAAGCCACCTTTATGTCCTTTTCTTCTTTCTCTTTTCGGCACCAGAGGGATACATCCTTTTTGTGACATGGTTTATCATTTATTACAGTGACGCGCACTTGCGTGCCGGCGCGAATTGTCAATGCACGCGAGGTGTCTATGTGCAATTGCGCATGACTAAAACGCTAGCAGACACAGCAGCAGTTGTTGGTAAATAAGTTTTTTTTGTCTTGAATTATTCATTTATTCGTTCATTATTCATTCATTCATTCATTTATATCACTTGTTTAAGTTATTTAATTGTAAAAAAAAAAATAAAAATAAAAAAAATATTGGGGGGCCCCCTGGTGGCGAGGGGGCCCCAAGCAGCCGCTTAGTTCGCTTATGCCTCGGGCCGGCCCTGCCCTAAATAACATTAAAACCTTACAAAACTCAACAGGATTTGCTTTCTGCCATCTCGGTCTACATTAACTTCTTTCTGAAACGTCAGAAATGAACCAGGCTCATGCATCAGACGAACCATGTCTAGCTGGACATGTCTACTTTTAAAATAAGCCATTTAAATAGAATAACAATATTAATAATAATAATTTTATATTTAGGCCTATGTAATTCAAATGAAACCAACCAGAGGTGCAGTGTTTCCCGTCTGAACTCATTATCTGTAATTATGTCACACCATCACTATATTCAAAAGGTCATCTACAGAATTCGTGAATTCAGTTCATAATTCTAAGTAGCCTATAGCCTATAATTAAAACATTTAAAGTAGACTAATTATGGGGAAAACTTATTTTAATATACATTTTATTATAAATGTGGGGTTGTATTTTTCCCATTTTATTTTATTTTTGAAAAGGCCTAGAATAAAATAAGCAGGCAAAAAATTAGTAGTAGCTAGGCCTATATTTTATTCCATGTCGTTGTAGATCACCGGCTAAAGTAAAATTCAATTGGTGTTTTATGAATAAAGTTGTCAAGTCTGCTTTGTCAATAATATGTAGCAGCCGGAAAAATATAATATTATTTTTTTTATTTTATTATTTATTTAATTAATTTATTATTATTATTATTATTATTATTATTTTATCTTGCAAGCACCACTAGCAAAGAATCCGCAGGATTAATAAACTCTGCTGTCTGCCGCTTCTCTCCTGGTGAAAATGAACTGCTGAGCTTGCGGTTGCTGCTTGTCGGTGCGGTACAGAAGGGATGAAAGGGGCGTTTCAGCGCCGCCCACACATTCAAACAAATATTAAAACATAATCTCATTTTTTACCCACAAACAAAAATACGTAAAATCCAGCTACATTTTCTTTTTCCGTTTCTTAAACAAAACGAAAAAACGAAAATCAAACCGTTTCTCATTTATCTTTATTTATTTATTTTTATATAGAAAATCGAATGACCAAAATATACACGGACCCAACAGCTACAGCGGAAAGTAAAGAAAGAGAAGAGCGACAGCAGTTGAATTTCGGGGCTGAGCTCCGTCGGGTTTGTCTTGACAAAGTCGGACCAACAACAATATCTAAAAGCTGCTGAATTTGCTGCAGTGGCAGGCAAAATTTATTTTGAATTGCAGATTCTGAAATGATAGCCAGGGGACTAAGGTTTTTACGGATGAAATAGTGCACATAGAAATGTCTCTGTGGACGGCGACGTCTTTTATTTCAACCCGTTATATTCGCAGTAGGCTATCACTGCAATAGTTTGACCAAACTCCCCACCACAATCATTCCCTTTAAATAGATTTCATTATGGTTTGCCAGCTGCTGATGATGATGATAACAATAGCCTAATAATAATAATAATAAAAAGAAAGAAAGAATGATAATAATAATAATAATTAAAAAGTTATGTAGACTATTTTTTGTTATGTTTTTGGGCTACATAAATTTGTACAAACTTTTACAATATATAATTTGATTTGATCTTTGAAGTAGCCTATTAGATAGAGATTTTTGATCACTGTGGTTGGTTACAAAGACGTTACTATTCTGAAAATAATAACGAGATAAAACCTGTAAATATTCAATCGACTTTTCTTAAATTCAAAACAAAATATTAATGCATTCGTTATTTCCATTTCTGAATAGTTGCTATATGGTCACGCAGGTTTGCGCATTAAACCCATGGCCCCGAAAAATATAGCCTATCAACAATTATATTGTTTCCCCAAACATGACCCCTCTCTGCCAACTTTTTGAGCATTTGGTCATTTATTTATTTATTTATTATTATTATTATTATTATTATTATTATTATTATTATTATTATTATTAGTCTATTATAATTATTTAGATAACGCATAGGCCTAAATATAAATGATCAGAAACAAATCGCTTCAACACGTCGAGTTGTTTTTGATTCGGTGTATCAAACGAGTTGATTGAACTCACTCATTAAGACAGTGACTTTCTGCCACCTGGTGTCTGTTTTAGTTTCATATTAAACGTAGGCTATCACTTCATTGATTCCATCATGTCATATTTATGTCTTCAAAATGTAGGCGTAAGACACTTCATAATATTTGTATGCACTTGTAGGCTAATTGCTGTGTAAATGCATTAAGATCTCTTCTGTATTGATGGCTCTGATGAAGATCTTGGTTGGATTTTAGTGGTAGGCTAACTGCCCTATAGGCTACAGTCTTATCCTCTAACTGAATTTATCGATGTGGATTAACGTGACGTTCATACATTTAATAAGGCTGTTGCTGTCAGTATTGTTTTTGGAAATTAGGCTACATTCAAATGCAATGGTCTCGTTTCAAAAGCATTGGTCAATATGCTTGCGTTGACTTCACTGTAGCCTATGTGCCCTGCTTCCTTTCCGTGAGTTTTGACCGAAAAATGGAAAAAATAAAGCGCTTCCGTTTCAGAGTCCCTGTTTCATGTTTGTTAGCCCAGGACATTTTACAAATCCAGACCAAATGATGTTCTACGACCATGTCCGGAATAAAGACGAGCATATCCATGTCACACAGTAAGATTTTAACCATATACCTCGCAGTCACAGACCGTATCAACGTCAGTGATACTTAGTGTATTTCGCCACAGGGTGTCACTGTGGCCTCAACCCTTCGCCTTCGCTTACTCTGAGCTCGATTGCTATGTCTGAGGTAAACCACGCCCTCCTCATTACCCTACGCAGGAAGAAATGTAGGAAGAAATAAATGAAGAAATAAATAAATGTAGAAAAACATAAATGTATAAATAAATAAATGTAAAAATAAATAAATGTAGAAATAAATAAATGTATAAATGAATAAATGTATAAATGAATAAAAGAAGAAATAAATAAATATGGAAAAAAATAAATATATACATAAATAAGGAAATAAATGTATAAATAATTATTTATTTTCGTTTTTTTGCTTTTCTATGTATATTTATTTATATATATATTTATTATTTTTTTCTTTTTTACATTTATTTGTATATTTATTTATGTATTTATTTATTTTTTATTTCGGCAGACTTGGCATTCCATATGTACAACCATAAAAATATAAACATTTAATTTACTCTGCATGTCATCAATGAGTAATCAAGCATACATCAAGAGCCTCTTAATCCAGAAATCAGTTTAGGTGAATGCAGAGAAACTGATACAGTGGGGAAAATATTTATTTGATCCCCTGCTGATTTTTTAAGTTTGCCCACTTACAAAGAAATGAAGGGTCTGTAATTTTTATGGTAGGTTTATTTTAACGTATAGAGACAGAACATCAACCAAAAAAATCCAGGGGAAAAAAAACACATTATATAAATGTTAGAAATTGATTTGCATTTTAGTAAGTGAAATAATTATTTGATCCCCTACCAAACAGGAATAATTCTGGCTCCCACAGATTGGTTATGTGCCGATGTGGAACACAAATTAGTCCTGCCACTTTAAGAAGTTACTAATATCAGCTTGTTAGGTGTATAAGACACGTGTCCACACAATCTGTATTTTCCATTCCAAACTCTCCCACCACCATGGGCAAGACCAAAGAGCTGTCAGGATGTCAGAGACAAGATTGTAGATCTGCACAAAGGCTGGAATGGGCTACAAGACCATCAGCAAGAAGGAGACAACTGTTGGTGCGATTATTCAGAAATGAAAGAAATAGCTTTCAGTCGGCCTCGGTCTGGAGCTCCGTGCAAGATCTTGCCTCATGTAGTAAGGATGATCATGAGAAAGGTGAGGGATCAGCCCTGAACTACACGGGAGGAGCTTGTTAATGATCTTAAGGCAGTTGGGACCACAGTCAGCAAGCAAAACATTGGTAACACTATGCCACAATGGACTGAAATCCTGCAGCGCACACAAGGTCCCCTGCTCAAGAAGGCACAAGTACAGGCCCATTTAAAGTTTGCCAGAGAACATCAAAATGATTCAGAGAAGACTTGGGAGAAAGTGCTGTGGTCAGATCAGACCAAAATGGAGCTCTTTGGTTTTAACTCGACTAGCCGTGTTTGGAGGGAGAGAAATGCTGACTATGACCACCATCCCTACAGCCAAGCACGGAGGTGGAAACATTATGCTTTGGGACTGTTTTTCTGCTAAGGGTACAGGACGAGGGACATTTAGGGGCAAATGGATGGGGCCGTGTACTGTAAAATCTTGGACGAGAACCTCCTTCCCTCAGCCAGAACACTGAAGATAGGTCATGGATAGGTCTTCCAGTATGACAGTGACCCAAAACATACAGCCAAACCAACAAAGGAGTGACTCAAGATGTCATGTCATGGAGTGGTCTAGCCAGTCTCCAGACCTCAGTCCTATAGAAAATCTGGAGGGAGCGGAAACTTCGAGCTGCCAAACAACAGCCAAGAAATCTTAAGGATTTAGAGAGGATCTGTAAAGAGCAGTGGTCCAAAATCCCTCCTGAGATGTGTGTGAACCTGGTGACCAACTACAAAAAACGTCTTACCTCTGTACTTGCCAACAAGGGTTTCTGCACCAAGTACTAAGTCATGTTTTGCTTGGGAATCAAATACTTATTTCACTCACTGAAATGCAAATCAATTTCTAACCTTTATATAATGTGTTTTTTTCTGGATTGATTGGTATTCTGTCTCTATACGTTAAAATAAACCTACCGTAAAAATTAAGGACCCTTCATTTCTTTGTAAGCGGGCAAACTTACAAAATCAGCAGGGGCTCAAATAAATATTTTCCCCACTGTATATCAAATGACCATAATGTCTAACCAGTACCACTGAAAATATTGTGTACATCTAAGGTTTCTTACTGGAGACAAATGAAGAATACATATGTAATGTATTCTCTTTTGAAAAAAGAAAAAAAATTCCAATTGTAGTAACATGAGAGCCAATGCTATTTGTTTACATAATGTACAACACATTCAAACTCGCAAAAATGACTTTAATTGCTTTAACTTCCACTACTTTCTTAGTAGTGCGCTGAAGTTTCAAAATAAGCTGGTCAAACATATTTTCACAAAAAATAACAAATTTTGTGAAATGACCTATATTATATAACAAGCAATCTAGTTGCTCTTCTTTTTTTCTGACTATAATTCAGGCTGTAATTAACATGTTTTTATAACACAGTCACTAAAGGAATGAAACAGGAAGAATCTTTTTCTTGAAAGGTGGCAGCTCATGTTATAATTGTAAGAAGGGCAGCAACTAATCCACTCACTGGAAAAACAGTTCATTTTCTTCAGGAGAAAAAAATTCCAATAAAGTATTTAGGAAAGTTTCTTGTGAGCTCTCATCTCATCAGGTCCAAGAAGTCTTCTTGAATCCGCAAGTGTGTAGGCGGCCAAGAACATTCAGGAATGTTTGTTCCAGGTCAGTCATTTAAAATTAGTCTAGAGCGCCAAATATTCTTTCTGTAAAAGATTATTTCACAAAATTCAGGGGCGCAGGAATCTCAAAACTTTGGAGCGGAGAAATCTGATAAATGATTTTGGAAACATTTCTCTAGACTCTTGTGCAGTGTAGTTGAAGAAGTTTTGTGGATGGGCCAGGACATCAAACAGGGCCTTCAGAAGCTTCTTGTCCTGTAAAGTTCATTAGAAAACATAAATGGACTTTAAGTCAATTACAAAACACCAGTACAGTATATTTTCCCATCTTCCACATGGTGGCATTATTATTTTTACTAATGGGATCTGCAATGGCAAACCTCTTGATTTTAGGACTTTTACATTACTTAAAATCCATTGGCCATTCACAAAAGTTATAATGAAACCTGTTTAAAAAAAGTTGCTTTGAAAGACAATTAGTGCACTATACCTTAAGAATTTCTTGATGATTCTCAGAGGCATATAACCTTCCATCCCTAACAATGTCCTCAATAAGCTCCTGGTAGTCCTCTAAAAAAAGCACATTGAATAGCATATAAATACTTGACATACTTTAAACACTTATCATATGATACAAACACATCATCAATGCACTTCTCACCATCATATGTTACATAAAGCACTTGGAAGCCTTTTCCACTGTTTCCTTCATTAGAGCGGAACTGGATCCAGAGTTTCTTGGAGCGGGAGGTGAAGGCTATTGGTCGCTCATAGGTCTGGCACGTCTCATAAGTCGTCACAGAATTGGGCAGAGCTGAGGGAACAGTAAAGAAACTTCTAAACACCTCTTCAGTGGCATATTCAAGCCCAAAGAGATGAAGGAGAGCACTAATGAGCCCATCGATGGGGCTCCTCCCCCCATTTCCTCACATGTGTATTCACAATCACCCTGCAGAGCCAATGTTTTCAATACCAGATCACAGCCTTGCAACACTCACAGCTCTTCCGCATGACCAAATAGTCCCCACACTCATCTTCAATGGGAAGGTAGATCTCGGGTACCACAATGAGGATTCTGCGCTTTGGAGGAGGGGTGATGGTCCAGGTGCACTCGATGTTGGCTGGGTAGTTGCCGGGGTAGTTGGGGGATTCAATATAGCCGTTGAATTCTCCCAGCTCTCCTCCACAGTGTCTCTCTGGCAGAAACAAATTAAACCACTCAGGATAGACTATACAGAGAACTAAATTACATTTTGTTTTGTTTTTATGAGAAAAGGGTAGGTTTAAATGAAAGAATAAACCATCATTTAGATTTTAAAAGAGCTAAAAATGGAACCTTTTTGTAATTTGCACTTACTTTTGCACTGCATAATGTTTGTGGTTCCATCAAAATCGGTGGTAGTGTTTCCAGGGCAGGCAATGCAGTAGTTTTGGCCAAACTCCATCTGATAGGCTCCAATGGGGCAACGGATACAACGGTGGGTGCTGGTATTATAGTAATGCCCTGGGGAGCACTGAACTGTAGGAACAACAAAATCAGTTCTGAAATCAGCATTTCTGTCTTAAATACCATTAAATGTTGAAGAATGTGACTAGCCAAGAACATCAAACATTTTAAGCAAATAACCTTCTTTAAATCAGCATAAACTGATTTAAGCTGGTGTCCTAGCCTAATCAGTTAAAAAGTGAAGCAAACCTCTCTAAACTTGTTCTTAGGCTGGTTAAGGCTGTTTTTTTTTTTCAGAAGAGTAGTCTTTATTAATGTGAATATACAATACTGTTAAGAATAGGTCTGTCAGAATTTCTTTTTTGAAGGAAAATAATACTTTTTTTTCAGAAATGATGCATTAAATGGATCAAAAGTGACAGTAAAGACATTTATAATCTTACAAAAGATTTCCATCTCAAATAAATGCTGAAAAATATATCAAGGGTTCCACAAAAATATTAATAAGCACAATTGTTTTCAACACTGATTACAGTATATATACATTTTTGTACACCAAATCAGCATATTAGAATGATTTCTGAAAGATCTTGTGACACTGAAGAATGGAGTAATGATGCTGAAAATTCAGATTTCCCATCACATGAATAATTTAAATTTTTAAATACATTAAAAAGAAAACAATTAAATTGTAAATAGTTATTGACCCCAAACTTTTGAACAGCAGTTTAATCTGAGTACCCTAGATATTACAGCCATGTTCTTCTCACCTTTAGTCTCACAGTCTTGGAAGGACACAGAACCGTGATATTTGGTTGTGAGGCTTCCTCCACATGGGAAACAGGAAGTGCGGCCAACTTCAGGCTGATAGGTGCCGTGTCGACAGAGCAGACAGGGGACAAAGCCATCATGGGAGAACTGACCAGGACCGCACTGACCTAGGATCAGAAAAAAATGTTAAGACAATGCCAGACAGCCAAATTTCAATTCCAAAGAAAGCAGTGATGTCATGTAAGTTCATTATCAAATAAAGTGCAGGCATCCTCTCATCCCTCTAGTGACCACACTAAATTGGTTGCAAACCCTAACAGCTCATTTAGTTGTGTCTATCAGCAGAAAGTAGAAGATGGCATCAGCATCGTAAGCTATCTTTGATGACCGCGCCTCAGAAACAGAAACCTGGTGGTGCCTTTTTTTCTCCAAACACAACACTGCTCTGGAATTCTATGTTGATGTGAATGAATTAAACATTTGAGGATTTGCAGGACTGCATGAAATGACCCCTCCCAACGCACTCACAATTACAAAACCTCAACTCGAGCTCAACTAGCCATGAGCCTGTGAGATTATCATCAATACAGGTATGATTCCTACCGACTGAATAAACAAAAAACATGATGTCATTCATATTCTTTCTTTGCAACCTTGGATAACTGGGGGATGACATCTCGTCAGCATAAATGGATAATAGGATGAAATGTGGTACATCCTTGGTGTGAACAGACCTATACTTGGTCGAAGCAATAAACAGAATTTAAAACAATATGACAGACAAACATACAAGCTCTTCACAGACACCAACCTCAATGGAAGTGTGTAATAATGGAAAGACTACAGACTTGTTTGTTCGCGAGTATGTCTCTGTGAAGTCTCACCTCCACACTCCGAGATGTTGCGTGCTCCTGCAGTTCTCGGGATTCCCCTGCCCTTGGGTCCTGGGCACACGTCGCATGACACCTGCCCCTCTTCATCCTGGTACGTCCCAGGGGGGCAAGGAAAGCACCTCCCCTGCTCTCCATCATAGTAGGTGCCAACACTGCATTTGACTAGCACAGAACAAAGTCAGAAATTAGATGAAACAGAGACTAAACTTGGAACACAAAAGAGGAGCCTCACATTAAGCTGCTAAAGGGGCACTGCAAATCGACCCGATGCAGCTATGCCAAAAATTCAAACAAATAAGAGAACTGAGCCTTTCCACAGCTGCCTGATCCCCCACATCAAACAGCCCTCACACACATACACAATCCCTCACCTTACTGAACACGCTCAAGGGGAATATTACCTCGCATTAACCTATGATGTCTGATTAAAGGAAGCAGAACAAAGTCTTTTTAATGTTCACTTTATAAACCGCTCTGATTTATAGCGCTGCTTTCAAAAGTGTTTGACACACACTGTGCCTTGAAATAAGCCATGCACTAGTACAGTTCAGTGCTTTAACCAAGTAAGTACGGCAATTTGGAAATGTTCTTTCATCTCAGTGTCTCTGTGCAAACATCCAACTGACAGTGTTCGGGAGAATTTAGACAAACCTCTTACTCCCGAGATTCTTGGTAATAATGGCTAATTCCACAACGGCTTAAACAGCATGGCAATTATGTGTGCCTCAGCAAACTGCCCGAATTTCCAAGAAGAAAATGTAATTCTCACAAGACCAGTTCATTTTTTCCTCTCTTTGGTTAATCCTGAATGACCATGAGGAGCTACCATCACATTGTCCCAGTTGGCTTTTATTTGAAGGAGTGATGGAGTAAGACAGAGGAGAGGAAAAGAGTGAGAGATGAAGAGAGAAAGAAAGAAAAAAACCTTGAAGCCTTTCAAATGCAAAGCGATGATTCTATTCAATCCTCGAACTGATGATCCCAAAGAGGTTTAAAGGACCTTTCACCTCTATTCAAGTCCCCCGGCTTTTGCCTGTTTGATGACATAGGCAAACACTATGGTATCACAGTGGTAAGGAGCTGAACCTAATAAAAGGGGTCAGAATTGTGAATCCCCCCTATTCAGCGGAGTCCAATCGCTCCTTGCGCCTATCAGGCAGGGGCCCAAACTGCTGATGCTAATTGATTCCCATGGTGTCGCTGAAGTCAATTCTCTTGAGCCGCTCACTGGCTGGGGTCACACAGAGTGGCCCTGCCTAAGGAGGAATTTGGCAATTAAACTGCTTACTTGAATAAACAGCCCTCTAAAACACCCCCCCCCCCCCCAACACACACACACACACACACACAAAAACAAACAAGCAAACAATAACTAAGCACATATATGGACAGGAGAGGAAAGCGGCAGCTGACAGGGCAATCTTGCGCAATCTCCTCCTATTCCTGTGACCGTTTAGCTTTGCTGTTCATATAGAGTTCATCATTGTGTGTTTTTGTTATGTCTGATTACATGTTCAATTCATGTCAAATATCAAAATGTATGTGTGCTTACATTTTAAGCTGGCACTTGGACACTACACTTCTGTGTACCTTAATTATATGCCTGCTTTAGTGAAAAGAGCAAAACTTACAATCCTATATTCAGCATGGATTCAATTAATTACTTAATTGCAAGTTTGTACATTTCACTTGGCATTGCTTTCCAAGCATGTTAAATGAGATGTAGATGTATAGCTTGGATCTGTAAAGTTGGACTTGTGGGACTTTGTAAAACAATGAGGAGGGAGCTGGTCAGTGGTCACCAGTCTTCTCACTTAATTCCCCTCCATTATCATACTCCAATGGAGAGTTAACCCACTGTGGTTAAAGGGTTAGTTCACCCAAATATTAAAATTATGTCATTAATGACTCACCCTCATGTCGTTCCAAACCCGTAAGACCTCCGTTCATCTTCAGAACACAGTTTAAGATATTTTAGATTTAGTCCTAGAGCTTTCTGTCCCTCCATTGAAAATGTATGTACGGTATACTGTCCACGTCCAGAAAGGTAATAAAAACATCATCAAAGTAGTCCATGTGACATCAGAGGGTCCGTTGGAATTTATTGAAGCATCGAAAATACATTTTGTTCCAAAAATAACAAAAATTACGACTTTATTCCGCTTTTTCTTCTCTTCCGGGTCTGTTGTGAACGCGACTGCTGTGACTGTTGACGTACGACGCTGCTGACGTGTTTTCTGGTGCGCCCAATAACAAAGATAACACGTCAGCAGCGTCGTACGTCAACAGTCACAGCAGTCGCGTTCACAACAGACCCGGAAGAGAAGAAAAAGTGGAATAAAGTCATAATTTTTGTTATTTTTGGACCGAAATGTATTTTCGATGCTTCAATATATTCTAATGGACCCTCTGATGTCACATGGACTACTTTGATGATGTTTTTATTACCTTTCTGGACGTGGACAGTATACCGTACATACATTCTCAATGGAGGGACTGAAAGCTCTCGGACTAAATCTAAAATATCTTAAACTGTGTTCCGAAGATGAACGGAGGTCTTACGGGTTTGGAACGACATGAGGGTGAGTCATTAATGACATAATTTTAATATTTGGCTGAACTAACCCTTTAAAATGGATCACACACTCAAAACCCCACCCCATGAGGCAAAGAAGAGAGAGAACCACTGCAAACTCCCCAAACTACTTCAAAATAGACACAGGTAGAGACAAAGGTATCTGGGCAGTAATACTACCAATCAGAATACAGCACAATTTTTTTTTTTTTTTTTTTGAAAATGGTCTATTATGCTCACCAAGACTGCATTTATTTGATCAAAAATACAGTAAAAACAGTAATATTATGAATCATTATTACAATTTAAAATAACTGTTTTCTATTTTAATATATTTTAACATTTCTGTTATGGCAAAGCTAAATTTTCAGCAGCCATTATTCCAGTCTAATTTTAAATTAATATAAAAAAGTGATTGCTGACCCAAACCTTTAAGACCCAAATACATGGAAAGAAGATCATTTGAAAACTTCTGTTCAAGTAAAAATGTCTTTTCAAAAATCATTTAAAGAAGACATTTCAAAAACGTCTCTAACTGCAATGCAAAAGTCAATATGAACTTGAAATCCCATCAGATTCTTCCAAAGTCAAACTAAAGCGAAAATTATATGCTGTAATTTCGTTGGTCACCAATTGTCTCATTTCATCTTTTCATTCAGTTTGTTTGATGAATTTTAGGAGAAATATCCCAAATTTGATACATGGACAAAACATAACGGAGATGTCTATTAAGTCTCTGTTGCTATGAAAGTGCAATCCCAGAGCAATAACATTTCACTCGGAGTCTGAGACTGTTACAAAGAAGTCTTTACAGCAAATGACAGCCTTGAAAAAGCAAAGAGACTTTGGATATCTGCATTACAGCTGAAACTGAGCCTGTAAAAGATAAAGGACTTTTCCACTACACAAACATCCTCAGCAGTAGTCACCTTAAAAAGACATCTTTGTAAGAGCCTTATGTCAAAGACAATGAAGGCAATGAGATAATGTTCAACACAATGAGTCCTCCAGACAAAGAGTTTGTTAAGCCTCACATACAGTCCCTCTGAGATGTTTATTCTAGAGGCTAAAGAAAATGGATGTAAAGTTGAACATATGCTGTAGCGAGTTGATCTGAAGTACACAGCTTCAGTCCTGAGGTTGGAACAGCATTCAGCTGTAAGAGCCAACAGCAGCCTTCTGTTTCCCAATCTTGCCTCTTAAATAAAACTCACGCCAACGCTCTCACATCATATATATTATACTGTATAACACCTAATATATGACAGTGATCTGGCCGGCACTGATGCCAGTCTGGAATATGTTGGATACTGTAATACTGCAATACTGTCTGATATAACTGATGCATTCCAACTAGACATAATCAGTGACCTGGAGCACAACCAATATGCAAAGTAAATAATATAATACATATGGGAATCTTAACAAATATTCCTCAAGCAACTATAAGTTGTGTATATTTGCACTCACCACATTTCTTGTCCAGCAGAACCTGTCCGGTGCCGCAGTGGTCTGGTGGGTCAGCAGGTCGGACAAGTTTCTTGGCCAGCTCATACTCTGATCCAGCAAAGTGCAGGTGAAACTGCTCCCGATTAATGGACTTTCTCAGAGTGCGGATAGTCTTCCTAAGCCGCTTCTCAGAGTGCCGTCGAACACATGCCCGGTCACAGCCCTCTGCTGAGAGAAACACTGGATACCATATCTAGTACACAACAATATAATACACTCAGAGTGCACACAAACACCCATTTCATGCACACTGTCCACTACCGAATATAAAACCCACTTTCATCTTAAACCAGGAGATACTTTCACCTGTTGGCTTGTTTTAGTAACAGCGACAGGAGCAGGAAGAGGGAGAGACGTGAGCAAGCAGTGAAAGGCCTAAGGTTTCTACTGAAACATACACATGCATTGCACAAAACCAACCTGTTACCTCCTCCAGGTTCACATCCAGCTCAAACTGGGCAGTAATGGAGGACCCTTCCTCCTCGCCAGCCTTCCGCCCGTGGCGACTACGTTGCTGTCTTCTTGAAGAGGCACAGTGCAGGCTAACAAACCTGAACTGGACATTCTCGGTGGCTCTTTTATCTGAGTAAATAGATATTAAAGACTTAATGGATTTTAGGGTTAGGGTTAGGGTTCTTACTGACTCTCAGACCCTGAGTCTGATCAGGATGTCACTGTTGTTGATGGCTCGGGTAGGACTTGGGTAGTTGAAAAGCATGTCATGGCTAATTTCATCTAACTCTTTTGAACACTGCTTGACAATGAGTGCAAGCAAGACTAGATTCTAACTTGAACATCCCCCTCATATACACCAAATGACACTTGTCAGTATCAGATTTGTAACTTATATAGCATTATTATAGACATTTCTGTGTCAGGCTTGCTGCATCGCTCTTTTTTTCTATTGAGTATACTTGCTTACAGAAAAAAAAGCTGGTGATTTACAATTTGACAAATGTAGTCATGTCACAGTGTTTTATTAATGGGGTGGCTTTAGACTTTGACTTAAAGCCTGTGCAAACAAATTACTGCTTCATTAGTTAGTGGCGTATATTTTCAGTGAGAACTGTGTTGCTTCGAGGCCAGTACCTGACAGGACAGTTTTGAAGCTCTGTGCAAGATTTTCCTGACTCCGCTTCAGATTGCACTTCCCCTGACCAGATTTAAATGTAGCAATGGTTTTGATTCCTGAACCTGCAACAGGAAGGAACTTTCACTCATCACATTCATCATTTGAGACCAGTGTTGTTATTGTTAGCTAAAACAAAAACAAAAAAAAGTTTCATTAATATTAGATGTGAAAACTTACATTTCAACACAAAGAATGAAGCTGAAGACAATTTGGAACAGTTCAAACCCAATAAACATCCACATGGATTTACCTGGGCAATATGAGCCATTCCCTTTCCACTGTCCTCCTGCGTGGCACGACAGGGGCATGCCACAGGTCACAGTGTATGAATCTTCAGCTCCTAGAGATGAAGATGATGGTGTCAGAGAAGCTCCAAGCAAACTCTAGCATGTAGACAAAGAAAGATCTCTTCATGTTGTAACACTCACCACTGATTATATGAACCTGTGACTGGCAGGTCAGGTAGCAGAGCTCACCCCCTCCCTGCTTACTGCAGTTGAGAGTGGGCCTGGCAGGTGGTGACACTAGTGCAGAGTCCTCTGCTTCTGAATGTGAAAATCACAATGCTTAAATGTGAAGTTATGTATACATGCTGAGAGGGAGGTAGACGGAATGAGTTAGAAAGATAGATCAAAAGCTCAACAATGTAGTGTGTTTAAGATGAGAATATGAACGTTAGACAGCATGTGGTGTCTGCTTGTTCAGCAATAGCACAGACAGAGAGAGCCAGATAAAGAAACTCAAAAGTATCTCCTGCTTCTAACTTCCACTGATTTCCAGCTAAGCCGACATCATCAGATACAGAAATCCAGCATTCAGAATCACTCAGGCTCATCTTACCGATACAGTCTTTCTTGTTCCAGTGCAGCTTGTAACCAGCATGACAGCGGCACTCAAAGCTTCCCATGGTGTTTTCGCAGGTGTGCTCACATCCTCCATTGTTCAAACTACATTCGTTTATGTCTGAGAATGGAGGAATCGGCAAACCCTAAGTAGTATTTCATGTAAACAAGCCTTAAAATTGTACTTCATCTGTAATAATTATGTGTGATCGGTCAAAAAACAGTTTAACAGCATCATAGACCTTTCTTTTTTTTTAATTTAAAATAGCTTTTGTATCCTTACCTCCACAATGGGCATGCCCATAAAGAGTGTAGCCCTTGTTGCATACACACTGGAAGCTACCAGGTGAGTTTACACAAGTGTGGTCGCACGTCCTCTCAAAAAAGCACTCGTCGATATCTATAATCAAACCAAAATTAACTTAAATTGAAAACTGCACAGCTCCTACATCAAACACACTCTCATTTCCTGTTCAGAGGCTCCACATTCAGTTTGAAAGATATCAATCAGTCCCTGTTTTTATTAATAACAGGGAAAGGTACTTGTAAGACTTCACTCTAAGTCTGTGTTAAGGATCTTCAAAGGAATCTTGCAAGTTGATACTGGCACACTTCATTAGACTCCCATCCGGACTTATCTCCAAGCTTAGTTACAAACACAGATAATAACACCAACCCCCACACTGCTTTTCTACGTTGAGTTGGACCTATAGCAGAAGAAGAGCATCCTACCCTGGCACAAACGCTCATCCGTCAGCAGTTTGAAGCCTTTTCGACAGTTACATTCAAAGCTGCCAATGGTGTTCCTGCAGTAGTGGTCACAGCCACCGTTATGGAGTTCACACTCATCAATGTCTAAGAGACAGAGAAGGACCAAATCACACTGTAGAACATAGATGGGTGAATCTCACAAAATATGTCAAGAATATTATCTGTAACATTATCAACCCCTCATAACATGACATGACATTATATGATATAATATAATATAAACTACTGTTCAAAAGTTTGGGTCTGTGATATATTTTTTAAGTCTTTTGCTCACCAAGATTAATTTTTTTTTTTAATAAAAACTGTAAAATTTTAAAATATGACTACAAATTAAAACAACCATTTTCTATTTTAATAAATTTTAAAATATAATTTATTCCTGTGATGGATGAATGTAATGCTGAATTTTGCATAGCCATTACTCCAGTCTTTACCGTGACGTGATTTTTCAGAATTATTCTAATATGCTGATTTTGTGATAACTGTGATACATTTATTTGAATGATTCTAGGATGAATAGAAACTTCAAAAGTGCAGCAATTATTTGAAACAGAAATCGGTCCCACTTTAAATTAAGTGGCCTTAACTACTATGTACTTCCATTTATATTAATCATTTGGTACAGTGTACTTATTGTGTACATACATGTTTTTCATTGTACTTCTATTTTAAAAAATACCTGCATGTAATTACATGTGTAATTAATTTTTGTAATTACATTTATAATTACACTGTTGACCCATCTCTTACACCTTAACCCATCCTTAAACCTACCCATACCACCAAACCTGTGCCTAACTTTACCCATATTCCACCTCAATAGCAGCAAAAGTGTTTAGCAATACAATATGAACACAATAAGTACTTATTTTTGATGTAGGTACATAGTAGTTAAGGCCACTTAATATAACGTGGGATCTTTTGTAAAATGTCTTTACTGTCACTTTTGACCACTAATGCGTCCTTGCTGAATGAACGTATTAATTTGATGACCCCAAACTTGTGAAAGGTAGTGTACATTCTTTGCTTTTGATTTTGGGGTGAAATGTGACTTAAGACATGTTTTTGTGAGATTTAGCCTAAAAGCAACTAAAATATGTGTGTCGTGAAAAAGGTTGATTCAGACCTTTGCAGGATTTGCCATCAGGTTGGAGAGTAAAACCTACTGGGCAGCTGCAGCGTACACCTGTGGATGTGTCCTTGCAGGTGCTGTCACAGCCTCCGTTTTTCACCGCACACGTCTCTGAAGAGCATATAAAAGAAAGACGCAACAAGTTACAAAGGGCAGGACTGAGAGAGAAAGCCTCAGGTTGACCATTGATGTAAATCAGTCATTGCAAAATCAATCAGTTCATTAATATTTTAACAGTTTGTGCAAGGAAGTTATTTCTCAATATCATACTCCACAGATGTAGAAGGCCAAGGACAGAGAAGCCATATGCAGTGTGCTGTGTAAATATTGTTGACAGAGATAAATACAACACTCAGCACTGTACGATAAACATCTCCAGTCCCTGTCTCTCTCTGCATGAGAGAAAAACATGTGAAATGTACCACTCTATCACCAGGACATATTTTACAAGAGAGAAATCAGAGGCAGTGAAGTGTGGGTCTCCAGTCATTTCACAGTTTACCTAAAAGACTCTGGAATGCTTAGCCTGGCCAGGCTATACGCTTCTATATACATGAACTACAGCTTAACACAATACTTCTTGATTTACTCCTATATTTCTCTGGATGAATCTGCATGCTTTGTATTGATTTGATTACGTACGGATTGTTATTGGTAGGATTTTACCCATAAGCAGTCGACGCTTAACTCGTTTGTCTACCTCGGGCAAGGACGTGGCATTGTGATCAGGGGTGGTGGGGGCCGTTTCATCCCTTTCTAAAAAAGACAGACAACAGAATATGAGAACAATATAGATCTTGTCTATAAACTGTTGGAAATGTACATTGCCAGATAACCTAAAAAATACTCTGAAATGTCAAAACAGTTTAATATGACAGATCAGCCTGATTACATTCATTTACACCAATGTGTAAAAAGTTAAGTGTCAGGTCAGGAAGAAACAAGTAGCCGCTGCATAGTTTTTGTTTTTGTTTTTTGTTTGTTTTTTACAAAACCATAATACTACCTATATATAATCAATATTTTATGCATATTAAATGCATGAATAGGAACAATTTAGTACAAACAAAATACAAAAAAAATACACAAATTATGATTTCACGTAAGAACTGAGCTCTCCATTTACATGTAGTAATATAAATACTTTACATTTTGAAAGTAATATTTCTTCAGCAGGGATGCATTAAATTGATCAAAAGTGACAGACATTTACCGAAATGTTACTTAAGCACAAAATCAGCAAATTAAAGTGATTTCTGAAAGATCATGATACAATGAAGAATGAAAAATTCAGCTTTCCCATCACAGGAATATATAATACATTATAAATATATTTAATATATATTAAAATAGAAAACAGTTATTCTACATTGTAATAATGTTTCACAATATTACTGTATTTACGATCAAATAAACACATCATTAGTAAGCATACTTTTGAACATTAGTGAATATATATATATATATATATATATATATATATATATATATATATATATATATATATATATATATATACATATATATAGCAATTACTATATACATAAATTTACGCATACTAAAAATACTGTTGGCTTTGAAAGTTATTTGAATGCTAAATAAATGTAATTAATATGTACAGTGAATGACAGTGTATAAGATGCAGGAACAGTATCAATTACATCTAAAGCAGGAGACTGTTTATCACATTTTGCTGTAATGTTTTTCCCTCTAGCATCACAGAGCACAATCTAACCTGAAAAGCAACCACACTTATAAGTACACCTTTTCATAAACAAAATACATCTATAAGAGCAAACCAACTGCAGGCAAAGAGACCTCCCTGACTGCTTGACTCTGTCCTAACCCCTGTGGCGCTGTGTTGTAGTGTTCACAGATACATAAAGATTGTCATGTTCTATGCTTCAGGACTAACAAGAGCAGAAACAAAATCATGGACCATGCTGACAGAACGTAGAGAGAGACAACGATAACTGCAGACCCCACACACACAGCCTGCAGGCTCCAGCTGTACTTCCTCATTATCAGATAGAGCGTGTGTTTGTGTCTGAATGAGAGCTCTCTTTCACTACCTTTGCACATAAGTAGAAAAAATATAGATGAGCTTAAAATACTTGCCAAGAGATCATCATAAACACTAGCTGGAGAAGTGGGTTGGGACAAAAGCTTTCGAACTAGTAAAGCAGCCTTACCTACACAGGTTCTGCCATCTGTGTGCAGGGTGTACCTGACGTGACACCTGCAGATGGGCCCCTGCTCGGTGTCCTCACAGATGTGATGGCAGCCCCCGTTGCCATGGTTACAGGTCACTATGCAACAGAACACAAACAGCATCACATCAACAGCTCCAGTCAGTCGTCCTGTGGTATTTCTCATCTTAATGGTGGGTCAGAAATGCCATTCACACATACGGATGCAGCCCCGCTGGTTCTTGGCCAGCTCGAAACCCGGCCGGCACTCACAGGCCACGCCACCTTTGGGTGTTTCCTTACAGATGTGAGCACAGCCATGTTCTTTATTCATGCAGCTCAAGCCTTCTGTGAAGAAGAGATACAGTCAGAGACCCTAAAACACTTTGTTTTGGTATTTCATAAATGTACTGATATTTTAAAGAAATATTTGGGGATAAATATAAATTAAGCTCTATCTACAGCATCTATGTCATGCTGTTGATTACCAACCCTCAGTCTGTATTTAATTGGATATTCCTTTAATGGCATAATGGAGGGATCATTCTCCCAAAAATAAAAATACTCCCATGATTTACTCACCATCATGTCAGTCCAAACTTTTGACTTTCTTTCTTCTGTGGAACACAAAAGAAGATATTTTGAAGAATGCTGGTAACCAAACAGTTTTGGTTAAAAAAAAAAAAAAAACACTGAGACATTTCTCAAAATATCTTCTTTTATGAAATAAAGTCATAAATATTTGGAATGACATGAGTGAGCTTTTTTTTTTTGGTGAACAATCCCTAATATCAAATATGTTCTATTTTATTTATAGGGTATACATAATAAAATAATCGCATTACTTTTATCCAGATTTAAAAAAAATAAACATAATAGTGAAAGGAAAATAAATTGATTTGATCAACATTCAACGCCAATTAAGACATAAACCCTGTGCAGCTCTTTGTTTTTTCAAAGTATTTCAGTGTGGACTATACATCCCTAATAAAGTTAATGGCTACATTAGTTGATCTTTACATTACTAACTAGTTTCAGGGAAAAAAAAAAATCTGAGGAATTACTAATCGGGGGGTGGGATATCCAAACACTTGGGGTACCTGTTGTTACAATTCTTTTCAAATTCAATGCCATTTACTTCCACACACCCTGACCTGACATCAATAGCAGATCTATGGCTCAGTGTAGAGGGCTGGTTTCCTCCCATTCTCTCTGCAGCTCAGTGGATGTGCTGATAGGATTTAGCAAGTTTACCCAGAGAAAGCAAATGGGGTGGAAAGCCTTGCAAACCTTAGCGTAGTTTACCAAGGAGAAAACAATACTCGCAGCTGAGAAGCTACAGACACATAAAAAGGTTTTTTATTCTCATCTATGACACAGGCCACAAAACCCTGAGTGTTGCAGTTATTAACTTGTTTTGTTCCTATGAATATGGGGCTCCCTTTCCCACAGCATGGGCCCTTTGGAACTGAACAGCTATAAATAATGCCCTGGAGAGGGAACACTACTTAAAAGCTGTCATTCGCCATTCTGCTGTGAATCATGAACTTATGTGAGAACTTTTAGAAATTAGACTGGCTTTCCTTTGCACTTACCCCTGACTTAGCACACTGACACCTCTGCAAATACACAAAACAAGCCTTTTTTGATGCACTTTTGAAATCCAAGTTCAAAAAAATGTCCATTACAACTGACCATATGGTGTCTTTAACCCTGACATGTCCTGGGGTCAGGATTTCTAAATGGTCTCAAATATTTTGGCTGTTTTCTTATAGACATTCCAGTCCTCATACATTATATCTACACGTATTTCCATTGCTTCGCCTGGTCTATGTAGATCCCACCTTCTCACACACCACAACTGGTCGATTATGTCAAAGCCTGCAAGCTTCTGGTCAAACTACATTTCAGACATTACCTTCTGCAAGTATGAAAACAATAGAAAAACAAAGCCAAAATCCAGACACTTAAGGCAATTTAGAAATCCAGGCTGGGAAAAAGATGATGTATGGTGACCCTATTATATATTCATTGTTCAGTATGATGGTGAACACGGTAGACTGAGCCATTAAATGTTTGTTAAAGACAGTAGCTCACCCACAGAGCGATGAATGCACGTGTGTTGATTGTCACTCAGGAAAAAGCCTTCCTTGCAGCGGCACTCATAGCTTCCCATGGTGTTGACACATACATGCTGACAGCCACCATTGTTGAAGACACATTCATCCACATCTAGAGACAGAGTGTGTTAAAGCACTAATAATGACGTCACAAAATAGCACATTTCCATATATACCACAACAACTTCATTTGATTAGATTTGGTTATTTTCTAGAACAAACATACTCAGTGGAAATGAGTGAATTGTGTTCTAAAGCACTTGTAGGATATAGTGGGAATAACTCATTCCATACAATCATTCATTTTTACCTTTCACACGTATATAAGTGATTTCTTTGTGAATTTGTACTTACCGAGACAGTTGTGTCCATCATGTGCCAAATGAAACCCATCAAGGCAAGTACAGCGGTAATTGCCAGGTATGTTGTTACATTCGTGTACACAGCCACCGTTGTATTCCAGATCACATTCGTCAACGTCTAGGAAATGGAACAGAAATTAAGACTGATAAATGTTTGCAATTTCTGCATTATAGGGGCACTGCCCTTCCAATACAACAACAAAACACTTTTAAAATGTTAATAACTAATATGAAAGAAAGTAAGCATGCAACAAAAATAAACTCCTAAAAAATGAATAATTGAAACACTGTGTGTACAATGCTTGTATGCAATAATTAAAAAGTGAGATTTTCCAGATTACAGGGTAGACCATAGTCTGTTTAAATGAATAGAAAGGGAGCTGTTACCTTCACAATGTTTCCCGTCCCCTTTAAAGCCTGTTTTACAAGTGCACTTGTATGAAGTTGGGGTATTTTGACAAATAGCATCAATGTGACAGGCATCGCTTCCGTCTGCACACTGATCTGAATCTGTGTATCACAAATACAACACGAGACTTCACTGCAAACATTGCTGACTTCACACTGCAGTGCAGGCTACTAACGCAACTGCAAAACGCGTAAATATTGGTGGAGTTTCTTGTAAATAAACTTCACTATTGTTGCAACTGTAGTAATTACAGGCTATAAATATAGGTAAATATAGGCTAAATTGATACTCAAAAAGTCAGCAAAGATGAAATGTCAGGAAAAATAGTAACGCATATTAAAATATCTGTTTAATTCTGACGGAAAGCAGAAGAACAAATGGTATGCAAATAAAGGGAGGTAAACAAACGTGCAAATTGAAATTGCGTGTGTAGAGCATTGCGCGTAACAAAGTGAAGACTCTTACCAGTGTTGTGAGGGAGTGCGGCGCTTTGGCGAGTATTTAACAAGAGCAAAAACAAACAGAGGAGCCGTGCAGTCCAAACAGCTCCCATGGTGATCGGTTCAGAGTATAGGCTCGAAGTCAAAAACACGCTTTTACTCTAACACGAGTATCCCACTCATTTTCATCCGCACTTTGTCAGTGGATTCACGCTTCAACAGAAGATGTGTCCAAGTGAGTGCGCGCGCGTGTGAGCATGTTTGTGTGTGTGTGTGTGTGTGTGTGTGTGTGTGAAAGAGAGCCTTTTCTGTCTCTCCACGATTCTGTGTGTCGGGGGATGGGGGTGTGAGCGAATTCACACAGGAGTTTCCTTTTATTGATCTCCAAGAGCCCATGTACTTGGGACTGAATCGATTTTAATTTCACAGAATAAAATAGGACCAAGAAAAAGTGCGATATAATAGATTACAAACTCAAGATTAGGCTAAACATAGCACATTTCCTTGTAAAACATTCATTTGTAGTACATTATAGTGAATTATATTATAGCATTATAGCAGTTTATACTGTAAGCATTTGTGTGGTCTACCTTAAAACTACACAGTTTCATTTACCGTATGGTTGATGATTCTTCCATTAAGGCGTGACTATTTCTTGAAAGTATGTTTCATTAAACTATAAAATTTATTTTTATAAATATTTGGTCATGGCCTTGTTCGGCCACGGGAATTCTTTATTTTTCTTTTCTTTTCTTTTCTTTTCTTTTCTTTTCTTTACTTTTCTTTTCTTTTCTTTTCTTTTCTTTTCTTTTCTTTTCTTTGTGGTTGATAGTAATTATTTTCTCTAACTTTGGGGAGAAAAGGTTAGCTAGCAGTCGGTTCATTTTGATATTATAAATAAAAAACAAATAAAATGGAATGTATACCGTGATGAAAAAAAATTCTGTCGTTATGAAATGTTATTAACATTTTTAAATTATTATTATAATATAGGCATATAGCCCTACTTAAAATTTAAGTTAAAGCATGTTACAAAGGGACAGAAACGTCCCTTTAATTTAAGAGAATATATATTATGCTTATGCTAAATTGCTTAGTTAAGTTGTTTTAAAAATCCATAGTCCATAATAAACAAAAACAGTAGCTGATCCACGGATTTCAAGTGGCCTCTTTTCGCTTTAATTAAACCCAATTAAACCGCGACCTCTGCAGGCGGTTAATTGTAACAATATGGGGAAGCGCATAAACGTTTAAGGAACTCCACGCCGCAGCGAGGCGCTACAGTTCCGTGATGTGACGTTCACGGAAGAGAAAACCGCCAAAGGAGAAAAAACGAGTGAAAAGGAAGAAAGAAAGGCTACAAGCGCAGGTTGTTGTTGTCATTGGCAGGCTCGTGTACGTGTTAGTCTGTCATCTGAAATCACTCTCTGGTGACACAGCATACCCGAAATGGACCCGAGCACGACCATTCTGCGGGTGAAGAGGAAGAGAGGCACCGATCCGGCGGACGCGCTGCTGCTGGCCTGTAAGCGGATCCGTCCCGAGGCCACGGCGGCTCAGCCCAGCGATGAGAGCGAACCAGAACCACAGGAGCCCAAGATCGAGAACTCCGTGTTCAAACTAGTGGCCACCGTGGTGTCACAGGTAAAGTCTGACCGGCACGCGCTGTCCCGTCATCTGTCAGGAGGAACGAGCTGTCTGTGAGATTGGATTGGTTTCGCTGTTTTTTTATTTTTTACATTTTTTTTTTTTTTTGTTATTAATTAATTGCAAGGTACCAAAGATATAAGTACAGAAAGAAGTGACATTACACGCAAAGCATCGTTTATACATGTGTATATAACAATAAATAAATAAATAATACAAGACAAAAGCTATAGCAAAGTAAATTAAAAAGATGAAACACGTTTACTGTTTTATAAACTTTAAGACTCTTGGAAGATGAAATGGTCTATAGGATATACTGTTGAACCTCTTTTTTTTATTGAAATTTTGATTATTTTGAGTTCACTTCAGTGAATATGAAATTTTTGAATAGAAGTACTAAAAGGTTAATTATAAAGTAGTCCTTAATTTTATCTTTTTGTGTATTAAAGAAGCCAAATAGTACATCCTTAAAAAACAAAGAGAAACCTGGGAGCACTTTCGGTGATAACATTAGAAAATTAAATCCAAAATAGCTGTGTGTGAGGACAGTCCCTGAAGATATGAAGATCAGTTTCATTAGGGGCACCGCAGAAAGAACAGCTTGTATCTATGTCTGATTTAAAGCTTTTCAAAAAACACTTTAGCTGGATAAAAAGAGTCTGAATGAGATTTCTGTAACCTTGTTAGTTATTATATATTTCAAAGGCAGAGTCCATACTTTTTTCCAATCATTATGGTCAACTGAATTTTTCCAATAAGACACAACATATGGAATTGTCACAAGCTCCTTTTGAAAAAGCGATCTAATTTTATAGTTATGTGATGAAGGATGTGACAAAAAGCATAGTTTTCCTACTGGGATTTCAGATGGGTTTAAAGAAATAGATAAAGTGCTGGATGATCTAACGGCTTCCTTTAAAAGCATAACAACTCCTTTAGGAATAGCATCCATGACTATAGAAAATTACTGGGGGGAAAAAATGGATTTTGTTTTTCCAAACAAAATTAAACGTGATTTTATCAACTGATTTCCAGATTTTGTTGTCCACATACGTAAGCCTGGAGATGCCCTCTGCCTCAGCAGGCAGTACTCTGCCTCTCAAGGTCAAGTCTCTCTGCAACCATGTGTTGAATCTTCTTTGAGATTTTATTATAACAGGGTCAAAGTTCAAGGTACATCTCTTATCTTGATTGTGATATGCACACAAAGAAGAAATAAATAGGGAGAAATAGGACACCCTTGTCTGACTCTTCTAGATAAACTAAACCTCTAAGTGCCATGCTATAATTGAAGAGCTTCCATTATTGTAAAGAGTTTTAATTTTTCTGCAAAACATATCCCCAAAACCAAATTTATTAGGGATGCACAATAAATATCGGCACTATGTTAATGCGCATCTCGTCAGTAAAGCCGGTTCTGTAATTAGTGGTAAATCTCTACACGTGCGTGCTTTCACGTGGAGCAGCATTTACTACACAGAGCCGTTGTTCACAGACAAGCTGTGCAAAACCACGATCATATTTTGCGCATGTTTTGCGCAGCTTGTCAGTGAACACTGTCTGGCTCTGTGTAGTAAATGCTGCTCCACATGAAAATTGGTGAGCTAAAGAATCGGGGGGAGAGCCTCATTCTGTATACTTTCTTCAAAAACCTTAAGGAAAAAGGAGACCATTCTTTAGAGAACTATTTATAGAGCTCTGTGGTAAACCCGTCCGTTCCAGAAGAATTTTGTTTTTAAGTTCCATAACTGAGTTACTAACTTCTGATAAAGTAATTTCACTATCACAGAGGTCTCCGTCATTTCATAAGATGGACTTGCAGTTTTTAACAGACTCCATAAAAGTATGGGCTGCCTCTTCATAATATATATATATTTTTTATAAAGATTACTGTAAAATTGAGCACATTGTTATCGGTGGTCATTGATGATGTGATATGATATCATGACTTGCGAGTGTACAAGTGATTGTGCTTCTTTTTGTGTGTGTGTGCATGTTTTCCTCTTGTTTATGACATGTTAACTTTTGTGCAGATGCTCTTTAATGTTCTCATGAGGGTGTTTGTATAACTTAATTTTCTTTAATATAAAAGTGTGCTGGTAAAAATAGTTAATTGTTAGTTAAATTACAGCTGTTATTCGTGATGTCCTCCATTGCAGACCATAGGTGTATTGAAAGATTTATGCACCGATGGATGGATGAATAGATAGAATAAAGAAATAATTTGAGACTCATGATCAAGATAATTGTCAAATCCAAACAAGTGCTGTGGTTAAATCTGTATGACCATAATTCTTGTCTGTTTTATCGTCATTGGCTATTGTAGTCTAATATATGTCAGTTTTCTTTACAGGACGCTCCGGTACAGCCACATGTCCGTGAGGCTATGGCTCGCCCACGTCTCGCTCATCATGCCTTGCGGCCATCCCAAGGAAGCACTCAGAGGATCATCGGTGATCTGCGCAGTGTCAAATGGAGCACCAGGCGAGAGGAACGGTACCGGATCCTGTCCAGCCACCGGGCCGGACTACCGGCAGAGCCTGCTCCTGCAAGAGGAGGAGAGGAGAACAATGACAGCCAAACAGAGAGCCGTGATGGCCTGTCTTTGGGAGAAGTGCAAGTGTTTGATATTGTGCATGAAGAGGAGGATGTTAAGATGCCTGGCAAGGTAAAGCCAAAAAATGTTTTCTCAGTCAACCTCATGTAGTATACATCTTGAATAATTTTGTATATTGAATGTACATTTTGGTTACTTTGCACTTTACCAACCGTTCCAATTCATTTAAGAAAATGTTCAATGTTTTTATCAATTTATTTTGTAAGAAATATGTCTGCACAATTTACATTGGTCTTCAAAAGCATCAACTTATGTTAGGGGTGGGCGATATGGAAAAAAAAAATCACAAAAATATCAAAAAAAAAAATATATATATTTTTTTTTTCATGTTGGTTTTACTATTTTGCAATTTGTCTGAGCATTACAGCCAAACTAATTTCACCTATTATAAAGACAAAGCCTTTCAAGGTAACAAAATATATTAAAAACAATGGCAGATATTTAGGCTAAAGTGGGCGGAGATAAAAATCTGTAACATTATTTTGTCTTCATTTAAAATATAAGAACGAATATATACATTACAAATACACATACTATTCAACTAAAACAAACAGTGTTTTATTTTTAGGCACAATGGTGTATTTAGCAGGAGCATTCAAGAAATTGAGTGAACAAATATAATAAAACACTATATAGATTGATTCCCAGGGTGTCCGCGGGTCCTTAAAAAGTCTTTAATTCAGATTTGATGGGTCTTAAATATTTTTGGTCACATTACTGCTAAAATCACAATCAAAAATCGTCATATCGCACACCCCTAACTTTAACTTATGTAAAACAAATTTAATCCCCTTATTAAACTGACCAAAAATGTAATTGTTCTTTTTCCCCAGACTGTGTCTGACCCGGAGACAATCCTTTGTAACTCTGTGAAGATGATTCGTGAGAAGCTGAGCGTGTCGGGAGATGGGCTCGGTACTGAACATCGAGAGAAAGAGGACGATTACGTGTATGACTTGTACTACCAGGAGACGGCCACACCAGGCTGGATCCAAGACATTCTGTCTGTCAGACCCTACACACAAGAGGGAGAGCTGGTTAGTTGTAGTGTTATTATAGGATTATTCATATACTGTTATTATATTTATATAATTATATTATATTTTTGTATTAGCTTTTTTTATATATATATATATTTTCAATTTTAGTTGCATGTTTTGTCATAATTAGTTTTTTTTTTTTAATATTACGATTTAGTTTTTTTCTTAGTTTTATCCAATCCAGTTTAGGGATTTTAGAGCTTAAACTTAAGTTAGTTCAGTTAGTTAGCAGGCAGCATTAATTTAACATTTTTAATTTAATGCCTTTTTAACAGTTTTAGTTTTAATAAATGTTAATGATGATAACCATGGTTAGTAGAAAATCTCTTTGACACATTTTACTTGGGTTTCATTTGTTTAGTTTTTTCCTCTTTTCAAATACACAGGTCCCTGATGAAGTGGCCTGGGAGGTGGAGGTGTATGAAGATGAGGATGATGAGAATGCTGAAACCAACTGGAGAAATGACTACCCAGATGAGAGCAGTGAGGATGACAGTGATGCAGAGGAGCGTTATGGAGGTCATAGATCTAAGCTATTATATTTGTTTCTCTCATTTTTTTTTAGGGCCTTGTATCGGCAAAAAAAAAAAAAAAAACACTTCAACATATGCAAACCTTTAAAAAAGTTATTTAACCAGAACACAGTGGGATCTGCATTTGCAATAATTATTTCCTTTAACACTCAACGTCATTAGGGCCTTTCGCACCGCAGGAACCTTTACATAGTACCAGAACTAATTGTGGAACTACCCACTTTTTGCCGTTTTCGCACCACCGGAACCACTTTTTGTGCAGTACGAGTAAAGGGGGGAAATAAAGTGCTTGCAGGATTCTTTAAATTAAATATATAAAATGTAAGCTGTTATAAACAGACCTCAAGGATAAATGATTTGTAGTTGTTTTAGTCGTTTAAAACACATCCTCAAGTATACAATTATGTGCGACGTCCCATCTTTAGCTAGGGTGACCAAATTTTTGTTTTCCAAAAAGGGGACAGTGGGTGTGGGCAGGGGGGGGGCTGGGGTGTGGGGTGTGGTTGGTGGTTAAATTAATGCTGAAAGGGCCCAAAGTAGCGCAATATCAAAACTCAAAATATGTCATTTCCATACCTAATATACATATTTTACAGTCACTGTTAAGCATATTTGTCATAAACACAGCTAAAAAGCTTTATACCAGTGGCCGTCCTTCACAAAACTAAGTAGAATGCAAAATGTTTCAATAGAAGCATTTGTCAAATGTAAGTTATGCAACATTTCAAACCTTTAACCCATGGGGGAAAATCAAGCCTGGGCAACAGTTTAAAAGTAGCCCAATTCCATTGAAAAAAAAATAAAACAAAAAACCTGCAGACTTGACAACCCTGCATCCAACACGAGCTGCAGGAGTCAGATTTGACTGATCACAGGTTGAGAGGAGAAATGACTGACAGGCCATGCTGGAAGATTTGCTGCTCAACAGATCCTGAGCTCAGTGACAAATATCTGATCTTCCTTTACACAGAGCACACATGATCGCAAAAGTGAACAGTGCGCCCTCATTCAAAAGAGATTATATTCTCCCCAAATTGATAGCAGCCCCCTGATGCGCAAAAATTAGACACAGTCTTCTTCAGGGCTCTAATACAAAAACGCAATCAATGAATGGCAACTGTAGAAAGCAAAAGCTGAATCCTGAACATTTTGGGTGATTTAGAAATTCCGGTCAGAGGTATTTTTCAAGTTCCAAAAAGAGGACGTATGGTCACCCTACTTTAGCGAAGCAGTGAAGAGAGACGCTTCTGAAACATGGCGCGGCTGCTATAAACACAAGCATTGACTAGAGTTTCCACGATAAGCTCCGGTGGCTGTGGAGCCGTAATGCGCCGCAGACGTTTGTATTCTTTGAATATTTGATGCTGACATTGTACATTTTACACACTGCATGACTTTTGTCGGAATATAAAATCAAAAAGAAACAACTGTCATGAATCTTTTTTTTTTTTTTTTTTTTTTTAAGATCAATATTGCGTTCCATTTGTCAGAACCAGAATCAGAAAGAGCTTTATTGCTAAGTGTGGTGACAGGAGCTTCCAGTACAGAAAGGACAGACATAGTGCAAACATCAAGTGAAATAAAACACTAAAAATAAAAAGAATAGACAATAAATAAAAAAATATCATATTAAATATGAAATACAGTGATAAAGAAAATATCAATAGACAGAATTGTGAGTGTGCATATTTGCTATTTACATATGGAAGTTAGGATAAGTTATTTACAGATGTCCAGTCCTGAGATGTTATGTATTGTTGAAGTGGAAAATGGCCTTAAACTGTTCTTGTGTCTGGCTGTTGTGGTGCTCAGTGCTCTGTAGCGCTGGCCAGAAGGCAACAGTTCAAATAGGAAGTGTGCTGGCCTGGGTGTGAGGGGTCCAGAGTGATTTTACGAGCCCTTTTCTTCACTCTGGAGGTGTACATATCTTGGAGGTTAGGCGGGGGGCACCAATAATTCTCTCAGCAGTCCTGACTGTCCGTTGTAGTCATCTGATGTCTGATTTGGTAGCTGAGCCAAACTAAACAGTTATAGATGAACACAGCACAGACCTGGCCGGTAGAAATTCCTTTTTTTTTTTTTTTTTTTTTTTTTTTTTTTTTTTTACAATAGTCAATGTGCATGTCCCACTTCAGGTCCTGTGAGATGGTGGTGCCCAGGGACTTGAATGACTCCACTGCAGTCACAGTGCTGTTCATGATGGTGAATGTGGGGGTTTCTCCTGAAGTCCACTATCATCTCCACTGCTTTGAGCGTGTTGAGCTCCAGTTTAAGACTGCACCAGACAGCCAGCTGCTCAGCCTCTTGTCTGTAAGCAGACTCATCACCATCCTGGATGAGGCCGATGACCGTAGTGTCATCTGCAAACTTCAGGAGATTGACAGAGGGGCCTTTAGCTATGAAGTCATTTGCGTACAGGGAGAAGAGCATTGGGGAGAGAACACAACCCTGAGGGGCACCAGTGCTGATAGTGAGGGTCCTGGATGTAAGTTTCCCCAACCTCACTAGTTGATGCCCGTTTGTCAGGAAGCTGATAATCCACTGACAGATGGAGGTGGGTATGGAGAGCTGGGTCAGTTTGGCTGAGAGAAGATCAGGCATGATCAGATAAGATCCTTGCATAATTCCCATGTCTGTCGAGGTGTTGCAGGATGAAATGCAGTCTCATGTTGACTCATTCGTCCACAGACCTGTTTGCTCTGTACGCAAACTGAAGAGGAACCAGCAAGGGTCCAGTGATGTCCTTCAGGTAGGCCAAGACCAGTGTCGCAAATGATTTCATGAACACAGACATGAGAGCGACAGGTCTGTAATCATTAAGTCCAGTGATTTGAGGGGACCTGAATGATGGTGGAGCATTTAAAGCATCAGGTAACTTCACACTGCTCCAGAGATCTGTTGAAGATCTGTGTGAAAATGAGGGCCAGATTGTCAGCACAGAGTTTTAGACAGGCAGGTGAAACACCATCTGGGCTTGAAGCTTTCCTAGACTTCTGTTTTTCTGAAGACCTGGTTTATGTCCTCAACACAGACCTTAAGCACAGGTTGAATATCATCATATATGTATTTTTCCCTCCAGGTTGCTGGAGTGAAGAGCACTCGTACAGCAGGAGGAGCTGGGAACGGTACCAGCCGGACATGATGGCGGAGTTGGAGAATGACCGAAATGAGAATGAAGATGAGGAGGAACGAGAGTGTAATGATTCTGACTGAGAGCCTCTGTGTGTGGGTACGAGCATGAGAGAGGCCATTTTTACTGACGTGTGTTGAGTGAAGCTGTATGTTCTTTTGTCAAAAGTGAATGTATGTGGTAGCCCATGTGCGTGTACTTGTGTGGGTTGCTTTGACTTGCGCGTTAATGAGACGAGTGATTTACTATTTGCGATTGTTTGATGTGAAGATAGTATGGAGAGAAAATGGTGATATTTTGGGTTCGTGTAAGTGTGGGGTGCTTTGTGTTGTCAGTTATGTGTGTAGTGTTTGTACGTCCCCTGTATCTAAGGGGCGAGAAACAAAATACCTGTAAATATGTAGATGTGTATAAAAAAAAAATAAAGACTTCAGAATTAAACTGAAAATCCCGTAAATTATTTATTCAAACAGTTCTTGTCTGGTATGTATATATTATTGATATTCATTCAAATAAATTAATAGAAAAACTTGTACATAAAGGCAAATGACAATAGTTGGAAAGCTGTTCAGTGTGTTTCATGCTACAACAGAATCACATCTTGACTTCCATCCTGAGATTACTGGGATTTTCACCAGTAACAATATATTGCTTGTTTGGCCACTGGACATTTAAAGATGATTTTATGGAAACTGAATGATTTAAGAGCAGTTTTCATGACACTTAGACTTAGTATTGTGATATGAATTTATTGGGACAATTTTATTTTTTAAAAATTAAGTTTAAAATCTCTGAAATGGAAGTGAACAGAATTCAAAAACGCTGATAATAGACATCCATTTGAACATAGATTTTTATTCTTATTTTACATGTATACTTGTAAAATAATGGAATATTAGGTCATGAATATTATCTCAAAAGTCATGTAAAATTAATGGAAATTTATTGGTAAAAATGTGTATGAGCCTTGTTCATCTTTATTCTTTCCTAACTTCTTCCACAAGTGAACATGTGATGCTTCACTATATGTAAAGGAGCACAGCATCAGATTTGAATGTTCAAATGCATACAATCACCTTCCCTCTAAAAAACAGCTAAGACATGTGGGCATTTATACAGGACTGACCTCTGGCCAAGACAGAACACTCCAAATACTGTAAGAGAACGGACACATTTGTGCCAAAGTAAATCCCAATAAGGAAGATGAAAATAAAATAAAATCTCCTTGACTTAAAGTAGATAAATAAATTAACATATTAAAAAAAAAAAAAAAAAAACAGAATAAATAAAAATAAAATAAAACCCTGAATAGGAATAGGAAGCGGGGGGCAAAAATGTTACATAATCTAATTCTTGGCCATGTTCTTTGTAATGGCACACACAAACCACTGCATCCTGTTTATATACTCATTTATCTGACAGAAATACAGATGGTGTTTGCGTCATGAGCGCTCCGGTACCGGTTATGAACCAGAGCTTTGAAATGGCCTTCATTTTCATGTCATATGGTTCTTAAGGTCATTTCTAATACTCAGTGCACCATGACCTTAACAGAACCCTTTTATAATTAAGAAAAAGAAGAATCCAACGCAGAGACATTAAGAGTGCATCTGTGTCTTTAAAAGTGTTGAAGATCTTTTTCCTGTTTCTCCAGATATTGGTTTCCTCTCCCCATACCTGTGGGTTTGTGTCAAAGGGGTGCGAGTGTTCTAATCAACGGTGTCTAACTCGGTGAGCACACAAAAGCAGCTGAACTGGGTGAAACGAGTGATGGCACCTGTGTAAGGGAGACACATTAGAAAGCGTCACTGTCACTGTCGTTTTGGTTGTAAATCAGTGTAATTAAAGGATAAATTAAAGTTTCACTGCTAAAGGCTGTGGTACTTACATAACAGTTTAGTGATGATGGGTGGACGCTTGGACTCTGGAAGATAGATACCCAAGAAGTACACAGGCACTCCAGAGAGGGCAATAGCAATTCCGATGAGTGAGTTGAGTGTGTCAGAATAAAGTGGCACAGCCACCAAGAACACAACACACATGCAGAAGATGATGGGATACAGCAGACTCAACTGTATGCACAAAGAAGACAGGAAAGCAACATTCATTCACATGCAGTGTCACAAAATTGCACCTGATATTAAAGTGGAAACTCAATCTAGAAAGGCAAAGACAAAAGCTTGTCATTTCGATTTCCCCTTCAATTTCAATGATATCATTTCAAAATTCTGAAGCAGTCCTAACGAACCAGTTATTTACACTAACATTCAAAAGTTTGGGGTCAGTAATAAGTCTAATAATGTTCACCAAGGCTGCATTTATTTGACTAAAAAACAAATACTGTAAAACAGTAATCTTATGAAATATTATTACAATTTAAAATAACTTTTCTATTGTAAGATATTTTAAAATGTTATTTATTCCTGTGATGGCAAAGCTGAATTTTCAGCAGCCATTACGGCAGTCTTCAGTGTCACATGATTCTTCAGAAATAGTTATAATATACTGATCTGGTGCTCAAAAATAATTCTTATCATTAAAAAAAAAAAAAAAAGTTTTGCGGCTGAATTATTTTTGTAGAAACCATGATACACACTTTTTAATGGATTCTTTTATCATCAAATAAAAGTAAAAAAAACAAACAAAAAAAAAAAAGCATTTGTTTGAAACAGAAATCTTTTGTAACAATGTAAATGTCTTTACAGTCACTTTTGATTCATTTAATGTCCTTGCGGAATAAAAGTCTTTATGCTAAATAAAAGTATAATTAAAAAAATAAAAAAATAAAAATAAAAGTACTAACCCCAAACTGTTGAACCGTACTGAATATAACAGTATAGCTATTTGTAATGGGTTTACTTGAGCACACATACTTTTTGCATGTCATTTTTAAAAGTTATGCAAACATTTTTATTTCATCTGTACAGTCTCTCTACTTCCTCACCTTCAGTGGTCGGGGCCTGTCTGGCTCTTTCCAGCGAAGGTAGATCTGCCCGGCAATAGACAGACCAACGAAAAACCAGTAACTGAAGCTGTAATAGTTAATCAGCTGGAAAACATCCTCCACTGTAAGATAGATCAGAGCCATGGCACACTGCAGACAGAAAGCGCAAGCTGAGTGACTTGGTCCACTAGATGGAGACAGAAAACATTAAATGTCCCAGACTGAGATACCTCTACAATTGCATCTATGTCTCTACACCTAAATGTAGTATATAAGAGGAAATAAAAAAAAAAACAATTATATATACACACACACACACACACACACACACACACACACAGGTCCTTCTCAAAAAATTAGCATATTGTGAAAAAGTTCATTATTTTCCATAATGTAATGATAAAAATTAAACTTTCATATATTTTAGATTCATTGCACACCAACTGAAATATTTCAGGTCTTTTATTGTTTTAATACTGATGATTTTGGCATACAGCTCATGAAAACCCAAAATTCCTATCTCAAAAAATTAGCATATCATGAAAAGGTTCTCTAAACGAGCTATTAACCTAATCATCTGAATCAACTAATTAACTCTAAACACCTGCAAAAGATTCCTGAGGCTTTTAAAAACTCCCAGCCTGGTTCATTACTCAAAACCGCAATCATGGGTAAGACTGCCGACCTGACTGCTGTCCAGAAGGCCATCATTGACACCCTCAAGCGAGAGGGTAAGACACAGAAAGAAATTTCTGAACGAATAGGCTGTTCCCAGAGTGCTGTATCAAGGCACCTCAGTGGGAAGTCTGTGGGAAGGAAAAAGTGTGGCAAAAAATGCTGCACAACGAGAAGAGGTGACCGGACCCTGAGGAAGATTGTGGAGAAGGACCGATTCCAGACCTTGGGGGACCTGCGGAAGCAGTGGACTGAGTCTGGAGTAGAAACATCCAGAGCCACCGTGCACAGGCATGTGCAGGAAATGGGCTACAGGTGCCGCATTCCCCACAGAGAAGCAGCACTGGACTGTTGCTCAGTGGTCCAAAGTACTTTTTTCGGATGAAAGCAAATTTTGCATGTCATTCGGAAATCAAGGTGCCAGAGTCTGGAGGAAGACTGGGGAGAAGGAAATGCCAAAATGCCTGAAGTCCAGTGTCAAGTACCCACAGTCAGTGATGGTCTGGGGTGCCATGTCAGCTGCTGGTGTTGGTCCACTGTGTTTTATCAAGGGCAGGGTCAATGCAGCTAGCTATCAGGAGATTTTGGAGCACTTCATGCTTCCATCTGCTGAAAAGCTTTATGGAGATGAAGATTTCGTTTTTCAGCACGAACTGGCACCTGCTCACAGTGCCAAAACCACTGGTTAATGGTTTACTGACCATGGTATTACTGTGCTCAATTGGCCTGCCAACTCTCCTGACCTGAACCCCATAGAGAATCTGTGGGATATTGTGAAGAGAAAGTTGAGAGACGCAAGACCCAACACTCTGGATGAGCTTAAGGCCGCTATCGAAGCATCCTGGGCCTCCATAACACCTCAGCAGTGCCACAGGCTGATTGCCTCCATGCCACGCCGCATTGAAGCAGTCATTTCTGCAAAAGAATTCCCGACCAAGTATTGAGTGCATAACTGAACATAATTATTTGAAGGTTGACTTTTTTTGTATTAAAAACACTTTTCTTTTATTGGTCGGATGAAATATGCTAATTTTTTGAGATAGGAATTTTGGGTTTTCATGAGCTGTATGCCAAAATCATCAGTATTAAAACAATAAAAGACCTGAAATATTTCAGTTGGTGTGCAATGAATCTAAAATATATGAAAGTTTAATTTTTATCATTACATTATGGAAAATAATGAACTTTTTCACAATATGCTAATTTTTTGAGAAGGACCTGTATATATTAATAATAATATTGGCATTAGTATAATATTTGTATATTAATTTAAATATTTTTTAAAAGGAAGAAAAAGTCACAGGAAATTATATTGACTAAAAGAAGAATATTATGATGCATGAGGTGTTAATTGTAACTGAAATGCACTTGCATTAAATAGCAGAGCAGGAACCGGTGTGAATCTCTCCATGTGAATCATAGACAAAGCATCTGGAAGATGACCTTCTCGAGCTCCCACGAAGAACAACCTGCAGCAGCAACAGACTCACGGTCTATTCAAATGTATATGCATTATCTGGAAGTGCATCTAATCAGGATTATTATAGTTAATTAAAAGCATTAAAAAAAAAAAAGTTACTTGAAATAATCTCTAACTAAAATAAAAAACACAATTGTAAGGTTTTATTATTTCAGCTAGTTGCCTAGGCAACATTTCATTTTAATTTAGTTTAACTTGATGTACTTAACTCAAACTGAAATATATACATATTTCAGTACAGACATTAATAAAAACGAATACAAAATGACATGAAAACTAAAACCTTTCAATTAAATGAAAACAATACAACTAATTTGAAATATAATAAAATCTACAATAGTATAGTATCAAAAATATTCAAATAACATTGCACTTAATCAAAAGTACTGAGAATTCAAATCAATTGAACAAACCAAATGCACGAAAAAAAAAAAGACAAAAAGATACAAAACATTAAAATCAATTGTATTTAAATATTTCCTACATATACTTTTATATCATACATGAAACATGAACAAACAAGTACAGAACATATAAACAGGAATTTGAATTCTGAATTCAGCTAGTGTTCTGTGATGCTATGTAGACATCAAGCTTCAGACTGACCTGGATGCAGCAATGATGGAAGAATTAAGACCTCCGTAACAGGATAAAGCAACTGCAATAGGGATGGTCCAACTCATCACTCCCAGAGTGTGGTCTGCAAAGGTCTGTGGGATGATTAGGAAACATTAGCTGTTACAATTCAGACTCTACACACATTATGAAATCACACAAGTCTATGAACTCACCACAGCGACAGCATCACTGGCGAGGATGGCACTCATGTCCAGCACAGCATAATAGGCCACGTTTGTGAGGATGTAGATGACTGTAACAATCGGCATGGAAATTGCAATGGAGAGAGGAAGGTTCCTGGGACATGCATGGACAGATGTGTTAGCTATCTTATGAGTAGCCATTTTTACATACTGTATCTTCTCAACAGGTACAGGAACTGAGGATCAAGGTTGTCTCAAAGAAGTACCTTTCAGGGTTCTTAATCTCTTCTGTGACAAAGTTAAGAGTGTCCCAGCCTGAGTATGAGAAAAGAGCCGAGTACAAGGCCAAAGCGATATTTCCTGGGTCGCTAGACGAGCCTTGGAAAGAATCCTCAAAGTTCATTGTGGAACCTGTGTGAGAAACATTACAAAAGTATGTTAATGGTGAACAACTTTTCAAGATCAGTATGTGTGTGAATACATGTTGTATTGTGGTTTTGTTATTGTTATAATAAGAAATATTCTTAGCATAACTGATGTTTGTACATTCTGTTTATCGACTACAAAAGAAAAATAGCCTTTAGGCTAATTCTTGCACATTTACAGTTATGCTTATTAGGTTTCACTGTCCCTGTTAAATAAACTAAGGAAATAAAAAAAATAAATAAATAAATAGCTAAAGAGAGAAACCGTAATTCAAGCCTTAAAGGGATAGTTCACCCCAAATTGCATACTTCTGTCAAAACTCTTTACTTAATTCCAAGCCTGTATGTTTTTATTTCTTCTACAGAATATAAAAAATAAAAAAAAATCTGTCATAAAGGTTTGGAGTGACATGAGGTTGAATAAATGATGAGGGAATTTTCATTTTTGAGTGTCTCTCACTGTAAATGGATTCAGAACTCATGAGAGAGCAACATTTAGCCTGGACACAAACAAGCAAAACATTTGCAAAAACATCTTAAAAATCCCAAGTGCATTTTTTACCTTGGCACAGTTTCACTATCCCTGTGATGATAATGACGATGAGGGCCAGCACTTTGGCATAAGTGAAGACATCCTGCACCCTGGTACCCCACTTGACATAAGCGGAATTAATAAAGGTCAGCAGGCCTGCAATATCATGAATAGTAAGCATGTTAGCATAATAATACATATATATTCACAAGTACTCTGACAAGTTAAGGCAGGAATACTCTACGCAGATTTTGCAGAGATTTGTGCCCCGATTTGCAGTCTGGACGAATCAACACTAGTTGCTGAAAGTCAGTCTGCAGATTTTAGGCAGTCGGAGATGACAGATTTCAAGTATGGTGGGCACAGACTCCTATTTTTTAGCTTCAGTCTATGATTCCATCCAGTCTGAGATCAAACATTGTTTTACTTTGTTGTGAGTCTCCTAAAAAAAAAAAGAGGTGCATGTTTAGCTGTTAATTTGTTTTGTTTGATAGTGTTATCAACGGGCTTTCAGCGTATGAATGCTCAGTTTTTCCCTGTAGCCATTTACAAAGTGTACAAGTGTATGATGCCTAGTGTTTTAAAACATGCTCCGATTTTAAAAGTGATGCAATGCATTCCAGCCCTAAAGTAAATGACTACAATGGAAATTGGACTGTGTTTTTGACAACAACACAATATCAGTTACTCCTGAAAGACAGCAATTAAAAAAACTATTAATACTTGAATTGATTAGTGGGGAGTAGTAAAAGTTTGATTGCAGTCATAGCAACTGTAATGTTTTCCTCTTTTAGAATGGCATGTCTAATGACGCTGTTGAAGGTATCCAAGTGAAACAGGAATATGAGGAGAGGCACCACAGAACCAGAAGAACGGGCTCCTTGAACTCAAAAACAAGTTATTCATTAACTACCCCATGACATTTTTAAAGTTAGACCTTAATGGGTCTCAACAGCTTATCAGATCTCATGGTGAGAAAACTGAAGAAACAGAGTGAGATAGACAAGAAATTTAAAGAATGTGAAAAACAAGGGTGTAGAGCAACAGCATGTACACGTTACTTACAAATACAGGCAGCAGCAATAAGCCGAGAAGCAGAATATGGAGGCTCGCAGGTGGGGAAAAGTGGCTGAACCAAGTAGTTGGCAAAAGTTATGGCAATTACAGCCTGGCTTGTCGGTTCGATGATAAGCAGCGATGTCCACAGACGTATAAATGCTACGAAGCCTCCGAACGACTCCAGGATGTAGGCATAGCTGGCACCAGACTTAGTGATTGTTGTGCCCAGTTCTGCATAACAGAGAGCACCCACTACTGAAAAGATGCCACCGATGGCCCAGATGACAAGAGACAGTCCATAGGAGGCGCTGTAGATCAGAACGCCCTTTGGTGACACAAATATGCCTGAGCCAATCATGTTTCCCACAATGAGGCTGATGCCGTTCAGGAGAGAGATTTCCTTTTTAAGCTGCATGCTCTCTTTGGGTTTTGAAAGGGCTGCGGAACCTTCAGGCTGGCCGTTCAGCTTTCTGGATTCAGCCTCATTCTCCATCCTGTCCACAGGTGTACGTGTCGCCACTTGGAGACAGAAGGGACCCTCGTTGGCCTTATCCAACCTTACAGAGAGCAGAAAAAGTTGTTACATTAGGAACAATAGCTGTTGCTTAAAAAGATATTTCACGGCAAAATGAAAATTCTGTCAGCGTCAACACTTTTTTTTACCCATACAAGGGATAAAGTCAATGGGATAGTGTTTTTTTTTTTTTGGGAAATTGAAATAAAGCATAAATAATTAAATAAAAAATAATAATAAATAATAGAATAATATATAAACAGAAGACTTAAACCTAATGGAAGTGATGGAAATTCTTTTTTATAAAATTAATGAACTAACGCTAAATAGAATAAATAATAATAAAAATGATAAAGTGACTAAAAGTTAGACAAATTAAAATGAAAATAATATAAAATATATTAAAATATTACAAATAAATTACAACATATATAAACACTAATTCAATATATTAAATACTATAACAGTATATAAATAAAATATTACAATAAGCACACTACAATAGGGTTCAGAGTTGTTTTGGACCCCACTGTCTCTCAATGCATGGAAAAAAAAACCTGTTCTTCTAAGAAACATTCTTTAAAATGTCTTCTTCTGTGTTCTACTGAAGAAAGAAAGCCATACAGGTTTGGAATGACACGAGGATGACTGAATATTGACAGGATATTCTTTTTGGGTCAAACTATTTTGTGCATGTTTGCTACTGCAAGATAACACTGGAGATCATGCAATTACCCACACATAATTAAAAAGTCACATCTGACCTCCAATGTCTAGTGATGGTGTGAAGTCAGAACACGCCAGTGTGATAAGTATATTACATACATGCAAAATGTGCTGTTGCTAATTGACAAAATGCTAGTGTGAAGATTGCATCATTGGGATTACGCAAACAAAGTATTTCTTTGGTCAAACATACTCATAACCCATCTCCCACTCAGAAGCTGAAAACTATACATTACAATCCTGAGCTCAGTGAAGGTCTATTATGGGTTTCTAAATGAGGAAAAAATACAAATAAATCACACGTTTACTTCTGACCTGGTGTTTGTTGACCCTCTATAAATCATTAAGCATGAAGTGTTTACTGCTGCCACCTCTCTTACTGTGGAGAGCTGATTGCACATTCCTCTGATTATTTGACTTGAACCACTCACTTTAACATTCATCCTTATAAAACACTCATTATACTAAGTGTGTCTGAAAACAAACAGTCCCCCTTTGTTTGACTTTCAAATAGAGGGTAGATCATTTTAAATTAATACATAATATAGCGTGCATTGTTAAACAAACACTGATTAAACTGTTCCCAAATTCTCTCAAAAGAGCTTTCCTTCCTTGAGGCATGTTTCCCATCCTAGAAGATGTTTCCCCAGAGCTGCAACATTCACAGAAACATCTGCACTCATGACACATCAGTATACAGTGGTATAGGGCAGTCCACTATCGTGAGTTTTTTTGTGGGAACCTGTCAAGCTTTTAACTGATGATCTTGATGGTTTTTTTTTTTAATGTTTGCCCTTATCTATTTGATACAGGTTGATAAAAGTGCAAGATATGATGTTTAATCCAAACAGATAAATATTTAAATGGAAGTACAAACAATGTAGTGTGTGTGTGAATACGTGTTGTACTAGGGATCTTTCGGAAAGAGGAAAAAAAGGTTTTGGAAAGATGTATTTTCCATGTTGCATCTGCTGAGTGATCAACACTCAGTGACACTGACTATTCTGTCTGTCTGTTCTTACAGCCTCACTGTCATTCGTGTTTAATTAAGCTGAATAAGGTCCGTGACAGTGAGTGGATTCACATACATCCTTTTAATATGGTTTGTTTGTTATTCCTTATTAAGCATTTTTAAAATAGTACACATAATTACATTTATCATCTTGCACTGTTCTCAAAAAAAAAAAAAAAAAAAAAAAAAAAAAGTTCATTTAGTCAACACAGCCTAACAATAGACTAAATAATCAGTGTTTATCTAAGCATTCTTTTTAATAGCCTACCTACATCTTATTTTGTTTATTAAAACTAAACGCGTCTAATAAACAAAATAATAAAGAAAAGCTGATTTTAAAAATCACTTTAAAATCACTCAAATACACCCTCATCAACTTGGCACCCCGCGATCAAAACAAGTTCATACTTGGCAACCCTCTTTGTTACCACAAGACGCACTTCAGTCGCGTAAAGTAAAGAAAAGAAAGGTATAAGGTATAAGATATAGAGAGATATATATATATATATATATATATATATATATATATATATATATATATATATATATATATATATATATGATACCGGTTAATTGATATATATATATATATATATATATATATATATATATATATATATATATATATATATATATATATATATATAACATGTTAATCGGCTGACACAAAAATAAATAAATAAAACTGCACAAGTGTCTGAAACTACATGACATATTAGGAGACTTTAACGCTGAGGTTGTGCCCGCAAGCCTATCAGCTGTTCAACAAAAATGTAACGTTAAGTTACTGTAGGATAGATTTTGGAGCGATGGGCTAATGAATATAGCTCCTATAAATCCATTGTTCATGAAGTATATCTGGCATAGTGAATGACTGGAACTGGAAGAAACGTAAAGCATTTTGTAATCGATTGGATGATGAGAAGCGACATCCTGTTTTTCTAACGTAGAGCGCAGCACAATCTGAGACACGATCACTGCGTCTTTTTAACGGAGATATTCCCCGCTCCGCTTTGAAATGAACATATTGAGCACATTCAGTTCATGCATAGGCCTATATGAGAAATAATCATTAAAATGGAATTATAACAGGGTAGCTGTTCTCGCTGATTTACCACAACCAGCCCAGTCCCTCTTATTATTCTTCTAACGTTAAAAACAGAAACATGTCCTTACCTTGTTGTGTCCTTTGTTTATCGTCTCTTCAGTCTAAGTGGTGACATTAGCAGACAGGACAGCATCTTTAAAAAACCCTGAAGCACGGAGGGCAAGCTGCCAGAAGGTCACGTGATACCGGTTAAATTGATGTCACGTGGGTTTATTTGCAAAGCAGACTGACCAACCCGCTTTTTCAGCAAACCTAATCAGGTGTTGCCCTATAGCCAAAAGCGACCGATTTAAAAAGTAATGTGTTTAAGTGGTTTCTGATTAACGCTGGTTCACACATGATATGTTCAAAGTCAAGCGATTAGCAGACTCTATATAGTGTATTGTGAACTGATTGTGAATGGTACAAGGGAAGAAATATTTTAGGTCCTGCAACTGGTTACCAATTCTTTTTTACCTTCACTAATTCATTTTAAATGGCCCTGCATTGTGACAAAATAATGGTGTGATTAAAAAATCTAAACAAATCTTTTGTCTTTTTATTAGCATGTAGCTTTATTTATAATAACTGTCATATTTATACAAATTATATAATAATTGCTTTTAATATAATGATATTTATAATAATTATTCTTAATAAATAAACAAATTAAAAATGGTTCTCTGCAATATATTAAGTATGATATGTCACATTCCTGGACGCTGCTGAAGCAACTTGAATTTTCAAGTCAAAGACATTTCATTACAATGTGAGTAAAGGCCCCTATGGCAAGGACCATTCATGCCCTTTAAAACTAACCAGTGTAAAGATCACCCATGCAATTAGAGAGTCTGTGAGGAAGTATGTGGCATGGTATTGACTATTGACCTTAGTAATACCAAGTAATAGCTGTTCTCCAAGAAGTGGATCTTACGAAAGAGCTCAGGTCAAATGCTGAAGGGACACATACTGTTACGTGGTAAATACACAACAGTATATATTATAAAACATATTACCAGTGTGGCCACTGTGAACATTTAATGACATTTCTTATACAACGTTTCTTTTGTCCATACATTTATTTTTAATATTTATTTGCTCTATACATGCCGTGCTACAAACTTTACATAAGGAAGAAAAAAAAATAATGTCTTGTTGCAAGATACAATACAATCAGGAACTACTGAGTCTGTTGTGCAACATGCACAATTGTAAGTCAAACAAAAAACACTTGCATCCTTGAAAATGTGTATTACACACAAGATAAATGTGGTTATAGTAAGGAAAAAAGTAAAATATTTGATGAGTCTATCAAATGAATGTGATATATTAGGCTATGAACTTCTCAGTCAACAGTTTCAGTAACAGCAACTTAGAGGGAAATTCACAGCACACACTGTTAAGTAAGCATGTTTAAGTGAAACTGCCTTACCTTTCATGAAGGTTCTTTTCAAAATAATCTGTTTTTTGTGCTGTTGGTTTTTTTCTCTCCACAAAGGAATGTAATCAAATCTATATTTGCCCATTCATCAGAACAACATCATCATCAAAGGCATTTAACTAATCCCTTCAGTTTGTCAACTGGGAAACAATGGCATCATCAGAACCCTTTATAATAGGTGGTAATTTGATTAGATTTTTAGATCCAAGACTAAAGCTGCATTGCAGCATACCCTTCCAGAGAGTCTAACCTCTTTTCATCTGTTACATAGTAGTCCAAACAAGAACACACTAACAATCCCAACACATTACAGTGCCATACAAATCTTATATCAATCTGATATTAGTTGTTTCATGTGTAGTTACTGCATTTTGCAATTGCATAAAAGTAGCGGCACATTGGCTTTACTTATCCAGCCTACCACCTATGGGTGGTCTGAGTATTTTCAGTGGATACTAAACCTAAAGTTGTGGCTACCAAGATAGCAACATTTTCACCAAGGCAGGCACAGATATCAAGCAAACAGCGTGTGCGTGCGGTCAAGGTCAGGCTTGCAGTGATGATCTCATACATCTCACGGGTCACAGCCTGTCTAGCCCGCAACACATCAAGTAGGTTGTTGAGTCGTCCCTCAGTCATGCAGCGAACAATGACCTCCCGTCTTTCTTGCAGAAGTTGGTAACAGCTCCTTCCTGCAGACAGCTGACATTTAACTAGAGAAAGAGGAAGGATCAGAGTATATGATAACAGTGTAAGCACAGAGTTAGGAACTAACACAAAGACAATATTTATACATCATTTTTATATTGTTCTATTATTATATGTGTGAGCAAAGCAAATCTGATCAATCTAGATCCGCTCCGCACATGGAAATAAATTACATTTTTAAATATATTGAAATAGAAACCAGTTATTTTGAATTATAATAATATTTCACAATATTACTGTATTTTGATAAATGCAGCTAGAAGATGAGCATAGAAGATGAGCATAGAAGAAGGGCATTTTATTCAAAAACATTAAACATAATACTAATCCCAAACTTTTGGACCATAATGCATTTTTAAAAAATTGCCTTCCCACTTAGCCAGTTACTTCACTGCGACAAAACCCTCTGTACTACTTGCATTTCAATGAACAAAACAAGACTAATTCTGAGAAAAACAAAGACCCTCTGGAGAGGAAACACACTGGACACAGATAAGGCATGAGTGGGGCAGTCATTCAGGAAGTGAGTGAGCACAGTCCAACAGAACTGCTTACTGTGCACATGTAAAGTACCAACACAAAGAACTGATACATTTGCTGTGTCCAGGTAGTTATGCCAACAGTATGTACACAATGACCTCCTGGGACCCAGACACAGACTTTTGTCCTCTGTAGAGAACATTATATTTTAGTGACTTTCTCTGAGACCATACATGCCACAGTGTTAAGTCTGGATGTCCTGTACAGAGCACATTCAGGGGGTTTTAGAGATATAAAATGTTTGGAGGCTTGATCATTAACACTCCTTGGTCTTTAAAAACGAATGATCAAATTTAGCATTATTATGGAAATATGATAATATTATCATTTAATTATCATTTAAATCGGACTAATTTTCCAATTGTTTTGCAATCATTAAACATTTCAAAAAATTTTCTCCATTTGTTTCTTATGCTCCAACCAATGTAATGAAATAAAAAATGACAAAATTCACAAAACTTATTTTTTATGGTTCTCAGGAGGATATGTACACAAAGCTCCTCCAGATTTATTTACCCAAAATACATCAGTCACTTAAGACTGACAAAGAGCAAAGCTCTTCCAGATGGATTTAAGTATGCAACAATGGCATGTTTATGTTCTTGGTTCAAACTCATATGTTGGAAATGTGCAGGATAGGAACAGAGAGTATTGGAGGGACTCAAAAACATATACTGTTAGGAAATTTTGAAGCAGAACTAATTTCTCACCCTGGTTTCCAGCATTGTGTTGTGGGTAACTCTGAAATATCGCTGTGGGGGAAACACATGGGAATCTTAAAGATGTAGAGCTCTGTCTCTGGGGAACTCCGGGACGTCCATTAATCGGAGTGAAACCATGATCATTGCATGAGATATTGGATTGGACTGAACTTTTGCCAGTATCTATAAAAGACATGAGCAGGGAAAAACATAATTATAGTAATGAAGTGATGAAATGTATACAAAATACTTTTAAATGAGAGATCACTAACCCCTACCACATCCAATCTGAAGACAACCCCTTGCTGACATTGACAGAGGGGCCTTTTCTTTTGCTTTCAGTGAAGACTCTGGCAGAGATTCATTCTGGGGAATCACCTTGGAGGTCAGATTTTTTGTGGTACTTTTGCAGCTATTGTCCTGTTGGTGGTAAAAAACAGTCGGTTGTCAGAATCCAAAAGATTTAAGAAGATTTATATCTGAACGTTATTTATTATGAACACACACAATACAAAACATAGCATCAGACATAGTTCCTGCTTAATAATACTGACATTATGATATAAAAATGAGAGAACATTTCAACACAAAAGTAAAACCTGCTCAGTATAAATGTACCAGCTGTCTAACCTCTAGGTTATGTAGCTCAGTAGGCAACTCCCAGGATGAGCGCATTTTACAGCTCAGCAGCCTCCTCTCCTGGTGAAACACACAAACACAAAAATACAAAACCAGTCAACAATCCAATTCTTCACATCTGTTCTGAAATTAATTTAAATGCATACAGGAAAAAATCAACATAATATGGAGTCCATGTTCACTAGTGAAAATGCTTCTACTGATTTTTTTATAATTTAATACTATTTGCATTACACATTTTATAATCAGCATAGTGCAAGTCAAAAGTTGAGTTGAAAAATGAACAGTATTGATTTTGAGATTGTCTTCATTTTGCAAAAAGCAGCACTCAAGTTGCATGAACTTAAACCTGATGATCTAAGAATGATTTTAAGAATGATCCAAAAATCATCTTGTTCTTCAATGCAAGAACATCTGACCTTTTGAACAGTTTATATAAAGATTAAATACTATGTATATTGGATTAGTGACCAGAAAATTGTAAATATTTAATTTTATTTGTAACTTTTAATGTTTCCTTAATTTCCAGATTTTAATGAAAAATCTTATGTTTGTAGTATGAATTTTGGACCCCACTTTATAAAATATCCTATTATTCGGCTCATTAATCATTAGACAAGTACCTTGCATGTTTTCAGATGAAGAACAGCTTCAGTGAAAATCTGTGGCTCAAACACTGCCAAAGTTGTCCTTAGAACCTCTACACACTCTGTATGAGCAGAAAATAATTAGTGATTATATAACATGATCTCTAAGATCCATAACAATTCCATAACTAACCCTCAGCTGATGGTCGTTTATGAGGTTCACTGTTCAAGCATCTAATGATGAGCTGGGTGAGGGCATGGCTTTGAGGTGTCATTGGTAACAGAAGATCAACCTCCAAACCAAGCCCCAATTTGGTCTGAAGCTGACCAATCCCTGTAAGAAAACAATTGTCTTCAGGCAAATGGAAGAATTAAAAATCCTTCTCACTGAATAAGACAATTAGATTACATTGATACATTGAAGAGATGGCAACATACCTTCACATGGACGCTTTCTATACAACGTTTCCCACAAAAGAACCCCAAAACTGAAAATCATTAAAAAGCTCAAATGAACTCAACAATTCCACTCTAATATACAGCTGAAACACTCTAAAATGTTGAGATAATGCACCTCACCTATATATGTCAGCTTCCACAGAAGGAACAGCGCCTTGTATGACTTCAGGCGACACATAGGCCAGATCTCTGTAGCATGGCCCACGGCCATCAGAGGTGGTCAAGTGCATGTTTATCTCTTGACCCCAGTCACACAACTACAATGCAACACACATAAAAGTAAGAAAAAGTTAAGCAACTGCACGAAACACATGTTTCTATTTCAAGGGAATTTTGGGGGCTACGCCTGGCAATACCTTGGCACGGTAATGTTGGTCGAGAAGAACATTAGTGGCTTTCAGGGCTCCGTGAGGGAGCGGAATGGCATGGAGATGAGCTAAACCTTTAGAAACATCCAAAAGGATCCGAAGGCAAAGAGCCATTGAAAGCTCTTGGAACAGGTCTGTCTAATGAAAGCAAAAAATAAATGTCACTTTCAGCTGTATAGCTTGCATGCACAGACAGACATTTCCTGAAAGTAAGAGTTATATTACTGTTGACGCAATAGCTACTAAAACGCTGACACTTGTATTGGAATGCTATTCGTTGGTTGGCACTATTTTTAGTGCCTAGGGGATTTCCACTTTCTCATGGTCAGAAAAGTCAACTCCTTCATCTACTAAAACAATTGCACTTCCTGTTTTAGATAACAGGATCATCAGGTATGTTAAAACACCTGTCTTTGACTCATTAAATTATCCTTTTAAATAAAGTAAATAAATAAAAATTCAAAACCTTGTGCAGTAGTGAATCTAGAGATCCTTCAGTCATCCAGTCCCACACCAGCCCAACCAGAGAGTGAGTGGTGTACAAACCCAATGGGACTAGAACTTGCTCAGAACACACCTGGCCCAGCATTCCTTCTTTTGTTAACCTGTCAATCCATTTACTGATACCACACACACACACACACACACACACCCACCCACACACACACACACACAAAGCACTAAAGTTTTGTTTTCCATTGTTTGCTTTGGAAATACCCATACATTGAGCAATTTTTACTCCACAAAACATTGTAGCCTAATATTTTATAGAGTTTAGTTTGATTATTTATTAATATTAACATTAACTATTAATATTCATTACTAGTTTTATCGTTTTAAAAGTAGCCTATTTATTAGTCATTTGCTTACTATAAACAATATTATATAGTAAATAATCATTAGACCTGTAAATGAATATTTACTATGCAAAACGCAACAAATAAACGTGCAAAAATGATTAGTCACATATATGATGAGTGAAAATGAAGTTTACCTATCCTTGATTAACTTGACAGCCACTTTGTGTCCTGTCCTCACGAAATGTCCTCGCAAACACGCACCTACACTCGTTCGGACCAAAACTACATCGCGTAAGTCTTTCTCAACAATCATCTGCAGATGACTGGCCTGAGCCGTTCCTCTGGACTCAGTCGATTTCATCCCTGCCGGGATACTGAGAGACTGTTTGACTAGATCCATTTGCTGTCACGAATAGAAAATGAAAGGAATCAAGAGCCCAGCCCCATGTCGCGAACTCATTCCACATCGCTTGTTTATGTCGCATCCTATTGGCTCCTGAGGCCACAGAAATCCCCGGCTATTTTAGAAAGTGACGTACTGTAGTCTTGAAAAACAATTGCAATTTATCTAATAATTGATTCACCTGGACAAGAGAGAGGGTAACACATTAGGCTTAAGACTGATAGACCGATTGAAGTCTGAAATGCAATAAAAAGTGATAGCTTTGATCTCACTGCTCATCTTTTTTTTCATGCACATAAAGAAAAAAAAACACAAACAAACGAATTTATCAATATGGACGTGAGCGGTGGCTAAGATCAAATTTCACGTCTGGTTTTAGCTTGTGTTTTTGAGTTACCTGTACTTGCGAGATTAGATTAGAATGTCTTTTTATTATTATTATTATTATTATACAGGGATTTAGCATTATATGCACGAATAGCAGCACTGTAAAAAAATTCTGTAGTTTTTACAAAATAATTTTGGTAGATGTGGTTGCCAGAATAATTTTGTAAAAAAAAATACAGAAAAATCGTGAACAAATTTATGGCCAAAAACTGTAAATTTTACAGTATAAAACTGTAATTTACAAACAAGAAATTTGAACGTAAACCAGTAAATTCAACAAGGCACACTGCTATTAAAATCAGTTTTGTACCTTTAACATACTGACAACCACCATAATAATGCAGGTGGTAAAAGAGAAAGCCACATGAAGAATCAAAGCTCATCACAAGTAGCTTCACCACAAGCAGAAGTATGTATTAATAAATAGAAGGTGCACAGAGTCATTCATGCAGACACAAAACACCATCTGGTGACACACATGATACTTAAATAATGCAATAAACTTTCATTAAACAACAGAAGATGTAACATAAAGCCCAAATGTATGTAACTGATAACAAAAACTATTTAAAAAAAACATGATTATTTAAACAAAATACTTTCAAATGTGGAGCGTCATGCAGGGAATTCTGGGAATATTAGTTTACAGTTTTTGGCTGTACATTTTACATTGATTTGTTCTTTTTTACTTTTAAAAACTGTTAAATTAACAGCATTTTACTGTAAAATTACATGAAATGTCTGGTTAGATCTTTTACAGTTTTTTCCTGTATATAGTAGGCTACGGGAACTTACTGTTAACCTATTAACAGTTTTTTTTTTTCATAGCATTTTTACTAAATTTTACAGTTAAAATTAAACTTATTTTTACAGACCATGAGGATTCAATCCTCGCATCACGCACCTGCAGCGCTTCTGTGAAAGGAGAAAAACAGAAATGAAGTCTATAAAAGGAATAAAATAAATAGGATCACACAAAATATATAATTAACAGATTAACAAAAGGAAAAAAAATGCTTGTTTTTGTGACACTCTTAATGCATTATTTATTTTCTTTAGGCTATATCTTTATTTGATTTAATCCAACTGATCTCACAGGCACCTCGTGCACACACAAACAACATTAGTTCTAGCATTACCTGACATTTCAGTCATTCATCATCAATCTAAAATGCAGTCAACCAAACATAAAATTTGCACTTTTTAATTTAAAAGGTCCGCTGTCAAATCAGCGTGCAGCGCCCAAACAAATATTTTTGCACATGCAAGGATTTTACACAGATATTAAAACATGAGTGAAGTATGAAGCCATGTTTAGGCTACATAATGAAAACTAGTTAGCCCATGCAAACACATGTTAAAAAATTTGGCAAAAATAGAAACATTTGGGATTCTTGTGGTATGAGACAGGCTCATGAGCCAAATTAAGTTTCAGATTTGCTTGACATTTGTATGCTGTAATACAGTAGATTAACAGTAAGTTCCCGTACTATATACAGGGAAAAACTGTAAACTGATATTCCCACCACGATGGTGTTTTGTGTTTGCATGAATGATTCGGTGCACCTTCTATATATTAATATATACTTCTGCTTGTGGCGAAGCTACTTGTGATGAGCTTTGATTCTTCATGTGGCTTTCTCTTTTCCCACCTGCATTATTATGGTGGTTGTCAGTATGTTAAAAGGTACAAAACAGATTTTAATAGCAGTGTGCGTTGTCGAATTTACTGGTTTACATTCAAATTTTCTAGTTTCTAAATTACAGTTTTATACTGTAAAATTTACAGTTTTTTTTAGCAGTAAATGTGTTAACAGTGTTTCTGTATTTTTTACAAAACTATTCTGGCAACCACAGCTGCCAAAATTATTTTGTAAAAACTACAGAATTTGTTTTACAGTGTATAGTTTTAGTATAAAATTTTATAACTACTTATTTTTCATTCTTCGTCCTGTTCTTAATACCGTTAAATTTAGGCTATTTGTTGTAGGGTGAGGGGAACTAAATAGGCTGTTTATATTTACCAGTATTTTAATATACATATAAATTACATAAATTAATGTAGCATAATTCTTTGCAATTACAAGCTTAACGGGTGTTTTTGGAAATTTCTCTTTCATGAGATTCCTCCTTTTGGCCGGGTTTCGTTTCTCCGTGTCGTAAACTCTAGGGGCGAGGCTTCTAAACCCGGTGGTTTTTAGGGGCGTGATATTCAAATGACGATAGTATTCTGCCTCCGCATTTATCAACGTGCGATCATTGGTACGATGAGATTGGCGGCATACGAATGCTTCATGAACTCTGGCACAAGTTGATTTGTGCACATGGATCTGCGCTCGTTAAATTGATAAATGAGGCCCAATATGCTTTAATAATGTTTTCTGTAAAAAAAAAATGAAACATTGTAAAGTATGTTCATTTCTGATTTTTCTTCAAATGTAACGTGAATGTTTATCTTATTTGATTTTTTTCCATTTTATTTTTTGGGTTTGAAATATATGGAGGGCAAACATTTATGTGTCTGGAACACGCTGATTATTGGATGAATAGATTGGGGAGAAATTAATGCTGTGAGTGTCACCCACTCAGGGTCATCTAAGGATAAAGAGTCATTGGTGTGGTTCATGGAGTCATTTTAATAAATGCTAACATCTTCACAATGAAGATCGTCACTTCTTTTTGAGTATTTGTCACTTCTTCTTTTTTAACCCCCTTGCCCCATTTCTTCTGAAAGTAATGACCACGTGAATAACATCATAGTAGACTACCTATACAAAATAGCTATAAGAGGAACATAATAAGGCAGGGGAGTGGAAATACTACAGTTATTAATTATTAACCACTTAGCACACATTTATCACCATTTTTAGCAGCCTGTACATTGTTCATGTCTAAATTGCCTCTAGTCATAACGGTATAACACTGCTAAGCTATCTGCTTCAACAGTTATTAGGTATGTGGAGTCATCAGTGTGACTCAATCTTTCTCAACAATAAAAGTAGTTTCCTCTTTTTCTCAGATGTCTGCCGATATTGCAAAAGGAAGTGTCTGACACACACTTGGGGGTTTTCCATTGCAAGGCTAAAGTTTATAATTAAGTCTTACACCATTTGCTGGTCACTGTTCAGCATGACAAGTGAATAGGAAGTGATATTTCTATCTTACAAAAAAAGGTGAAATGTCCAAAAAAAAAAAAAAAAAAAAGTCCAAAGTGACTGAACTTACAATAGAAAGTGGAATCTTGAGTCATTTACCACTTTAATGGTGTTATCTCAGGACAAAAAAAAAAAAAACTATTGTCACTATTAAAGGGGTCATCGGATGCTGCATGCACGTTTACAAGTTGTTTGAACTGAATTGTGTTGGCAGTGTGTGTACACAACCACCCTATATAATATAAATCCACCCATTTTTTTTTTCTATCTACTAAAATGTTTACCTTTCTCAAATCGAACCGATCTCAGATGCCTGTCTTTGTGACGTCACAAAGGCAGGACCCTCCCACGATTGTTTGATTGACAGTAGCGTTTCAGCACAGACTGGACTGGATCTTACCTTAGACCCGCCCTGAGTGAGCCGTCATCAGTCTGCCATTGTTTTAACGCTGGAGCAGATGTAAACAAGTAGGGGTAACTGCAGCCTGGAGCAATGGGCGCCAAAAGGTGGGGGCGTGCCGAAAGGTGTGGGGCGTGCAAAAAGGTTTTTCACTGGTGAAACGAAAGGTAGGGGGCGTGTCAAAAGGTAATGCAAAAGATGGCTGTAAAAAAAAAAAAAAAAAAAAAAAAAAAAGCTGGCGAGCCATATACTCTTAATCGCAGATTAAAAGGAAACCATAAATTCAACATAATCCAAATGTAATTCTTCCAAGGTAAAAACGGCGTTAATGATATTAAGAATATTATTTTAAATTACTTTTGAAAGTACCTTCAAAACTTCTGCATGGCGCGGGTTACTGACGTCATCGCCGCAAGTTTAGGTCTTGATTTATTAATAATCAAAAACAAATTACAATTATTTTTCGAGAATACAAACGTCTCTTAACACGGTTAGTCGCACTAGCTGTTCTTAAGTTAAAGTCAAAAGTTGTATTTGTTAACATTAGTTAATGCACTGTGAAGTGAACTAACAAGAAAAAACAACGAGCAGCTGTATTTTATTAACTAACAAAGTTTAATAAACACTGTATCAAATGTATTGCTCATAGTTAATGTTAGTTAATACATCAATGTCAACAAATGAAACCTTATTGTAAAGTGTTACCCTCGAAAAATGTTTTGCCTGATAGAGAAAAATACATAGTTGACAAAACCACTAAATTATAAAATTTAAAAATTAGTCAGAAGAGTTTAGTAACCTTATGTTAAGTGGCATAAGCAAACAGACACAGCTTTATCCACTAAAACATTTATTTAGCTTTCAGTTTCAGTCGCCAATTCAAGTACAAATATATATATATATATATATATATATATATATATATATATATATATATATATATATATATTTATAGATAGATAGATAGATAGATAGATAGATAAACCACTCATTCATTCATTCATTCTGTAGTAGCAGTCCATAGAACAGAATCCAGCAAACTCTTTGTCTGAATAGAAAGCTGTGAAGACCCCCTTCTTTCCATGGCTACAGTATCCAGTGGTGTTTCTGTAGATGTATCCACAGCTATCACACCTGCTGAGCTCAAACTCACTCTGTAGGTCTTCCTCACATCTGGACTGACAGACTTCCAGTCAACGATACCTACACAAGAAAAAAACAAATGTTGAGAGATTCAAACAAAAAGTAACCAATAAGTAGAACTAAATACAAATTAAAAAAGACCGCAAGTGTTGTCACTAGCAGAAGCGCAAGTGTCTGAGAGTGCAAGTGCAAGTCTGCAGCCAGACCCTTCTCCATTATATTATAATATAATTGTACTGCAGACTCTTCACTGAGACTGTCATTTTTGTTACCAAAAGTACATATGATTCCTGTGCATGTTTTCTAAAAGAATGGAATCACAAAAAAGTTGATTGGCACTCATCTATACCACAGGTTATACTAAAATTTGGTTCATGTGCATGTACAACTCCAACATGTTGGATTAACTTCAAAAGAGTGAATGTCCTTCGAGTGCACTTTGTGTAATGGTACAGTTGAGGCATGAGGATCTAATACAAAAGGCTGATCAGAGGAAAGTTACTGGCAGTGCTTGTCTCCATCTTATAATATTGACACTGTGCCTCTGAAGGAAAGTCAGTGTCTTTCTCAGGTGTGTTGGATATGCAATGTTGAAAGCAAAATACATCCAGAAGGCTGTTATGAAGGCTTCATCAAGGCTGGTGCACTGGGACACGTCTTTTCCATCTTCTGTCACCACACTGAACCCTCCTCCTATGATTACCATTTTCCAGTCAGTATCCATCAGCTGTATGGTAGGAAAGGGTGTAGCAGGGTCCCCCTTCATAAAAAAAAAAAAATAATAATAATTATAATTTTTAAAAAAAAGAAGACACTTTTCATATTCATCAGATTCTGTTCCATCCTCTTTGGCTCAGACAGTGTAGCTACATACAGTGCAGAACTGCAAAAACTATTAGAAGACTAATGTATAAGGGTCACAATATACAATGCATTTCATGTTCTTGTATACACTGATAAATCTTACATTGTTTTCTAAAACTATTGTTTTAAATTTTTAACAGATGGGCTAAAAGGGTACAGAAGAATAAAATATTACATGAAAAGATTTGAAACAAGATATTTTACAGCTGATGATTTGTTTTACTATACTCACTCCAGCAGGTGTCCTTAAGTATGGGTGTTTTTTGAGTCCATCCTCCACAGACATTCCTTCCGTGCTTTCTCAGCGTCTCCAGGAGAATGTTCCTGCCGTGTGATCTTTGACAGGTGTCTGGATGTGTTTTCTGATACCCCTTTAACTTATTATTTTAACTGTTTTATTGTATAGGTTATAAATTATTGTACAAAATCAGTATAGTAACCTATCTAATAAAATTAATCAATACATTGACTTTTTATCCAAAAATTATTCAAACTTATCATTACCTGAACAATATGTCATGTTATGCTGTTTACAAATGCACAAAGATAAAGAAGAAAGTTTAGACCATCTTTTTCTCCAACTGTAGTGTCATATCTGCCAAACTTATGGGTCCATAACTTCAAAATGCTACAGTAAAAATGTGTGAAAATTTGCATGGTAACAGTCAAAGTGCTCTGGGAATAAGGCCCCAGTGGAACTTTGAACGCACCCTCAAAAGCAGCAGAGATATATCGCCTCCTATTGGGCCAATAATGCAATTTCTCCTGTTATTGTTTTGTCATATCTGCCAAATTTATGGGTCCATATCTTAAAAATGCTACAGTAAAATGTCTGAAAATTGTGATTGTAACAGTCAGGTGCCCTAGGAACAAGACCAATACTGCAATGGCTCTTGTAACTGTCTGTGTCTATGACATCAAAACTGTACAGTAACCAGCAATGCAATGGTTCTTTCATTTCGATTAAGTTTAGTCCACATTTATTAATATAAAAATTTTCACAGTACATGTTTCAAAGCACCTTTACAGAAAATGCATGTTTCTATGTTTCAACACCAATAGTCTTTTATCAGAAATTACAGTTGGAAGATGCTACAAGTTACAGTATTTACAAACATCATATATGCATTTAAGCAAAATGAATGTGCTTTTTAAAGCAATGATCATTTTTTATTATCATCCAGAGCTGGTGTTCTGTAATCCTTGGACGGGTAGGTGACATCTCTTCAAAGGTGTTGGGTCATGTGAAGTCAAAGGTGAGGTCATTTTTTATTTTATTTTGTACTGTTCGCTGAGGTCCACTTATTTGTAATCTGTTATATTGTTGTTATATGTTATCAAGGTTTTTATATAAAAAAAAACCATCATAATTTAGAAGTAAGGAAGTTGTGTATGTTTGACAGCCTTGCCTTAGATCCTTCATAGATGGACACTGCTGTGATTAAGGTTAAAAAAACACAAATACTAGTGATGGTGAAATGAAGCACCCAGGCTTTCCCCTCAACTGTATCATAAAATTGTTTATTACTCGAAGCTTTTCAACACGTTGCACACTAATGACATCTTGTGGTCAAAGGTGGAAAAAGGTGACTTTGCGTCCATCCATTTAAGGACTATTTCATGAAAATAAATAAATTTGTGCTACGAAAACTATATAAATCAATAAAAAAAAAGTTTATTTTTACTTAATTGCATAAATTATGAATAAATGAGTCTTTGAATAAATTTATGAAAAAATAAGCATGGGTCATGTAGGCATATGATCAAAATAAATGCAGATCATGTGTAGTGGTCAGTTGAAGTGTTTTTGAAGAAGGGATTAATACTACAAGCTGAACATGCACAAAATACACATGTAAATATTTATTCGTATTATGATTTATTAAAGAAGTGAATGACTCTTGAAACCAGCACAAGGGGTTCGCTTATCTGAATCAGAATACAAAGCAGTCACGTGGTTGTGTGTGAAAACGAAGCTTCGGACGTCACAGATCCCCTCGGTGCTGAACGTCAGTGTTGCCAAGAATTGGGCTACTTTAACACTGTTGCTGCGGGTTGAAGCGACCCCAATAACGTGATATTTAGCCCCTAAAATGTGAATTTTACCAGAAACCCCGCTAGAAGGAAGTCGTGGCCTAATGGTTAGAGCAGCCGTTCCCAATCCTGGTCCTGGAGAACCCCCAACACTGCACATTTTAGATGTCTCCCTATTCAAACACACCTGATTGAACTCATCAGCTCATTAGTGAAGACTCCAAGACCTCAAATGTGTGTGTCAGATAAGAGAGACACCAAAAACGTGCAGTGTTGGGGGTTCTCCAGGACCAGGATTGGGAACCACTGGGTTAGAGAGTTGGACTCGTAATCCGAAGGTTGCAGGTTTGAGTCTCATACTGGCAGGGATTGTAGGTGGTGGGGAGTGAATGTTCAGCGCTGTCTCCCACTTTCAATACCACGACCCTTGAGCAAGGCAGCAAACCCCCAACTGCTCCCCGGCACCGCCACAAAAATGGCTGCCCACTGCTCCGGGTGTGTGTTCAAGGTGTGTGTGTTCACTGCTGTGTGTGTGCACTTTGGAAGGGATAAATGCAGAGCTCTTCCGAGTATGGGTCACCATACTTGGCCACATGTCATGTCACTTTCACTTGTTTTCACTAAAACTTGTATTTTATCCACCGGAATGCAATTTTTATCGGGGGATCCCCTGATTGGGCTAGTTTTATGATAGTTTTGAGTAGCAGTTGGGCGGGATTTGTTGTGAAAACCTGGCAACCCTACTGAACGTCACATCACTAATAAATACTCTATCAAATGATCTGTAATAAAGCAAGAGAGACCACATAATAAAAACGGTGGAGGAACTCATTACAAATGCAATCAATGTAAAAATTTTCATGCTATGTAATGGAAAATTTCTAGTTTTGTTCGCTGTTTTGTCTTGTCATCAATTCTCACTTATTTTATTGAACAAATATCTCAAATAAATTGAAGTGAAAGTGACGTGACATACAGCCAAGTATGGTGACGCATTCTCAGAATTCATGCTCTGCATTTAACCCATCCAAAGTGCACACACACAGCAGTGAACACACACACACCGTGAACACACACCCAGAGCAGTGGTCGATATATATATTATAAAATAACTGCATATATTAAGTGTGACAGCATACATCTAGATTCTAGATTCAGTATTCATCTTGTCTGATACATTTCTTGTGACTTCATGAGTGTATGTATGTTTGTAGGCTAAGTGATTACTCCAGAGTCAGTAAAACTCCTTTTATGTAACTTTCCACAGAGGAGCTGCAACTCGTGAACAAGTTCAGACTGAACAAAGGGTAACTTTAACGTAATGGCCGTTATGCTAATATTTTCCAAAGAACATCAGAATGTGATAAAGGGATCATTCCCAGCCTCCACTATAAAGACAATAGAACATTCAAGTCATCATTAAAAATAATATATATTTAAAAGATAAATCAACATACAGCAAGAATATAAGAACAAAGACTCGGCAACTTATGTAGTATTTCATGCATAATAATTGTTACAAACATATTGTGCATTGGTTATGTATATATTGTATGTTCTATGCAATGTCATACAAAAAGTACTGTAGGCCTATATGTCTACTTGTTGTTGGAGCAAACCACCATTGTAAATTCCTTAGTAAAAGCAACTTATTTGGCCAGTGAAGTGAATTCTGACTGTGATAAATTGTGGTGGTGGTGGCATCAAGCTTTGAGGATATTTTATCTGTTAAGGTGACTGGAAAACTCATGAAGAGAAATAATGGATGGATACAGAAAATTCCTGGTGGAAATATGCTCAAGTCCACAAGACCTGGAACATGCATGAAATACCACAGCAAAGACCAGAATCATTTCCCAGTGAGTAGCCTATCTGTGAAATAAATAATAATAATAATAATAATAATAATAATAATAAAACTTGCTTTCACATAGATTCCATATCCGATTAAAATTTTAGGATTTTTGTGTAGAAGATCAGACAAAATTCCCTCCCACCAGAGGTCGCCTCTCTCAACCCAATGATCATTTTGAATATTCTGATTCACACCTACATCATATTCTTGTTAGATAGGCTACAGTTATAAGTGATTTAGTTTGTTTAATGGCCATTAATTCTTTCTGTTGTTTGTCATCCCTTGGGTTTTAAATGGAAAATGTTGCCTTTGTTTTTACTTGACTATTTTTATTTTAATTAATATTATGTTGGGTTACATTTTACCCATCTTTCTGTCTGGTTCTATAACAGATAGGAGGGAAATCGTGGCCTATTGGTTAGAGAGTTTGACTTCTAACCCTAAGGTTGTGGGTTCGAGTCTTGGGCCAGCAATACCACGACTGAGGTGCCCTTGAGCAAGGCACCGAACCCCCAACTGCTCCCCGGGCGCCGCAGCATAAATGGCTGCCCACTGCTCCAGGTGTGTGTTCACGGTGTGTGTGTGCCCTTTGGATGGGTTAAATGCAGAGCACGAATTCTGAGTATGGGCCACCATACTTGGCTGTATGTCATGTCATTTTCAAGATGTCCAATTTAACTTGTTTAAATAGGTGGGGGGGGGGGATCACAAAACACCAATATTATTGATTTTATATATTCTATATTACAATATTCCAACAGAAATACACATACGTCACAAATATGTAAAACAAAACAAACTATAAAAGTTTTATTACAAAACTCTGAAGAATGAACAAAATTGCAGCCTACATCTGACAGAACTAATACAGCGTTTGCTGAGCTCATTTACCTTAATCCTGAAAATACATGAGGAAAGCACTTTTTTTGGAAGTTTCAACTTACAAAATTGCCTTAACTTATCTTACACAACTCAACCTTTTGACCACAAAATGAAATGTTTTTTTTTTATTATTATTATTCATTATTAAAAGCGATTTGCTAGAACTCCTATTAACATCTCACAAAGAATACAGCAGTTTTACACAGTATTAAAAAAAGCTAAAGTGCAAGGCTGAAACAAACTATCATACTTCTAAGAATGAATACAGAAATACAGCTTATGACAGGTGAAGCATTTATGCTCAATTACCTGACACTCTGGTACCCAATATCAGTGCAATGTCATCTGAGGAACATTCCACACCCTGACCTGCAGGATGAGAAAGGATCTTTACAAAATAAATGCCCCAATCTTTCATGGTAACATCTCTGAAAGAAGTGAAATTTGGCAATTTCAGAGAGACACTGTTTGAGCATCCATCACCAGACTTTTAACTCTTTTCATGAGTATGTAACATAGGCTGTTTTGAAGATCCAGAACTGCTCCTATCCGAAATGGACCTATCATCATTTTTCATCCGATCAAGAGCATAGTATCGCAGCATGAGAAAAAATCCTGTTGGAATACAAGGAAATTGAATATCATACCAATTTTATATAACAAAATGGAAGCTAATGAGTTAAATTCAAGATTTCCGAAGCAAACATGTAATGATAAGAAAAGGAAACAAGTTTCAGGGCAGTTGTATTCTTATATGCTGCTACAGGAACTCAGCTTACATTGACACAAAAGCCTAGCCATGATTTGACCTTGTTTATTTTGTGATAGTGCATTAAAAAAAAACCTTACCTTGTAAGGAATTGATAATACAGAAGAGGAAGAGAATGGCCTCTGACAGAGGGCCAAAATTCAGGAAACCCAGGCCCCATGTTGTGCCAAACAGACAGGTGAGACCCCATATACTGAGAAAAGCCACGTGACTCTTCTTCCAATCAGGTCGGTTGCGGATCTCCCTCACCACAACGAAAAGCATGACTGCACCAGAGCTCACCACAACAGCCAGTAAGCCAAGATTAACGATGTAATGAGCCAATAGGCTCTTGTCATTCATCAACATCCAGCACCTGGATGAGCAGAGCACAGCAGAGTTTATTTAAATTTTTGTATACTGCATACACGGTTATATCTAGTAGTCAGTACTGTATATATGTCTCCTTACATGTGGTAAGGATTTTTGATATCATCACTTGGTATGATATCCCTTTTGCCATATATATCCCCTATTGAGAGCAGTATACAGACTAGCAGAACTGGGAGACCTAAAATTGAAAATCAAAACATGAAGTTATTAATTATGAAGCTTATATTCATTATATACTCTTCTTCTTGTTTTAAATAATACTTAAATAAACACATAATCATGTTATCACTTACCAAAGCCACCCAAGTAAAATATCCATGTCGGGAGAGTTGAGTTGAACACCTTGCGGATCAACAAGAATGTGTGAAACACTTCCATAGCCATCCAGCAGAGGGTACTGAGCAGCGCATAATGCAGAAGGGATCCTGTTATTTTGCAAACGATTCCATCTCCTACATTGGCCAGTGTACCAGTTAGAATGAAGAACAAGCACAGAAGAAATATCGCCACCACTAGACCACGGTGCACCAGTGAGGTCTGCGTTTTCTTCCCTCTTTTGGAATACAGAGACAAAGCATAGACAAACAAACAAAACAAGACAAGAAACAGGGTGAGATACACAATAGAATTTTCACTGAACAAGCTTTTTTTTTTTTTGTAATAGTGTTATGAAATCCAAATCAGTGAAGTCATAATCACCTGCGTTTACAGAGCCAATAGAAGAGAACCAAACAGCTAACTAAGGACACGGCACAGCCCACAGCGCTAATGAATGTCAGAGCCTTTAGATGGCGAACTGTAGCCTTCTGTTCCACTTGCTGAAGCAAAGAAGAAAAAGAGACAAGGTATGTATCATCCAGGCTGGTTTAAGGAAAGCCTCAAAGGTTAGCAAAAAAGAGCGTAACTCTTAGAAGGAGACCAGAGGCCATTTTTAAAAATATTTCCATGGAGCAGATGTTACACTATGATGAATAAACTGCTTTTGTGGGGAAACAGTTTATTATTTAATGAACTGTCAGCCTATTGGCTAACCTTCAACATGTTTGCCATTAAACATTCAATCTGGATTGTTGTTTTTTAGATTTAACACCAAAAATGCTGTTTTATGAGAGAAGTCACAGACAATTTTGTGAATGGTAGGATTCAGTTTGGTATCCACAAACAGTGACTGTCACAACTCTGTGACATCAAGGCTGTGATGTAATTGGTTATCAAGGCACACATGATCCAAGTTGGCCATTGCACTTTCTCCAATGGTACAGCCTTGAAACTTATCTCCCATTACTATGGCATGATTTGTTAACAACTCTGTACCTATGGCTATGCATATTCCCAAGGATGATAGAAATAGCTTTTATTCATTAAGATTGTCTCACAGTGAGAAATATTACCAGCAATGCCATTTTCTTTGTAAACCTGCTACTCACCACAAGGATGGCAAAGTATGTGAGGTGATTAGAGTGACATTCTGTCTCTCTTTCATTAATTTCAACAGTCTCACAGCCATCATATGTCCAGTTCACTTCAATATCTGTCGAGAGACACATCAACAGAACAGTCGGTAATTGTGCTACAGCTAGCATTAAACATTTGCTTAATGTCTAATACTGAGTGTTGATGTGTCTATGAAAATGAAGACTTGAGCGCACTTTTTCTTGTGTCCCATGAAACACATCTTCTAGAATGGTTAAGCTGTGAAATGAAATAGAAGAGGATAGGAGAAATACATCAATAATCAGCTCAAAGAGAGTGGTTTGGCACATACAGTACAGAGATTCATGTAATATGAGTAAATGGCTCTTGCAATTTAAATAACAAAAACAACATCAGATATCTGATGTTTATCCGGCTTCACCTCACCAGCCTTGTCATGTGGTTTTCAGTGTTAAGGAAATGGCAGACACCTAGTCTACTCCGTAGAAAATGATGCCAGCTATAGTTGTTGCTAAGCTTATAAATGGCCTTTTAACATCACAACAAACAGAGTATTACTTAAGAAAGAATTAAAAAAAATAGTGAACATGCACAAAAAGACTTACTGAGAGAGGAGAGTGATAAAACCTGATTATGACAGGTTCTGGGAGGTTTTCGATGATCTCATTCTCCACAGAGAGTCCAACTATGTCATCCAGAAGAACTACATCAGACGATCCCCCCTACACATCACAAACACTGTTATGTCAAACTGTACATTGCTGTATATGTTGGTAAGCTAATGGAAGCTAAATAATCCACATGATCTATGTGTTCTGGACAAATATTGTCATACCTGAAATAAGGTCTTGTTCTTGTAGTAAGTACACACCACTTTGGATGTGCTCCTTGACATAGATTTCAGGCAGGAGGGAAGATAAACCGAGGGTATCATGTTTGGTGCTACATTTCGAGGGGCCTGAAATGCAACATTTATATTTATTCATATGCTAGAAAGAGACCTTCCTGTGACTCAAAGGTTATTTGAACTTTCTGCTTCTATAAGGTGAATGTTATTTACTGGCAGAGTGAAATTGAGTCCTGTGAAACCCTCTTTCATCTCAATGACTGTGCTCTGAGCACAAGGTAGATCCACCCGACCCGTTTTACTGGATTTCATCACTACTTCCTCTATCCTGCAAACACACACAAACACATGCATTTAGACATGATCAACACATGCATTAATGTTATTAACTCTTTCCCCACCAAACACAGAGTTTTCACTGTTATATGCTTAGGGGCGGTATTACACATTTCCTGAATGAGTCCAGAATCTCCCGATCAAAAACACAGACGAGGAAGATGCAGAAACGAACGATCTCATATGTAAGTAGATGCAAACTTACAAACATTCAAGTGTTGATAAAAAAGAATGCTTTAGGTAAGAATAAAACTGATTTTTTTTGTTTAAAAGTAGAGTCTCTTTATTTTGATGTATTACATGTTCAGATATTCATACAAAAAAAATATTCTGGGGGCCATGAAAATTTTGTGAAAATGATCAAAAATGCGACTTTTTTCAAAAACGCTGGCGGGGAAAGAGTTAAAAAAGTTATTTTTACATATTCACATTTGATAAAATATTTTTTTAAAGCATAAAGCATACTTTCTAATATTTATATATGTAATTCACAGTCTGAGTAGCTGAACAGGTCAACATTTCACTGCAAGTTCTATTGTATATAACTGTATGTGACAAATAAAAATCTTTAAATCTTTTAATCTTCTTCCTACTTCAGAAATGCATGAGCACACGTCATGTCAGAGTACGTCAGATCATAGTAAATACACAAATTGCACCGATGCCACAATACCACTACCTTTTTCATTCAAAGAATTTTTTTTATAGTATTTGGAGGGCTGTGGAGAGTGTGTATTGTTATAATAAAAACACAATAAACACTTTTGTAACCACACAATATGTTCCCACCCATTTCTGCATCAAATAGATTACACATAAAACGATACTAAAACATTTCATTAAGATGCTTTAGCATATCATATGAACATGCACAATAAATTGAGTGTATATGCAATAAATAAAGTATTGAAGATGTGTTTAATGTATTAATAATCCAGCAATACACTTGGCAGGCCATGCATATAAAGTGAGCATAATTTAGAAAGCCATTGTAGTCATGGTTTCAGCTTCCTGTTTGCGGCTCAACCTCTGTTTTTCACTCATACCTAAGCTTGTCTTGATTGTGCTCTTATAAGCATGCACAACATCAGCTCTTGCTATCTGCATGATCGACCACATCAGTTCATAACACACTAAAGTAATAGGGAAACTAACAAACTGAAATAGAATGATGATTGGCTCACATGTTTGCTCCACTGGGCTTCTTACTTGCCTCATCACAGAATTTTTTCTCTGTAAGTGGGAAAACAGAACAAATATATTGAAACTAAAACTAATTACATGCTCAGAAATGCTGAACTCACAAGTGAGCTCAGTCTGTGTATATTGATATCTGTAGCTTTAAAAAAAAAAAAAAGTTTAAAATTCTAATACAACAAAATGTAAAATATCACAATAAAGGTTCTTACTGCAGTTGATTGTGTCTCCTCGAAATGTATATTTTTCCATGACATCATATCTGATGGTATCACCATGGATGCTGCCATTCACAATACCATACAGAGCAGGAGTTTCTTGCTTCTCTTGTGAGAGGTCAGTGCAGCACGTTTCTTGAAGGCCATTTGTTTGACACAGAGTGTGATTCTTTCCATTCAGCTGCACTATCAGCAGGTCCAGCAGTGGCTCCCAGAACACACAGAATGGACTTTGATTTTGAAGAGGTTTTGATTCTAGATTAATGGATGAAGATTGTGTGCACTTGGCTGTGATACTGCCCTGAATTGAGAGTGTCCTCTCATTGGCTGAAATCTCAATTTCCTTACAGCCTGTTTTCAAATCATACTTCAGATTTCGTGATGCATTGCCATGGCGCCATGTTCCACACATCTTAAAGACTCTGTCATTTTCTGCTGATGCTACATGGACAAAATATGCATTTTTACAATTATCAAGTATGTATTTTCCTTTTAATAAATAGATTCATTAAACAAGATACTAACAGCAATCCATCATCAAAAGCTAGTACATAATTTTACTTCCTTAGTTATCACCTACTTACCTTGAACCAAAATGAACAAAAGACAGGTGATTATCCACATTCTTACAGTTTTTTGATTCCGCTCCATTGTAGCTCATAGATGATGCCTGAAAAGCAACAGAGAACTCAGTTAAAGAGAAATGAAAAAAAAATAAAAAATACACAATGACGTGCCTCAGTAGATCTATGCAAATGCATCCCATATGAACAGGAAATCATGTTATCAATATCTTGGCCGTTCCTTCCTCTTACTACTTCATTTTTAGCAGAAGACACGTGTCTGCTTTATCTGTAAAACAAAAACCTTCCATTCCTTCACACAAACTCACTTTTCTTGAGATAAAGAAGCAGCCATCTAGTAACACATCTATTCCTGGGCTCTTATCAGTGAGAACACTTACATGCAAGGGTAAAAATACATTATGATGCATGCTGGGCTGCATGCAACTGCCATCTCTTATCAACGAGAACAGACTTTCTTTAGCGACAAAGGGACTATTGAGATGATATTGCAAATGCAAACATTCAGTGCAGAACACGGATATGAAGCCATCCTTATGTCATCATGTTTGTTTTGTGTAGCAATACATGAGTCATCATGCTCAAGACAAAGAGCATGTCTCAGTGTTTCCCATACATTGATTTATCTGTGGTGGTGTTCCGTCGATTTGTCCTACCCTGTCAGATTTTGCTACCTCCCATTAAAACAGTGGGTAGTACAATTCAACAACGAAAAATGCTACTGTAAAGTTATGGTTTATTAACGTCTACACCTACCACAACCCTACACCTACCCTTACAGTAATGCAAATACAGAAATTATGTGTTATATTCGCAGTTGTAGCTAGAAGGGATACAGCTACAGGAACCAACAATAAATAATTTTTTTCTACCTATTAGATGGTTTTATTAAAGTCTACACCTACCCTAACAGTAATGCAGATACATTAAATATTGTTGTTCAGCATGAGAAAAAGGACGCAATATTGATGTGCGCATGCGCAGTAAACCCTGGTAGGAAAATCTGATGGGACAGCGGTCAGCGGTAAATTGTCAGGACAGCGGTCTGCCACAATATCAAAACTGACTGCCACAAATAGATTTTCTGAAAAGCTTTGAATTCTTTGAATAAAGATGAGCACTGCAAGTTTCAAAAAGCGAAACATGGTGCAGATGTTTTTATATCACTGTATTTCTGAAGGAAACCAACAGTCTTCAGAAAATTTTGGATATCATTTTCATTTCATCTTGCATGTAACGCCTGATAAAGCAGAGTTTGTAAGCGGAGCACTGCTTTGTGTACAGCCGTTACCGGGGAAACCGGTTTCGCCTGCTCTAAGTGCCTCCTGCTGGCAGAGAATTAATTTGCATATATATGCCGCTCAAATAAAGTCTAGTCCAGGGGTGTCAAAATTATTTTAGGTTGAGAGCCGGATTGGAGAAAATGTCCCCTTGTATGGGCCGAATTACCTTTTGTTAAACCCTAGTTTGCTCACAGTTACATTAATAACTTATTTCTTAGTTTTCTTAGGTTTTTTGTAAATTATATTGTCGCCGTTGAGATTACAAAACCTTTCTTTCCATTTCTCTTTAAATAGCCTGTCCGCCCTTCCAGGTTAAATTTCTTCTTTTGGACATGTTTTAAATCACCAGTAAATTGGCATACAAGCATCAGTTACATTGCAGCTATTATCATATTATCCTCGTTCTGCTCGAGATTCTGGCACCCCTTTAAACTGTAAATGAGCAATTTGTTCCGCTGTAAATTCAAAATAAAATATTTTCGCGAATACACTTTAGTTTTCAAAATGATGTTTTATATATTATTTTTTTTATTATTGTTTAACTCATCCTGCGAGCCAGATTGGACACCCCTGGTCTAGTGACTGTGGGAAACACTGATGTCTCATGTCTACCATAAAATGAATCATAATACTCTGTCAGTCCCAGTGTGTTAAAACACAGCCAGTGACAGTGGATGAGTCAGACACTGAATGGCATGTTTTCTGACTTGAGTCAGCACGGATCATCAAGGCACACAACAGATCCCCAAGTCACTTATGCAAATTTGACTGTTGTAAGCTCATGTTTTTTCTCACTATGCAGACACTAGAAAACTTTAATACGTTTCTTACGCACATGCAGCTTTTCACTTCACAGGATGTTTCACGAGTTCATGTTTACATATAATTAGCTGACGTATGGTAATGCATATTCGGCATGCTGTCCGGGGAAGAGCTCCAAGCTCAGGAATGGCCCGAACCTAGAGTACCCCCTGTATAAATGTATTATGAACTCAAAGTGAGAAGATGGGGCAGAGAATGGATGCTGATAAACCATCAATGGATAGAGGTAAGTCAGCTGTATTTATACCATGGTGTTGATTAACTTGAGTGCGCTCCACCGGTGTTAATTAGGCTCTGACGCGCTCCTCCGAGTCTTGTTAATAAAACGTCAAATAATTGATAGACTGGAGATGTGTGGATTACTTGTGCATTATTGTTTGAACTCTCATTTGCTTTCTCCAAATCTGTTCCAATGAAAATGCTCATTTTGGGGGGAACTATTTATTTTGTTACAGTGCAGTACATAGATTTCCCAAATAGAGTCTAACTATCCTGTAGGTAACAGCTACAGGGTCAATGACACATGCTTCAACGCTTTAATGATTTCTCACCTATGTAGCGCAGATCTGCCGTTTTGCTTTTCTGCGTGTTGACCTTTACATCTGTCAGAGATATAGCCAAACTAGTTGAAATGAAACTGTAGGAGAATATAGCACACGGTAAAGATCAGATCCTCTGTGGCTTTCCTGCATTTACCAACTTAAAGCACAAACATGCATCAAACCTGCTGTGGCATTATGCAAAACACAACACCTGCAGCTAACTGATTTGGTCTGATGACGAAACTATTGAATATGTTTTACCACTGCTGCTACTATTATGATATGTGTTCTAGAACTACTAAACCACTATGAAATTGCATGTGTGCATAAACAAAGAGTATGAGAGACATAAGTGAGATAAAAGAAATACTAATAGAAAATGACTTCTAATTGTGTAGAAAGAGCAATGATAAAAATTTCTAAACTGCAAATGTGCACATACATTCTTCTTTTCACCAGACTGACGTGACAACATTTTTCAACATATGTTTAACCGACTATTGCATACAGCGTCAGGAATATGTGTGAGACATTTCTGAAAGTGTTTTGACACAAAGGTAGCCTATACTAACACTGTGGTGACAAATATCCTTGGGTTAAAGGGAAGTTGTCTGTTTTTAAAGGAAATATTAATGTGTAATTTTGGACATATTGGAGACTATTTTGACAGCCTTTTTGAAAAGGAATAATTTTCAAAATGGAAAAAAAAGAAAAGAAACCAAAACAAACTAAAACCTTCCTGTAATGAAAACAACAGCAGCTGCCATCTTCTTGCTTATACTGTGGTTAGTCATTTGGTTTCATAGTTTTTCCACTTAGTTTGGCCAACGGATACTGCAGGCCCCCAACAACAATGCACTACTTGGATGCAAACCATTAATCAATCATACTTTTTTACTGTATATAGCACCTTTCAAACACATCCAATGCAATTCAAAGTGCTTTACAAGCATACACCAAGAATTGACACAAAATACAAGCAATGAAAATAATACAAATATATAACGCAACATTAAAATGTTAGAAGATAACTGATAAGAAAGGAAAAATACTAAGAAGACACAATTATTTCAGTGAAAACCATCAAATGTGAGCTGCTAAACAGAGGATTCTGGGAATGCCAATTTACATTTTTCCACTGTACATTATAAGATGAATTGTTCTTTTTCACTTCCAAAAACTGCACATTTAACAGTATTTTACATAATTTTTTTCAAATCACATGAAATGTCCACTTAGATCTATAACTTTTTTATGTCTTCTAAAGTTGCGGTCATTTTTACAGTATATGTGTATGCTGTACTTCTCTGAAATGGGAAACAAAAATAAAATACAGAAATTGTGGTTTTGTCCAAACATATTTATATTTATTTTTTAATATCATTAAGATATTTGTATCAATGCGTTTTTAATCATTTTATTGATAAGCGATTTTGATTTTTAGACCCCTTAACCTACCCCCAAACCTAAACCTACCCATTTTATAGCAAATATGAAAAGATATGAAACATAATAGACTGAAATACACAGGAAGATTACAATTTTAGTAACACTATAGCATTAAAAAATATTTTGAGTCACTAATCTCTCTCCTGCTCGTAAACCTAACCATAACCATGTACAGCACTCTCTTTGCTCGGGGCGTTTGAGCAAATGGTTGCCCACTTCTTTGGGTGTGTGTGTGCACTTGGATGGGTTAAATGCAGAGCATAAATTCCGAGTATGGGTTACCATACTTGGCAAATTTCACAACTTTCACTTTCACGTCTTTCCTTAGTCCGTTTTTTTTTTGCATTCTTCTCCTTGATTTGTTATAACTTTTGGCAGTCTATAGTACTCCATATGTTTTCTATCTGATTATTACAGCCCAAAACGTGACAATAATTGAACATTTTCAGCAGCAATAATCAGCAAAATTTGGAAGTCCCATTAGGTTTGGGGGTCAAATAATTTATTTATTGCAAACATGTCAAGAGCAGTACCAAAAGTAATCCAAATGACGATGCGTTGGAGTTGCAGTCCTCTCTGATGGGATACTTAAGTTTGGTGTGAGGTGCAGAATTTAAGATTTTAACTGCTGAAAATATTATCCAGATTATTATCCAGATCCACTCCAGGAAGGCGTGCATTTCTCATTCAAACGAGACAGGGATAGCTGCAGGTTGGAGTAATGGGCGTGATAAAAGGTGGCATGCCAAAAGGGGAATGCCACAACAGAAACTAACCCCTTACCCTAACCAGATAGAAAGACCTTTATCCACACCCCCTACCTTTCGACATGCCCTAATCTTTCACCACGCCCACCGCTCCAGCCTGTAGTTATCCTTACTTGATTCAAACACACCTCACCAGATACACGGCATGTCACAATCTGCAACAAAGCAGGCGAGAGCCATTGAGCGTTCGGTTTTCCTGTCGTAAAAGCTGTCGTAAAGCTTCTTGAAGCTGCAATTTCTTTTGGTGTATTTTATGGTTCTGTTGTCAGTCACAGCATATCAAGTCAAGTCAAGTCACCTTTATTTGTATAGCACTTTAAACAATACTGGTTGTGTCAAAGCAGCTTTACAGTGTTTAACAGGAAAATAGATTGTCAATAATGCATGTCGGTCGGAGAAAACGCCTTTTCTGTCTCACGTCAAACAAAGTAAATATTACATGATGGTTAGACGATTGCAGAAATGTTATTCATTTTAAGGGTTTAAAGTCTAGTCTTGTTTAACATTATGTATTCTTCTAAACGAGTTGGCAGCAGAAATCGCACAGAACAACAAAATGTGATCATTTCATATTAAGTAAATAAGTAAACCATTTATAAATGCAGTTGAAAATGGAATGCAATAAAATGTTAAGGGCTGAGCGGTATATCGAGTTTGTACGATATATCGATGTTTTCTTTATAAGCGATTCGATATGAGGCAATACCGTTTATCGATAAACGAGCACATCTCAAAATATAGCGGAGGACACAGACTGAGCTATCAAGGCCTTTAAAAACCTGTAAGATATAGTTTATAGTTTCGTTTTATTAGTTTAAGTGGCTCGGCCCGTCATATGCTCTGACAGAAAGGCTGCGTGTGCCGGTGACAGAGACACTAGGCTACTCGCGCTGTAATGTGCTTGAGATGTGCTGTTTTCCTGAATGCATTACTTACATTTCACACGTAGCCTATATTCTCCATCTGTAAATGTTAGAAAACCATGGAAATATTTACATTAATTTGTCAGAAGTGCATGAGCCTTCTGGGATTCTCCGCTAAACTTCACTTCAGTGATGCGCGCTAAACAGACAGAGCTCAATTAAATAGGAGCGCAATAATTCTTACTAAAATATATATTTTTCTGAAATATTTGTAGTTGGACAATAAATGTGACATGTATTATTTTAAACCTACAAGTAAGTCTATTTTTATGATGAGCACTGACTGTAAAGTGACTGTAATGAGGTAATCAAAATACCCAAACACAAATCTGCTTTTGTTCTAATTTATTTTCATTTTTAGTTCCGCTTTAAAAGACTTATTTTTGTTTTTAGATTGCAATGTTACAATGTTAAAATGAAATGTGATTTTAACCCTTATTTTGCACATAATATAAAGGCTTACATGGTTACATTCATTTTATTTGTTTTCATAGAATTTAATAGGCCTATGTATTGTTTTGTTGGACAACACAGGGCAGTAAGTAAAATGTGTGTGTATAGATTTTTTTAATCCAAATACAAAAATCTGGCTAAAAATACAGAGATATGAATTTATGCCCATATCACCCAGCCTTAGTACCGTCATTTCAATATTCATAAGGATTCATTTGTAAGTCTGCAAAGTTGTTCATATGTAAATAATTGAAGTTTTAGGTGTTGTCATTATATATTGTATGTTTCGATGCTGTAAATATGTCAGTATTGTACGTTTCAGTGTATGTGAAAATGTAAGTTAATGTATGTTTTGTAGAACCATTTAATGTAAAATACATACAAATTCTCATGAGATCACATTGAAAGATGATGGCTAAACAGGGCAGACTACCACCGAGAGTACCCAGTTCCTCTGTCTTTGAGAAGGGTGCGTCACTGCCTCCGCCCTTTTTGGCCCTCTCTCCCTCTGCCATTGTTCCAGCTATGTGGACTTCACAGCAGTCAACGAATATCCCTTTTCTCTCCAAGCACTGCTGAAAGGAAGCTGGTGAAGTCCATTTATTCAAACAGGGCGTGTTGCCAGTTTTAAACTGTGCAAATAAAGGAATTTATGCTCAAATTCAAAACATTTTCTTGCCCTATGTTATTTCCCACTCCACAGCGATTTAAAAAAAACTCACACTATAACACTTCCTCTTTTAATTATAATGACTGTGTGGAAAATTGAGATGCAAACTCCTGAGCCTTCGCTTCTGTTACCTAATTTTATTCTTGTGCTGATAAAATCTCTTGAAATGATTCAGCATGTTTTGAAGTCCTACCTAAGCCTCAGGAGATGACGAACCACAGAAGACATGCATTTCTATTTTATTTCCATGGGCAGTGTTGTGTCTAGCAAAGCTAACAACCCACACAGGACAAGAATGTGAACTTTGAGATGAACTAGGTCAATCTATTATGCTTTTCTTTTGTGACATCATTGCCAGAAAAAAAGCAAGAGGCCTTTCAGCTCGCCACATTCTGAGCTGAACTGACAAGTAGCAGGGGCTGAGGGCAAAGGTCTTTTAACAAATTTGTGGCGAACACATTGAAGCTAAGTTGCACTACAGCAAAAACCTCGATGCTTACTTGCAAAGATCAGCCGCTGTGGTTCAGACAGGAAAACCAACATACACTACAAGACATGAAGAGAAGCTAAAATGAAAACATAGGCTATCTGATCGCAATTTCATGTGCACTAAATGCTAAGTGGTGGTTATAGGCTTAATAGCCACCAGTTCTTTAAGAAAATGTCTTATGAATCTAAATTCAGTTCGCATTTGCATTGTGCCCGAATATGCAGAAATAAATGTCAGTAGTAGGCACAGGCTCAATCTTCTCAGTCAGTTATAAGCTGGGGTGGCGTTTCCTTATGGCAGAGTTTGCCAGTTGCCATACCCTAGTCCAGTCAGGTGTGCCATAAAAAATTATCCAAACTTCATATCTCTATTATAATTTGTTATTATTATTTTAAATCGGATGGTTTTACAAATATTTAATGAATGATAAGTATTAAAAAGAGCTTGTCAGTAAAACTTTGTAACGCCATTGGATCCTCAAGCTCTCAGCGAAACCTCGTCACTTCACCCCACCTCCACTCAGATTGACGCGCCGTGCACAGCCTGGAGGAAACAGATCTCAACTTTTTCGCAATGCAAGGGTAAATAAATAACTGATGTTGTTTAAATAGTACAGCATTTTCTTTACTCAAACACTATGTTTGTAAAGGCTAATGTTTTTGTGTGTTTGAAGCACGGACAAGTAGGTTATTTGCCATCTAGCCAATATACTTCTGTACGTTTTAAATATCCTGTGCATAAACACTTAATAGTTTATATCATGAGATCTTTGCCAAGTGTATTAAACAACAAGGAAAACTAATCGCCCATATAGCAACAATAAACGTTATATAACCTGTAAAAGTTGATGAAAGTGTATAATGCGATGCACTTGCCTCAGATGCGGCCACTCTATTGACAGACAAAAACACATATTTCCCCATTCTCCGGTCAAAAACCCTGTTAACTCCATTTGAGCTTGTTTTTCATATAGCCTAATGCTAAGTGCAAGTGTCTGATACAATATAAAGGAAGCATTCCTTTCTATTGAGGTGGACAAACTTGGGGGTGGGGTGGGGTTTGGGGGGGTGTTACACGATCTTCAGGGTTTCATTAAAGCACACAGTCTCAGTGTGTCTTTGATTTGTTCATAGCCTCGGAGTAAATATGTGGCTGCTGCTCTTCCACCTGCACTCCAATATCCCCAAGGAGCTTCTTGTCTCATTTATTACAGCAGTGAGTGTAAAATGTTGAAAACAATGTGAAAATAGAAAGAAATGCATGCAGAAAAGAGGATAAACTGCATGTTTATCTTATAAAGGTTTAGATGAGTGCTGTCTAAATCTAATCCTATTAAAGGTTATTGCATGTTATGCATTAATGTGTTACACGAAGCTCATTAACATAGTTTATTTGACATCAATTTAACGTATTTTAGCCATATGACTAGTTTATTCTGTTAGCACGCATGCAAAAACTCTCTCACCCAACCCATTTAATGTGAATGCAAAAGAATGACTGGAGAGCGGGGCTAGTTGAGTTATATCTAAGTTTTTGATCAAACAAAAGTTCAGTGGATTCATTGCTTTTAAACACTTAATATTTGTTAAATTAATTATTCAAACTAAAATTCCAATATCAAATAATTGTGCTTTAAATGAACACAATGAAACCACACTATAGCATCCACTGAAAAGGAAAGGACAGAAAATGATTTTTTTTCCATAAATATCACACCGGGGCAAGTTGTCACGGTTTGTGAAAGCTGTCAAGAAGTTCTCGTTTTTACTGTGACTACTTACACCATATAGACACTCTATAAGCTTTGGGGTAGTATGGAACAACCTGAGAATTATAGGCTATTCACTTTAAAAAAAAAAAATCGTCAACTAACTCTGCATCTCGGTTCTTATTTTTCTCATCAGTTTAAACAGTTCACATGGAAAAAACGTAGAAAAATAGTAAAACGTCTTTAAATTCTTTCAAAAGTCTATTGACCCGCACATTTTGTAAACAAAATTTACCATGGTTTTATTATAGTAGGCTACAAATGTAGTTTTTTTTTTTTTTTTTTTTTTTTTTTGCCGTATTGATTTCCATTTGTATAACCACAGTTTTACTACTACGTGGTTGAACTATGGTTAGTGTAGCAAGGTCATGGTTAATCTGTGCGTACTTTTTTTTATTTGTAGCCTAAAACCGTGGTTAGTTTTCGTAATGGCAGTATCAGATATTCCAGGTCAAAATGTATGAAAACATATAATTCACACTCTAACACCTTTCTTAAAAACCGAGTGATCTGATCATGTAACATATTCGCAAACATTTAAAGAAATTGGCTTACCGTTCATAGACAAACTCAGAACACTTGCTATCTGTCCTCGTTCACAAAACACTCGCGTGGTGGTTGGAAAACGGTCGCGTAAACGGTCGCTCGGTTATTTATTTATTCCCGGTGAGCCAATAGGCTACATGTGAAAACACGCGTAATATAAAACGAGTGGATGAGCGATAAACGCGAGTGACTTTCTCACGCACAGACTCCGCGCGCAGTGATTCAGTCCCTCAGAGTGCGTAAAAAATGAACTGAATGCGCTCGTGTCACATTATCATGTAGTCATGCGGAAAGCGGAGCCGGTCTTACTACTCTAACTCCGACAACAATCTCGTAGAAACGCTCCATCAAGAGGCAATTACATGGCAGCATGAAAAAAATCAGTCTAAACGTTTACTTTATAAACTGTTGTAACATTATGATGCGATTGGAATAAACGTTACAGCATGCTTACACGATAGGAACTTACGGCCAGGTGGACTTCAGTAGGCTATGTAAGGGAGGAGCGATGCCTGTGAACACTGGACTTAGTTTGCATAGTCAGGCTTTATTTTGCGTAGGAAAAAAAGCTTAGAATAACTAGCCTAATGCAAAACAAGTCTTTTCTCAGTATTGGCAGCATATTCTTTTCAAGGCCAACCTCTGTTGTCTCGGAATTTGTTACAAATTAAACTCTACAATAAAGCCATAATGTCCAGGATACTGATAAGGTTGCATTGCTAGGTAGTGGACATGTAGGAGAGGGAGTGCTGTGTTCTCTCTCTCTCTCTCTCTCTCTCTCTCTCTCTGTCTGTCTGTCTCTGTGTGTGTGTGTGATGTCTGTTGATCAGTTAGAGCACCTGGCTTCCTGTGCGTCTCAGCTGCTATTTCGACAGAGTTTATAAAGGCCAAGGTTTGACAAAGGCTTTTCTGTTTCTCCAGAAGACTAATGTTGAGAGACCATAAAAAAAAGTGTCAGACATTTACAGTGACGCATGTTTGATTTTGTTTTAATAAGTCTCTTATTGCTGCAGTTAGAAGTGATTTATAGACCAGTAATATCCCTTTGCAGAAATACAGCAGAAAGTACATGTATATTGATGCAATTATATATATATATATATATATATATATATATATATCATTTTTTTATATCACATATATAAAAAAATTGGGGCCGGTAAGATTTTTTAAATGTTTTTGTGTTTTAATGTTATAATCCTATTTTCTGACACAGATATGCAGTCTTTAGTGTCACGTGATCCTTCAAAAATCATTCTAATATACTGATTTGATGCTTAAGAAACATTTATGCACTTTTTAAACAAAATTTAATTAAAGAAAAAAGATAGATAGATCGTTTGCAATACATAAATAAAAAAAGAATGCTGTGGTTAGAAAGATTAGATATCTACATGTAAGAGTTATGACTTAGGGCATAGTAGGACTGATTGATAAAGTGTAACCTGGCAAAATGTTAAAAATAAACAAATAATACATAAATAAAAAAAATCCCTGTTGACCCATATTAGTCATAAACTACCAAGGTTTAATTCCAAATTATGTTTTTATACATGACTAAAAGCTGTAAACTGGCCACCACATCCTGAAAAGTACTAAGAATTCCCCTTTCGCTATATTTAACATGCATGGTTAAGCTATAGACAATGTGTAACTTGTCCCCCAGCAGGACATTAGCTCCTTTCAGCGAGGTTTCAAATTGCTACCGCAGCTTTTATGTCTGAACTTGTATATGGGATGAAAAAAAGAAGAGACTTTTCACGCAGCTTTCTGTTAGGCATGGATCTTACTATGCATCTTGTTTGCAAAGTGGTTCGTTTTAATGGTATTTATGGTCCAACGTTGTACAGACAGCTGCTTTACGATGGCATTAGAGGCCCCTGTCAGTGTATTCACAGCATTTTTTCACACCATGGCTCTGCCTCTGAGCAACATCTCAAAGAGATTCTACTGCTCATGCACACTCATATTTTGGTACATCAGGCCATTATATTTTGGCTATAGCAACACAAACAGATGGCAGCTAGTGCAGATGGTATATAGTGCAATGGCAACCAGCCAACAAAGGCAGTGGTTCGGCTCTTTTGTTGGCTCTCTCAGTAGTTGTGAAGTAGCGCTGACTCCCACTGTGTAAATCCATGGTGATTTTACAGGCCAGGGGAACTCCAGATTGATGTTTATAAAGATAGATTAAGGGTACCAGCATGAAAGAGTTTTGCACTCATAGATAAACACAGACGAAAAAATGAAAACAGGTTCAAGCACACCCAAAAACACGTTTTAACTGAATAATGGAAATAACTTTGTGGACAATAACTTGTTGGGACAAGACACAATTCACTTGTCTTACACCTATAGTCATGGCCAAAAGTTTTGGCAGTGACATAAATTTTGTGTTTTGCAAAGTTTGCTGCTTAAGCTGTTGTGGTGTTCATTCACATTGTTTCTAGATTAATGTGTAGAGTGATCAGATGCATTTTAAATAATTGCTAAAAGCTTCATTGGCCAGAAAAATTTACTTTTCACAAAAAAATAAAACAAATTTCACTGTTTTTTTTTTTTTTTATCCTAACACAAAATGACCAGCTAACATTAATTGACTTATCATATCAGCAGCACATGTGAAAGTGTGAATGTGTACTAGTCAGGTAAAATCATTATTATACTAATTAGATTGTACGAGCAGACTTCATCACTTTGCATCAAAATGGCCTGACATGCAAGGAAATTGCTACAAAGAATATTTACCGGATCATCAAGAACTTCAAGGAGAGAGGTTTGATTGCAGTGAAGAAGTCTTCAGGACATCCCAGATTGTCCAGCAAGCGCCAGGACCGTCTCCTCCTGAGGAGTCAGCTACAGAATGGTGTCACCACCAGTGCAGAGCTTGCTGCATCTGCACGCACAGTGAGGTGAAGACTTTTAGACAATGACCTGGTGTCAAGAAGGGCAGAAAAGAAGCCACTTCTCTCCAGGAAAAAGTCAAAGAACAGACTGAAATTCTGCAGGAACTACAAGGATTGGAAAGCAGAAGACTGGTGCAAAGTTATTTTCTCTGATAAAACTTCCTTCCGACTGTTTGGGACATCTGGAAAATCGATTGTTCTGAGAACAAAAGGTGAACACTGTGAGTCCTGTGCTGTGCCAACAGTGAAGCATCCTGAGACCATCCATGTGAGGGGTTGCTTTTCAAACAAGGGAGAGGGCACTCTCATAATTCTGCCCAAAAACACTGCCATGAATAAAGAGTGTCCTGCAAGACTGACTTCTTCCAACGATTCATGAGCAATTTGGTGATGATCCGTGCATTTTCCAGCATGATGGAGCACCATGTCACAAAGCAAGAGTAATAAAGAAGTGGCTGGATATTCATTACATTGAATTTTTGGATCTGTGGCCAGCCAACTCCCTTGATCTCAATCCCATAGAGAACCTGTGGTCAGTCCTCAAGAGCCGAGTGGACAAGCAGAAGCCCACAAATTGAGGTCAACTCCGTGAACTAATAAGGCAAGAATGGATTGCCATCAGTCAGGATTTGGCCCAGAAGCTAATATCCAGCATGCCAGAGCAAATTGCAGAGGTAATAAAGAACAAGGATCAACACTGTAAATATTGACTCATTATATTTTTTTGCCATAAAAGCCTTTAAAACCTATGTGCTTTTCAGTATAGCATAGAAACATGTGGAAAAATAATCTACAAATCCTGAAGCAGCAAACTTTGCAAAACACAACATTTGTGCCACTGCCACAACTTTTGGCCATGACTGTACTAGTTGTTCTACTGTATGTGAACTCTGAAACATGAAATATCTATGTTCCTGTTCTGAGCATGAGGCTGTTTTGCATAAACAAACACGAACATTAATATTCTACTTTCCTGTTCAGAATGTGTTTGAGTAGACTAGAATATATTCCAAGTATGTGTGTATAAATAAGAGCTTAAATCATTTGAATCATCGTTATTTATTATAACTAAAATATTTTTCTCTGAAATGTAATTATTTTAAAGTTTCATATTCTCTCTAATATTCTCTGAACAATTTAAAATAAAATTTATTTTTGCATTAAATAATTATATTCAACAAAATAATTTAAATAATTTAATTAAAAAAATAAAAACGTACACACGATTATATTATCCAAAACCATAATCACTACCTGCCATTGACACACAACACTAATGACACTGTATCTTCATGCTATATCTCATTCTAAGGATTTTCCCCATTTCTACTTCCTATTTTACGCATTCTAGCTTTCTGTTCCTTTTCTCCGTCTCTCATCCTGCTGTGGTAAGTTGGGAGGTTTTTGTATGTGATTGTGGTGTCTGCTCAGCAGCAGCAGTCGCATGATGTCTGTAACATTACAGTTTATGGTCAGCAGACAAGTCAAGTGACAGATGAATTTACCAACGAACACCCCCCCCCCCCCACAGATGGATACCCTCACCCCTGCATTATTAAAATTCATTCAAAAACTGAATAAGCTGCTCTTGCCTTGTGATTGCATCTGGGAATTGGTCAATCTACAGTCACTATGGTTATTTGACCAATTCTGACCAATGGTCAGTTCTGGGTCTGCCAGCACTGTAAGTGGGGAATTATTCTGGTTTATTAATAGCTTAGAGTGAAAGGTTGCCAGTGTTATCTTAATCTGATTTTATGACTACAAGTACACTGCATCAAAGAAATGAAAAATAACCTTTGATTGCATACATATTTACATTGCCAGCATAGAACTGAAGTAGAGCCACACTTGAAAACACGGACTGGGTGAAATGTTCTACAGCTTTAAGGATTATGTACGGGTAACTACTGTCAAATGTCTAGGTTTATCCCACCCATGTATTTAAACTGTGTTTACTGAAGTTTTAATGCTTGACAGGAAGGAAGGAAACACATGTGAAATGATAGGAGAGAAATTTGTCAAAATTTGATTTTGGTAAACATTAAATGAAAACATTCCTGTCCACCTCCCTTGAGCGTGCAAAGAAAGACATAATATCCTGACAGGACATTGCAGGTCGGATTTTGTTACATGTCTTACTACTTACAGTAGAGGTCATCATTACCAGCCTGAGAAACCTCATTTCAACATGAACTCAACATTCATTCATTCAAATTTGCATAATTTGATCTTTTTTAAATAAATGGAGTCTTCTTGTGTGTGTGTGTACATTTAAAAAAAAATACTTACTGTAAAATTACTGTTTTCTATCTTTAGCTTAGCTACCTTTACAATCTGTATTCATGTTACTTGAATAAATAACACAAAACTGTTCAAAACAACAGTACGATTGGAAGTGAGATATTGATTGCTTTTATACAATAGCTCCATAAACATGAAGTTGCTATAACTTACATCCACATCCTGCCAACGGAAAAAAGTTCCAAACAGAGCGAAAGAAGAACCTCAGCAGTGGCATTTCTTTTTTTTTTTACTTTACTTTTCTTTTTTTTTGCCATATTATTTTTATAAGTTTTATAACAACAAAAAACAAACAACATGACCCCCACCCAAAAACAAAAAAAGAAAAGAAGCCAGACAAATTTATAAATGACAAAAATGCCTAAATAAAATAAGCAGTGGCATTTCTTACCTAAATTAAGTTTTTGAACGAATCAGTTGAATGAATGATTCATAAACACACACACAAATAAAATTATATTCCAAGCACACTCCAAAGTCAATGGAAAATTCAGATATACAGTATTTGTTTAAACAATACAACAGAATGGAAATGTAGGCCGAGGCCACAGTCATAATCTGTTATATTAGATAATGCAAACATGTATAAGGCATATGTTCAGATCAGATTTGTATTTCACTATAACTGCTACATTAAATACCCTTTCTAATGAATGTTTAAAAGTTTTTTCATTACTTTAAATTCCAAAAGCAATATGTCTCAAATTATATAAACTTAAGGAATTGCATACTGCAGATTTGCACAAAAATATTGCTGAAAGACAAGGCTTGCTTCGTAATGTTTAACTATTACATTCGTACAAAGAATAAGATTAAAGAAATACAGCATATAACATGTGAAGCATTCAATATTAAGACCTACAGGGTGAGAGCAGACCAAGCAGTACACTAAACTTTGATTCATTTGTTTGGTTTTATGTTTTTAATAAAAACACTCACTTATACTCCTTCATCATCTCTGCATTGTAACATAACAGATCCTCTACTGCCTCCATCCGAACTCAATTCACATCTCTTTTTCATTCGTTCAATCGCATAGTATCGCAGCATATGAAAAACTCCTGTTTGGATACAGAAATATTGATTATTAATAGATTATAATTCATAATTGAGAATTATCACTCTAAATGACTTCTTAACTTATAAGCATGCATTATCTATATCTGACAGGAACCTAATGAACTACACGCAAGATTTCTGAAAAACTCTAATAAAGAAAAACATACCAGTAACACAGCTTACTGTTATAGATTATACTATGTCAAATTGACACAAAAACATTGACAAGGCCAGTATTTGATCTTTCTTCCATAACTTTCTTAAGTAGCAATAGTGTATTATCAAAAATTGTAAAAAAAAAAAAAAAAAAAAAAAACAATCTCACCATGACAGGAATTGATAATGCAGAAGAGGAAGAGGGTGGCCTCTGAGAAAGGGACAAAACTGAAGAGACCCAGGCCCCATGTTGTGCAAAACAGACAAGTGAGACCCCAGATACTGAAAAAAGCCATGCGGTTCTTTCTCCACTCAGGTCGGTTAGGTATCTTTGTAGCCACAAAGAATAGCATGACTATACCAGAGCTCACCACAACTGCTAATAAGCCAATGATAATGATGTGATGAGCCAGTCTGCTCTTGTCAGAATCCAACATCCAGCACCTAAGTAAAAAAAATTAAAAAAAATAAAAATAATATATATATATATAAAATGTGTGTGTGTTGCATACTGCATGGTTACATCTTACAAAGTTTACTTACATAAAATATAGACTGGTGTCATCTTCACTTGGCATAATCTTCCTTAAGCCATAAATATCACCTATAGAAAGCAATCTACAAACTAGTATTGCTGGGATACCTGGAAAAAATTACCTTAATTTGAAAATATAGCCATTTTTGAATGGGTTGTTAGGACCAAACTATTTATGTTTTAACTAACTCACCAAAGCCTGCCAAGTAAAAGACCCACAGAGGAAGAGTTGAGCTTGATACACAGCAAACTAAAAAGAATGTGTGAAACATTTCCACAATCATCCAGTAGAGGGTGCTGAGCAGAGAATAGTGCAGAAGGGTTCCCATTATCTTACAAATGGTTTCATTTCCCGTCTTTGCTAGTGAACTGGTAAGACTGAAGCACAGGCAAAGAAAAAATGTTGCCACCACCACACCACGATGTACCAGTAAGGACTGGCCTTTCCCTCTTCTGGAGTACAGGGAAAGCAATAGAGATAAAACAAGAAATTGAAATAAAAGTGGGGACAGATTTCACAAATAGATCTAAAAGAATAAGCATTCCATATAAGCCACTTACCTGCATTTACAGAGCCAATAGAAGAGAACCAAACAGCTAACTAAGGACATGGCACAGCCCACAGCGGTAATGAATGTCAGAGCCTCTAGATGGTGAACTGTAGCCTTCTTTTCCACTTGCTGAAGCAATGAAGAAAAAGAGAGGAGGTACTGTATCATTACATTTGTATGGTGTAATTCAGAGTTCACCAAACTCAGTCCTGAAGGGCCTGAAGTTTAGCTCCAACCCTAATCAAACACACCTGAGCTAGCTAATCAAGCTATAGATATACTTAAAACTAAAGTATACTTAAAACTTCCAGGCAGATGTGTTGAGGCAAGTTGGAGCTAAACTCTGCAGGACACTGGCCCTCCAGGACCGAGTTTGGAGACTCCTGGTATAATCCATCTAATGGTCCCTAATCCCTAATCAAACACAACTGAACAAGCTAATCAGGGTCTTAGAAAGTCACTGGCAGGTGAGTTTGATCAAGGTTTGAACTAAACTCTGCAGGAAAGAGGACCTTAAGGGCCAGAGTTGAGAACCCCTGGTGTAATCTGTTAACACACTGTGCCGCTGGCTATGCATATTACCAAGGATGAAAGAAATATTCATAAGTCTGGCTCTCAGTGAGAAATATTATTAACAATGAGAAAAAACACACTTATGTACACACGTTTGTAATTTTCTTGGTAACCTGCTACTCACCACAAGGATGGCAAAGTATGTGAGGAGATTACAGCAACATTCTGTCTCTCTGTCATGGATTTTAACAGTCTCACAGCCGTCATATCTCCAATTTACTTTAATATCTGCAGAGGCACATCGACATAACAGTCAGTAATTGTGCTTCATTTAGCAGTGAAACATTTGCTTCATGTGTTGGTTACTGTTGATGAGCACACCTTTTCTTGTGTCCCATGAAACGCATCTTCTGGAATAGTTAGCCTTTTAAATGAAATAGGAGAGGTCAGGAAGAAATGCATCTATAGTCAGAGCATTTAAAAGAAAGTGTCAGGCTTGTCACCAGCCTTGTCATGTGGTTTTCAGTATTAAGGAAATGGCAGACACTTAGTCTAATGCTAATTCTTAGAAAATGATGCCAGCTATAGTTGTTGTTAAGCTTATAAATAGACTTTTAACATCACAACAAACAGGGTATTACTTAAAGCTACAGTCCGTAACTTTTTTTTGGTTAAAAAAAAATACGAAATGAAAAGTTGCGATTTTCTATGCCGATATGGTACGGCAGCAAAGTTCCTTGATTATTACGCTGGATTGAGACTATAGTTCCTAGCCATATGGGCCTAGAAATTTGCAACTTTTCATTTTTCGTCAGTTTTAGTACACGATGTAACTAGAGAATAGTTAAGTTTTAAATAGGAAAAATATCGAAACTCTTTGTTCATTTTTGAGCGAGATGTTAAGATTAACAATTTGAGAATAAAGTATAATAATAATTTGCACGGTTTGATGTGATATGAGCTAACTGATCTTTAGTTTAAATCACCATTGGTAGTGTGATTTATTGTAATGCTTTTTTCCTCAGTTGGTCAGAACAAATGTGGCAGACCTGCTACTTACTTGTACACATGACAATATATGGTGAAAATGCTTATTTTGGGTCATATATTCCAAGACGTAGGCTAGAATCTGTGATTGCAAAGCAGCCTACAGTAAATATCCACACTGGTGCAGTGACTGACTGCCACACACACACAAACACACTCCTCAAAACATTAGATTCATCTGCACTGGAGCCACGCTGGAGCACAACCCACACAAGGAAGATAATTCCGAAAACAGCTGTGATTGCAGGTTTAAAAACAAAGATAGCGACAAAGAGGCAAAACGTACGGACTGCAGCTTTAAAAAAGTATTAAAAAATAGTGAACATGCACAAAAAGACTGTTTACTGGGAGAGGAGAGTGATAAAACCTGATTCTGACAGGTTCTGGGAGGTTTTCGATGATCTCATTCTCCACAGAGAGTCCAACTATGTCATCCAGAAGAACTACATCAGACGATCCCCCCTACACAACACAAACACTGTTATGTCAAACTGTACATTGCTGTATATGTTGGTAAGCTAATGGAAGCTAAATAATCCACATGATCTATGTGTTCTGGACAAATATTGTCATACCTGAAATAAGGTCTTGTTCTTGTAGTAAGTACACACCACTTTGGATGTGCTCCTTGACATAGATTTCAGGCAGGAGGGAAGATAAACCGAGGGTATCATGTTTGGTGCTACAGTTCGAGGGGCCTGGAATGCAACATTTATATTTATTCATATGCTAGAAAGAGACCTTCCTGTGACTCAAAGGTTATTTGAACTTTCTGCTTCTATAAGGTGAATGTTATTTACTGGCAGAGTTAAACTGAGTCCTGTGAAGCCCTCTTTCATCTCAATGACTGTGCTCTGAGCACAAGGTAGATCCACCCGACCCGTTTTATTGGATTTCATCACTACTTCCTCTATCCTGCAAACACACACAAACACATGCATTTAGACATGATCAACAGATACATATTATAATTATTATTAACATGTTTTTACATGTTTACACATGAATGGAGTAAAACAGCTTGATTATACAATATACAAATGCATGCTTTGAAAACTTTATTAATGCATCAAAAATCCTATGATGCCCTTTGAACTTCATGCATTAAAAGTGAACATAATTTAGAAAGCAATTGTAGTCGTGAGTTCAGCTTCCTGTTTGCGGCTCAACCTCTGTTTTTCACTCATACCTAAGCTTGGCACAACATCAGCTCTTGCTATCTGCATGATCGACCACATCAGTTCATAACACACTAAAGTAATAGGGAAACTAACAAATTAAAATAGAATGATGATTGGCTCACATGTTTGCTCCACTGGGCTTCTTACTTCATCACAGAATTTCTTCTCTGTAAGAGGAAAAATAAACTAATTACATGCTCAGAAAGGCTATATTCACATGTGAGCTCAGTATAAAAAATCTTTTGATATCTGTAGTATGCAAAAATGGTATGTATTATTATTAAAGGTTCTTACTGCAGTTGATTGTGTCTCCTTGAAATGTATATTTTTCCATGACATCATATCTGATGATATCACCGTAGATGCTGCCATTCACAATACCATACAGAGCAGGAGTTTCTTGCTTCTCTTGTGAGAGGTCAGTGCAGCATGTTTCTTGAAGGCCATTTGTTTGACACAGAGTGTGATTCTTTCCATTCACCTGCACTATCAGCAGGTCCAGCAGCGGCTCCCAGAACACACAGAATGGACTTTGATTTTGAAGAGGTTTTGATTCTAGATTAATGGATGAAGATTGTGTGCACTTGGCTGTGATACTGCCCTGAATTGAGAGTGTCCTCTCATTGGCTGAAATCTCAATTTCCTTACAGCCTGTTTTCAAATCATACTTCAGATTTCGTGATGCGTTGCCATGGCGCCATGTTCCACACATCTTAAAGACTCTGTCATTTCCTGTTAGGATAAATGTATGTTAAGATGCAAACTTTGTTTTAAGAATTCAAAACAAACTATCCGAACTATCACATTTTGTTGCTACTACATGGACAAACGCAAAATATGGAAAAAATGAATTTATTCTCCTTCTCCATTATAGCACAGTTTGAGTAGATCTGTGGCATTGACTGTCCCATTAATGTGGCTTGGTTTAAGTTGCTAGGGTGGGGAGGGCATTATGGGATTAGTTATAAAAACAATAAAATAAAGTAAAAATTAATTTCATCCTGCTACTATCCTTTAATTCCTTTTAATTCTATCCTTGAATTAAATTTTTTAGAGACACTTTCTTACCTAGAACCAAAGTGAACAAAAGACAGGTGATAATCCACATTTTTACAGTCTTTGGAGTCTGCTTCATAAATGGTGCATGAAAAGGTACAGAGAATTCAGTTAAAGAGATATGAAAACATGCTCAATGAATAGAGTTCTCTTAATAGAGTCAGACATGGGTTTCCTATATAAATATAATAACTCCACTGGAAATGTCAAAAAGTCTAAAATATAAAAGTATAAAAATGTGGTCCTCTGAAATGAAGTCATAGCTCTGATCTGTCATAAACTCTTATCTTATCGAATTCTTGTGATAAAGTATCACAGTCATAGGCCACATCAAGTAACAAATTCCTGTTATTTTATGAATGAGAACACATAAAGTAAATGCATACTCAACCATCATCTTTTATTAAAAACGCATCAATTTTACATAAGGCACATAAACATGACACATACTAATACTTGTTTCAGGTTAATGGTAATATGTTGCCATATGCATAACATGAAGTCTTACTGTTATAATGACGCATAACAGAGTATATAGGGAAGACTATGTCTGTCTGGTTTTTAAGATTCTGCCATCAACTGAAAATGTGTGCACACTTTGAAAAATAAAGTTCTCTGATTAAAATCTTGATAGACACAGCGAGAGATCTACTCACTTGATTAACATCTGCTGATTTGTATCTCACTGTCTGGTCTCACTCATCTGTTAAAACCCAAGGTGAACCAACGACAATGACAGAGACAGAGACAAGGATGGTTGCTTGCAGATAAATGTGCCATTGATAAAATAAAGCAGATTAGAGATAATTAATGAATGAATAAGAGATATGATAACTACATATTCTATATTGAGGACACACTAACACTTCCCTCTTCATCGACTGTGAGAAACAGATGCTCTCTACAGACTTCAAACCAACTCTCTCACTGTGTTCCTTTAGCCCACTAACCCCACTCTCAGACCACAGTAAATAACCTATTAATAGCACAGCTACTCAAACAAGACACATAAAAACTAACCCAAATCTATCTTCTAAGAAGCACATATACAAGTAGATGGAAACCAAACAGAAAAGATATCCATGTATAAAGTATGACTGGGTGACCAAAATGTCAAAGCCTTGCTGACATGCAAAGAACAAGCAACCATAGTTCACATTTAGACATGTAGAATGTCATCCAACGTGATATTTATTGTTTGCAGGATGAAAATAATAAAATGGTTGACATTTCAACAGGGTATCCTACTGTTTTCATGTGGTAATATGAAAAGACTATTAGAAATAATCTCAAAACAGTGAAAAAAGGCCTGCTATGGCCTGCCTGCTCTCTCTCTCTCTGGCCATACTGTCATGGTTTAGTTAAAGTCACAGTGAAGTAACATTTCCTGGCTATGAGAATGAAACTTGTGTATTTTTGGACAGTTGTTGGGTGGAGTACATGTGTGATACGTTTCTTATGTGTCCCTGCTTTATAATATTTTTTTTAGCCTGAAGCGCACATAAAAAAAAATAAGTTCATTTATTTCCAGTAGTGGGAGGTGGTCCATGTTGTGTAAAGGATGGGTGTGTTCTATATATATATATTTATTCGAAATATATTTATATATATTTCTTTAAACGTTCAACAGTCTTAGACATTGTGAAAAGTAATATTTAATATTACATTTCTTAACAAACTATCCCAAAATTATTATTCTTTTTTTTTTTAATTCAGTTGTCAGTATGTTCGTTTAGTTTTCTTCAAGCCTTATTTTAAATACATCCAGAATTGGTGGATTTACATGCTGGGTATTATGATGATGTGGTCAAACTGCTGTAATTGAGGATATGGCTCCCCCTCGCGGACTTTTTTATCATTTTCAGGAAGTTTTTGGCTCATGTTATAGCCTAGTCAGGGGCGGACTTAGGCTATAACATGCATTAGGCAAAGGCGACTGCCTGGGGCCTCAAAAAAACCAAGGGCCCCCTAAAATGCTTTACATATAGGAGATGCGCATTAAGCGCGGACACGCGAACGGTTGCCGTTTACAGTGTTTATTACCACGACAACCGTCTGCATTTCCGAGTTGAACGTGCCTCTTGTGTATAGCAAATGAAAATAGCATGCATCTGAAGCTGACTGCCCCACGAACGCAGCGCGGGCGCGCGCACACTTCTCTCTCTGCGTCTGCTCTGTTCAGCGAGCGGGTGAAAGGAGCTGCGCTTTCAGTTAAAACACAGATATGTTGCTTCTCTAATTTTACATGCAAGTAAAGCCGAAATCATAGTATAGCTATTGTCTTTATCTTATGTGTAGCCTATTTGATTTCATGAGACGACGGCACAGTTATAAATCTGGATTTTTGTGCATCTTAACATCTTGTAAGAGTCTTAACGGGTCGCGTTTCAGTCACTATTTTATATTCATCCCGTTGTCTGACAGTAACAATATATCAATGAAAACATTTTTGAGAATTTAGCTGCATCAAAATACAGTATGTGGCACAGAGAGGCAAACAAATGTAATAATAAATAATAAATGTACATTTTGCATGTTCAGAAGTCAGCTGCCCTGTCGTGCGAAAATGCAAACAGGTTTGTGTAAGTAAATTGCTCAGTGCAAAGAAAAAGAAGTAATAGGAACCTAGTGTTTCTGTTTTTTTTTCATGTGTCTAATAGACATAAACAAGTTCTTTGAAAAACATCTATGACTTATGAAACATGTCATGCTATAAACATATATTACATAAAGGATCCATATTTGTCCATGCCCATGTTGATTAGATTAAAAACTTGAAGGCCCAGTTTCAAAAACGGGTCTTAGCTTAAGCCAGGACTAGACCTTAGTTAAATTAAGATATTTAAGCAACTTTTACAAAAATGCCTTAGAAGAAAATGTCACAGGTGTGAATCTTGACACAGAACAATGATATGTCAGAGCAAGATATTTTCAGTTGAGACGGTTCAAACATGCGTCTTAAGCCTTGTCTGTGAAACCATGGGGAAAAGTATTTAATTTAAGGTACATTTAGAAAAGATAAAAATGTGCGATTAAGTTGCGATTATTCACAAGTTAACTCATGACAATCATTCAATTAATCGTGATTATATATTTTAATTGATTGACAGCCCTAAGTTAAAATGACTAAAATAAAATTTAGGCTTACGCTGGTAACTCATCAGTGAACTTTCCTCATCAATAAAGGCTATATTTTTTCACACTTTTCTCATTCTCACTAATTTAAGTATTTATATGAATGATCCTCTGAAGGGAACTGATTGTCTTCAGAAAAGTTTCGATCGCATTTTAATTTTACCTGATAAAGTATCATTTATGAGCTGAGCTGCTTTGTTTAAAGCCATTACCGGGGAAACCACTATATTTCTGACGTTCCAAAAGCACCTCCTACTGGCAGAGAATGAATGTGCATTTTCAGTAATCCAGTCTGCAACTTTTGTTCAAACCAATGCGAAAATTGACCCACATAAATATGTTTTAAATAATATAATAATTTATACTTCCGACTCATCCCTTTTCTTTAAAAAAATGGTTTACACGTTCAATTGTGAGGTTTATCATTTTAAAATTTATTTAGTTTTTTGTTAAAACTTGTATCTGTCAGTGTTGTGGACTTTAGTTTCCTTGTTTTACCCCGGTCTTAGTTCCTGTTGTCCTTATTTGGTCCTTCCTGTGCATGTTCTTGTCATTTGAATTCGTCTCCATTTGTGTCTCATTATCAGTTATCCTCCTCACCTGTCTGCCCCTCGTTATCTGCCCTAATTAGTTCTAGCTTGTGCTGTTCTCCCTTGTCTGCTGTTAAATGTCATTCCTGATGTTCCTGTGTTCTTTGGCTCCTTGTTTCTTGAATAAACTCCATCAAAGTATTCTCCAGGGTCTCTTCGTCCCTTCCTGCCTGGGAGTGAAAAAATGGCCCTGGATTTTCTCCCAAATAGCCCCACCACAACTACAAACAGTCGCTACTATCTCACAATATTACAGCAATCCTATCGCATTTATGGGAAATAACATCACAAAACCCATGGTGACACTGCTGACAAAAACAGTAGAAACCATCACAGAAATTCTAACGATTTCCCCTATAAATACCATTACAAACCATCAACTTTTAATCATTAAAACCATTAAATAATGGTTTCCTGAAGTGTGCTTTGGGACATAATACATTAGGATTTAGTGGTTTTAACAAAAGCCACCAATAGAAGGTGACCAATTACCAATTAAAGCCAATACAATTTTCATTATTACCAGTAAAACCATTACAAATTATGTGATGGTTTCTTTTTTTCAGCAGGGGATTGAAAATGTAATATTATTGTATGAACTAAAATACTTAAACTAGCCTACATAAAAAGAGCAGAACGCAAAATGTATAATATGACAATGATAAACATAAACCTGGAATCTAGAAACCTGAAACCTGTGTGTCATGTTAATCAGACTAAATATATTATAGGCTACTTCATTTACTCTATTTTCTAACTCACTAGCTCTCAAATGTAACCCGTCATAACATTGCTGCTCTATCTTTATGAATGAATGGAATATTAATATCAGACAATGTGGAGTGATAAATAGCAGTGAACTAGGGAAGTAGGGAAATAGGACTAGGAGTGTTAAAGAATTTTGCTATAACAACCCCTACAAATACAACTCATACACTACAAACGCTTTATGTAGGCTAGATGTTTGTGAAAGATATTTTCACTGTTTTGGAGGGATGATCATCAGCCTATTTCTTGCATCAAAATTTGTTAATACTTTACTATGGGGTGGATAATTTTATCAGTTGGTTATTATTCATGCAACAATACATATTACTGTTATAGTTTTCATTAATAATCATTGCTGTATAGATGATACCTTTGTCTAGTACTCTTATGAATGTTTTTAGCATGGCTTTGTGAAAATTTAACTAGCTACTTTACTGAATAACATAGCACATAATTCTTCAAGGCTAGTGTTTTCGTAGGCTATTTCATTTCATTCTGTAACCTGCTTGTTGTACAGATCTGTGAACTAATGTTAAACGCTGCTGGTTTTGACAGCGTTAATTACGTTTATATTTTTTGAGTTTCCCTTACCGAATGTCGTATCCTCTCAGCAATAACCTGTGCTTGGGCTTTTTTGATTACTGTCAGTTTAAGTGCCGGTGTTGCCAGATATTGCTATTAAAACAAAACCCGAATAAATAAATAAAAATAAACCGAACTTATTTCAAATCTTTTACAAATAGATAGATAAGATAAGATATTGCTTACCCTAAATTGCAATCTCCCACTTTATTAACTTTCTAAAGTGTTAAATTAAGTGGAAAAGAGGACAAGTCCAAAAACTATGATAATAGCTGGATCTGGCAACACGGATGCTGCTCGCGCGCCCTCGTTCACAACTCTCTCAAGCCTCCTTCACTTCACTCCTCCAGAACATCAAGATGGCCAGTCCGGCCCTGATAACAACAACCTCTGTGAATGAATGTGTTCTGACTCTTGAATCAACATTTTAATTGCTTTAATTTGCCTCAGATCCTGTTCTTTCTACATAACTGCAATTTAAATTCCACCCATTCTCTAGTGACTTAGAAATGAATCCAGTCTCACTGTCAGACTCCCTCTGTTACCAATTACAATGCTTTACACCCCTTCTGTATCCAGTAGAGGGTGATTTTCAGAATAGAGACGGGCCCCTCCTGACGACGATAGGATAGAGAAAGATGCAGCTGCTTTGGCAGAAGGCCTTCACAATTTGTTCATGGGTAATCTACAATGCCACAATCATTCAGATCAGACATTGCGCTTTAGAAGTTATGCAGAAGCTAAATAGATTCAAAACTGATGTTTTTTTTTCCCCCTTGAGCTGCATTTTTTCACTAGCCTATATAAACTATATGCAAACATTTTCTTTCAATATGGTTCCATAACAGTAAATAAGATTTTTCTTACTATAATTTCAATGAAATATTTTTAATGATTCTATATGAAATGATTTCATACAGAATGCCAGGCTTTACAGGGTTACTCATATTCATTAATTGCCGATTTTAAAGTAAAAGTGAAAGTGACGTGACATACAGCCAAGTATGGTGACCCATAATCAGAATTCATGCTCTGCTTTTAACCCATCCAAGTGCACACAGACAGCAGTGAACACACACACACACACACACACACACACACCGTGAACACACACCCGGGGCAGTGGGCAGCCATTTATGCTGCGGTGCCCGGGGAGCAGTTGGGGGTTCGGTGCCTTGCTCAAGGGCACCTAAGTCGTGGTATTGCCAGCCCAAAACTTGAACCCACAACCTTAGGGTTAGGAATCAAACTCTCTAACCATTAGGCCATGACTTCCCCTTTTGTATATTTAACTGTAGTAACTATGGTATTTTGAAATAAACAATAGTAACCTTATTATATTTCTTTAAGGCACTGTCTGCTATCTCACATATTTTGGCAAAATACAGTCTATTGCATAGTGGTGTTGACTAAAAGCTTCCAGGCTGGAAGTTTGGTGACGGTGAAGGCACCGCCTCCGTTCTGTTCAGTTATCCCTCCCCTTCCATCCTTTGCTCACATTGCTCTTCCATTCGGTGGGAAAATTGCTGCTGCTAGAACATCAACATCCACGGTGGATTTGAACTCGGGGACTGTATTGGAAAAAACAGGGATCTGCAACACACGCTGGAGGATTTTCCTCCATGTTCTTTCTTTTATTGTTCAGGTATGTGCATGTGCTAACGGATCACGGCATGATTCCAGATGTATTGTTGAGAATTATCCGAACAGCGGTGTCATTCAACACGATAGTAATGTGTACGGAGACGTTGTTTTGGACACGCTGAACTTCCCAAATATGCAGTTTACCTGCGAATTGCTACGCTGTTTATCCTGAAGCTGATGTGGTGCTGTTACAAATAACATCTTGTTGCGTAGAGTCACGTCATTAGAAATGTAGCGACTAGATCCTGTGTGAATAACAACTGTTACGGAGGTTCAAAAAAGGAAAAGTATATGGAGGTTTCATTGTTGTTAGACTTTCTTTTACCGTTTTTGCGTCAGTCTTCATATTAGTATTGGTTTTAAGGTCTTAAAGTAAACAAGTGAGCGATAAATTGACTCGGAATAAGTTTACAGTTTGCACTATTTGGAACAAAGTCCACTTCTTTTGCAAGTCAGAGTCATTCATTCATGTTGTATGGCATGTTACAAACTTAAATGTAACCCAATGACTCAAAGCGGTTCAAATGTAGGCTTTCGAGGAGTTGTGCTTTTAACTATATACTCTTTTCTGAAAGAATACGGTGTTATTTAGTTCATAAAAGGCACTTAATGCAATTGTTTCCCTATGTCCAGCTTACAGTACATATCTTTGTCAGTGACTGACTGGCTAATGACAGTAGAAAAACAGGGCTTTTAAGACCATGACATCTGTTTTCCTCTGGGCTGGGTTGTCCCCTTTAATGCCCAGTTGTAAAACAGGTTAGAAGCAAGAAAAAACAGTGTTAATTGGAGGTCACACAAGTTCCATAAAGCCACAGCCATGCTCACTTTTTCCACACTCGAAATAGCAGATCCGTGACCACAGAGAAATACATTTTTAGTGATATATCCTCTAATAGCTGTCAGAGGAGGTTTAGCCGACAAATTTATAGTTACCCAGAAATATTGATTTGGATCCTAAAAACACGGACATGCATCCTAAAGGATGATTTGTAAATTACATGAGGAAAGAGTTGGAGAAATAAGGTATGAATTGTACATTTGGGACCGGAGTTTTACATTGATTGTTTTTGTCTCTTGTGTTTGTCTTGTTTTTTGACTTTTTTTGTAAAGGAATGTTCTAGAATCCCAAATCTGGAGCACTCTGGTCACCCACAGATAGTGATTTTTTCTTCCTCCTCTGCATCACTGCATGAAAAGACGAACAGTCAAGGCCACACTGAGCCTGGCCCTGTAGCCGCCCTAACCACGACCATCCCAACTGCAATTGCAACGACCAGCTATGTTGTCAGGACCAGATTGAGTTTGAATATAGTTTTACAGTTCCAAGGACAGTGGCTTGGTGCATAAAATGTCCAGCTGTCTTCCTGTGTCTTCGGAATTCCTTTAAAGAAGTTGACCCAAAATTGAACATTTTGTGTCATTTCATTTCATCATTCAAGTCTTTTGAGCCCATATGATAGCTTTGTGTCAGGAACAGATGGAAATCTTTCATTATTTACCGACAGTGTTCCCCTCCAGTGAGTTGTTTATGAATCATTTATTGCGTCAGACTTAACAAGTCATTGAGTCTTTAATTTCAATCTTTTAAAACTATTGTGAGGCTTTAGAATTCAACAAATTCAATACACAAGTTGGTTGTGGGCTATTTTATGGTGTACGGTGATTCTTGGCGCTTAATAGATGTGGTCCCTATAAATTGACATTTTATGGAAAAGAGCTGAATAAAGATTATTCATAAATGGCCAGTATAACATATTATTTATTTTAGTTTGTTTAAATAAACAATAAACACATCTAAAAGCTAAAATCGATCATTTTAAATATTACAAGTGACTTTAAGCATCATGATATTATAATATAGGAAGTGGATATTCATTTTAAGATTTGCTGAAGATTACATTTCAAGTGTTATGATATTATTAGTGTTTTTAAAAAATGAACTATTATAAGGGTTAGATGATCGCGAAGGTAATCTAAATGTAAAAACATGAGCACCATTAAATAAATATAGCAATCAAATATCCATTATCTGCCAATAGCTGTTATGGTACCACCAGTATATATTATTGTGCATTACTGTTTATGTATCACAACAATAACAGCAAGAAATTGTAAACAGCATAGAAAACAGAACACAGATTATTATTATTATTTTATTTTTTTATTTGTGATCTTGGTCCAGCAGTGCTTTTGTAATGGAGACCTTTCTGTATTCAGGTCTGTCAACGGCCTTCATCAGCTTGATTTAATTACACGTCTTGTTTTGGTCTAGAGGTCAGACCTGCCAGACTTCCCTTCCCTTTCAACTGTCAACCTGGCAGTGGTCAGCAGATGGTGGATTGCTTTGTGAAATACCTCCATAAGCCACCGAGCCTCCCTCCTTCTCAAGGAATTCGCTTCACTGATGGTAGCGCACCAAGTATGGAGGCAGCTAGCCAGACAGATGGAAGGTGAAAAAGCACTATTGCCCCTGCGTTTCTTTTCACTGAAAAGAGAACAACTATAGTGCGAGTGGTTGCTATGGTGACCACACATTTTCAGACGACTCGGACCCATCTGCTTGCAGGCTGCACGTAGACTGAGAAAGCGGGAGAACGAGAGTGGTAGAGATTTTCATAAAGGGCTTTGTGTAGCTACGTGATCATGTATGCTTTTTGATTGTGAGAAACTGCTCGCACATGAAACCCACATCCTTCACGAGTAGTGGTTTTTTACGTAGTGTAGCTAAATCGAACTGTTAATGGTTTATATGGTAATTTATTTTTATTTTATTCAGGTTTTCTGTGTCTGAGGGCTTTGCATGTTTCTCAGAATTGCAGCTTCTCCAGCTTGCATGCTGAATTGACAGTTCATTCTAAATGACTAAATGTAAATGTAATGCCTGTTAAAAGCATTCTGGTGGTCCACACCTGTCCCCGAACCTCACCTTTAAAATCTCCTTGTTTTTTTTCTGTTTCCCTGTCTCCTCCTCTGGATTTCATGGGCTGTAATCGGTTGTGATAGTTTTGGAACGCTAGCTCTGGCTGAAGTGTTTGTTTCACACAGCTCAGGCATGTGCTGACAGAACTAAATGGCTACAGGAGATCTGTTCCTCCTAAATGATTAATTCATCTCTGAATGTGAAATACAAACTCTTTGATAGCAGATCAGCAGGAAACCAAAATGCGGCTGTTGAAGTAGAGCTTATTGTCCTACGATCTGACAGCTCTCTTGAGGTTCCTCACACCCCCACCGTGATAATTACGGCCAGCTCTGAGGTCTGTGCGACCGCAGAAATTTTATCATACCTCTTGATAATCCTTAGCATCAGATACAGTTACACATTCTCTGGCTGTTTTGTAAAGTCATGTTGAGGGTCAGGATTAATCTGTGGAAACCCCTAATTGGAAGTGGCAGGTAAGCTCATGATTAGCATTTCTGTGATGTGAAATGTGTCGGTGTGATTGGTGCAAGTGCGCTGTTGGAGCCTCAAAAGTATGTGAAAGTCAAGGGGATTTTTTTTTACTCTACTGTCACTTTTTTTGTCAGTATATTTCATTTAAATTGAATCACATTCTACCTGCAGAGACAAAACAATGCATGATACACACTTTTAAAAGTTTATTCATATAAGTCAGTTTTAAATTGGCACCATGGTGTGCTTGCATTTGGTCTGAAGGCCTGATGAAGTAAATGATTCCTAGTATTTTTTTAATGTAAATATACTTTAGCACACCATTTTATATTTTTAGATATTCATAGGCATTGAAGAAGTTTTCTTTTCTTTTCAATGTTGTTTTAGTAAGACTTTTTTTCATTAGCATTCTAGATAAATTTCCAGCATTGGACTTATTTGTTTTCTGCAGTTTAATTCAGTTAAAATAAACATTTAAATAAACATTTATTACGTCTATGAATGATTTGTCAGCTACAATTGCAGCATTGTATTAGAGCATTAATGTGTTCCACAGTGCTTGATGTTATTTTTCTTAAAAATTTTTTTTGGGTGAACTGTCCCTTTAAGTCAAGACTGGCTTTTCGTTGGGAAGTGACTGGCTTAAGTATTCGATTTCCATGGAATGGGAGTATAAGTTCTGTCAGCTCTGAATTTGATGCATGGGGTTTGGATTAGGATCTGCGATAAGAAACACTGCATTCTCACATATTGTCACCAGATAACTGGACTCTCTATTTTTCTTTCTCTTTTTCCACTGTAATTTATGTGTGTGGGATTGGAGAATAAATGTTCTATTAAGAATTGCCTCATTCATGCGTGAAGAGTGTTGTGTCCTGTTATGAACCGGCACTCGTGTTAATAATTGCACCAATATCTTTTCCTCATTACAGCTTCAGGCTCCATATCACTAGTGATGTTTTGACATATTGCAATAGTCACCGATTTTACATTAGTCTGCAAACTATTCAGATAAGCACTGGGCAAACATACTGTGTTTGCACACCGCTAATGTTTTGTCAGCCTTTGAGGACTTTTTTCAAAAGTTCCTGTTCTTTTGTCACTTCTGCAGCGGTGTCTCTGCACTGTATATTATGGTGGTTACCTCAGTGCTAAAATTAAGCCTGGTCAAGGCCACACTAGCTGTTTAGAAAGACGTGAGGGAAACTTTGTGAGAGTGGAAACTTCATATTTTTTTTTTTTGTTTGTTTGTTTGACACACAGCTCCTTGCACATTCATTTGTTGCAAATTAGACTGTAAATTCTTGTTAATGGGGCAAAAACCCTCTGAAAGCTGATTGTGTATTTCTGATTGCTTCTGTTTACCTGGACCTGTGTGTTGTATTGCAGGCATTTCTCGATAAAGATCTTAGGCATTTTGAAGTTGGAGCTGCAGGAAGGAAGTCTGATAGAATGGGGGTTAGTGTCAAAAGGAAGTTGTCTCAGGGGTACATGACGACCCCCCTTGCTCTCCTTACTGTAGAAACAACTGTTCAAGCCGGCTTCAGAGTGCTTATAAGTCACCTTTTGGCCCTGCAACAGGGGCCAGTTCAGCTGGGAATAAATGCACTACATCATTGGATATTCTGTACCTTCCTGTGGCCAATTAGCTTGCACCCCAGGCCCATAAGCAGTCTGCCAGATGCACCATGGCAGTGGTCTGTGGCTTTGAGAAGGAAGGGCTATGACATACAGCCTATGAGTGGTTTTAGAGAGGCCCCTCTCTGAGTCCACACAAGCCTAGAGATTTGCTGCTTGACCTTCATTTAGACTGCAACCGGAATTGGGCCCCTCGAAGCCTGTAACGTTAAAGAATTTTGATGTGTCTCGATAAAATATTGTCCAAAACTTTCAGACCACTTCAAGTCCCAACTTTAATAGGATAATTTATACAAAAATTCTTTGACTAGCGAACACAAAAGATGCTATTTTGAAGAACATTTTAAACTCTTGATCATTTTGAAAATGTCCATGCAGTGAAAGTCAATGGGGTCCGAAACAACAACATTTATTGCATTTTTCAAAATGGTCAAAAAGCAGTTGAAACGTTCTGCAAAATATCATCTTTTGTGTTCCACAGAAGACAGAAAGTCATACAGGTTTGGAACGACATGAGGGAGAGTAAATGGCAATTCTTTTTATTTTTTTGGTTGAACTTTCTCTTAAAGTTCAAGTCAGAACCCAAACCAAAAGTTTTACAGACATTCTTTAATATCTTGCCAGATATTGAGTATGATTATCGTAGTTTAAGAGGGTTTTGAAGGCTTCAGCCTTGACTGGAAGATATCTGGAATGAGACTGGCAGATATAGCACGCTCATAAATGTTAGAACACTTTTGTATTGTTCCGTTGTACTGCTGAGCATAGATGAGAAAACCATGACAAGGCTTTATTTTTTGCTGGCGTCAGCCCTAAGTTTAATAGTTGTATTAGAAGGGCTGTTTCAGATACAATCATCTTAAAGTCCCCGAGGTGTCTTCAGATTTCTTTTCACTTGCTTAGTGGTTGACTGGGTTAAAGCCAGCTGTCCGCTGAGATTACTGTTGCGGTTGCTTGGCAGGAACGTGATTCGATTGTGATTCCCACCGAACCGGACCTCACGGAAGATGATTTATCTTAAAAGGTTCCTATTATGCTTTTTCACTTTTTCAACTTTGCTGTTTGAGCATGAAACAGATCTGCAAAGTTACAAAGTTCATTTATATTTTATATTTATTAGATATTTAATTTAACAGAAATCACTTTTTAAAAACTACAACGAACGCCTCTTTTGGACTACAACACATATTTTCTGGACTTTGTGATATCACAAATACCGACGAATGGGAAGAGACCTGGTTGAGCTGCACTAGAGAAGGCAACGAGTGTTATCACTATGTCGGAGACACGCTAGCTTTCCCAAGGCAGGCGAACTTTAGAGTGGTTACAATCATCTGGGTTTAAATTGCGCTCAAATTGATTTGATTTTGGTGCAGTATTTATACTGAAGCTCGCAGACAGCTATGGTAAGGGGCATGACATTTCCCGACCAGCCGCCGAGTGCTGCCAATCACAACACACACTGGTCCATCTAACCAATCACAGCACATTTCGTATTTCAGAAGGCGGGCCTTCATTTGATACAGGAACTATTTGAGCCGTTTATACCAGACTTAGGGAGAGAGGTGTTGTAATGATGTAAAATATGTGAAAAATAGTGTGTTTTTCGAACAACCTAGTATGTGAGCCTGTTCTAGTACACCCCCAAAACAAAATCAAGACTTTGTAAAAGAGCATAATAGGACCCCTTTAATTAATCATGTGAGATTCAAAAAGACAAAGTCACTCTTTCTCTCCTTGTCCAGTGGAGTGAGACTTTTTCACAAGCTGACTTTTTAGGATGACCAGGAAATTGCATATACATGCCTAATATTTATTGCACATATAATGTTTAATTAACAAAAGTTTCTGTGCTACATTCCGAACATTTTTCTAGACTAAGGCCCAAGACAGATTCTCAGGGTCAGTTCACCCAAAAATGGAAAGTCTGTCATCATTTACTTAACCTCATTTCAAATGCATAAGACTTACATTCCTCTAAACACAAATTAAGATATTTTTAATAAAATCTGAAGGACTTGTTCCTAATTTTTCAAAATTGATTCACCCAAAACTATAATATCTTGGAAAGTTCATAAAGAGATCACAAAATAAATCCATATGAATTAAGCGGTTTAATTGAAACATGGTCATTTTATATCATGAACAGATTTAATTTACAAATTTTCATGAGCTTAACTGTACCTGCTTAGTGTGCGAGAACAAACCTCACCTGGTTCCCCATGACATCAAGCAAGCACCTTTTAGGATCCATTTACCAAATTTGATGTGATTTGATCAATATTATTTATATGTGAATAAAAGCCTAAATGAAATGTGTTCATCATATAAAGCAATCATGTCTCTCGAGAAGATATGGATTTATTTTATGATATCTTTTGAATCATTAAAGTTTTGGGTGAATTTAAATGAATTGACAGAATTGAGATTTTTGGGAGAACTATTCCTTTAAGTAAGGAAAAAGCATTGTCAGTCTGAGAACAGTCCCCATAGTGAGGGGTTTTTCCCTGGGTGTGTAGTCAGAGGGTGATGAACTTTGCTTATGTGCTCAAGTTTTGTGTCTGTTTGACTACAAAGTGGCTAGAAACAATGTGTTCCTTCTGTCTAAAATTAACATACATTATGGCTGTTTATATCGCTCTGTCCTTTAATCAAAGGAAAGTATGTGAGAGAAATGGGGGTGTTTGCTTTCTTTCTGGCAGATGGGTTCTCTTGATAGCTTTTGTGTTCTCTGGCTGAACCACAGAATGATTTAGATGATTTAGTCTCTTTTTTTTTTTCTCCATTCATAATCAGAGCTCACTTCAAATACTGGATTTTTATTAAGAACGTGTAAGTTAATATAGCTCTGTACTATCATTATTTATATCACCTTAAATAACAGAATTGTCTCAATATGTCTGCAGTTGAAATACATTTCAGAATAACATCACACTATTTATAGTTCATGCAATATTTTGAAGGTATTATTATTTAGACCTTTACCTACCACAGGCATCAAGTGGAGGTCTTTTTGTGTTGTGCATGCGTGTGTGTGTGCTGTTGTGGTGTATCATGTTCCTCATCTGATCCTCATTAGTGGCGGGGAACACGAGGAGTCTGTCTGCAGGGCTGTAGACGGTCTCATCCTCTCTGCATTTGTCTCATCCTTATGTTGCACTTTACCATCAAAGAATGACTGCACTGTAAAACAAATTCTGTAGTTTTTACAAAATAATTTTGGCAGCTGTGGTTGCCAGAATAATTTTGTAAAAAATACAGAAACACTGTAAACACATTTACGGCCCAAAAAACCCTGTAAATTTTACAGTATAAAACTGTAATTTACAAACTAGAAAATTGGAATGTAAACCAGTAAGTTCAACAAGGCACACTGCTATTAAAATCTGTTTTCTACCTTTAACATACTGACAACCACCATAATAATGCAGGTGGGAAAAGAGAAAGCCACATGAAGAATCAAAGCTCATCACAAGTAGCTTCACCACAAGCAGAAGTATATATTAATATATAGAAGGTGCACAGAGTCATTCATGCAAACACAAAACACCATTGTGATGACACACATGATACTTAAATAATGCAATAAACTTTCATTAAACAACAGAAGATGTAACATAAAGCCCAAATGTGCATAACTGATAACAAAAACTATTAAAAAACATGATTATTTAAACAAAATACTTTCAAATGTGGAGCGTCACACAGGGAATTCTGGGAATGTCAGTTTACGGTTTTTGACTGTAAATTATACATTGATTTGTTCTTTTTTACTTCTTAAAACTGTTATATTAACAGCATTTTACTGTAAAATTACATGAAATGTCTGGTTAGATCTTTTACAGTTATTCCCTGTATATAGTACGGGAACTTACTGTTAACCTATTAACAGTTTTTTTTTCCCATAGCGTTTTTACAAAATTGTACAGTTAAAATTACACTTATTTTTTACAGTGTGGGACCCAAACACATGGCCTTTATAATCCCTCTGTGTTGCTTTGAGTGTCAATTGTTAGTCACTTTGTTCCATGAGTTTGAAACGGTAAGAGAGGTCAAGAAGCCTTTTGAATCCTGACTGTTTGACTCAACATGAGGGGTCATGAGGGTTGGCAGATCATGTAGGATGAAACATGTTATGTGCAGTGTTGGGGAAAATTACTTTTAAAAGTAATGCATTACAATATTGCGTTACTCCCTAAATAAAGTAACTAACTACGTTACTTAGTTACTTTTTATGGAAAGTAATGTGTTACGTTACTTTTGCGTTTTTTTTAAATATACTTACTAGTATGGATGAACTGGGTCATCAAAGGTCAGCAGCATAGACATTGGTTAATAAAATGGGATTAGATACATTTGTGTTATTTAACATATTCAATCATTGCAGGTTTGCGTCATATTCTGAGTTTGCATTTCACAGTTTTACATTAATTTTGATGAATACTAAATTTTTTTTTTTTTTTTTTTTTTTTTTTTGCGAGTGGGATGAATTAATGCACATACACATTTAATCTAGAACTACAGTAACATCATGTTCACACAGTGCACACAACGCCTCTGTAATTCTGATTTCTCCCAATATGGGGACAGGAGACTTGTCAGTCAATAAATTGGAAAACAAAGTAACTGGCGTTACTTTTTTGAAAAAGTAACTCAGATATTTTCTTGTAAATTAAAAAGTAATGTGTTACTTTACTAGTTACTTGAAAAAAGTAATCTGATTACGTATCTCGCGTTACTTGTAATGTGTTACCCCCAACACTGGTACCCCCATTCACCTTGAAATCATATCCTCGAAGCATAACTACATTCTTCTGAATCTGTACATAAACACATTCCTAAAACAGTTATTCTTTACACTGAGACATTCCGCAAAATATCTTCTTTTATGTTCCACTGAAAAAAAGAATGGTTTGTTACAACATGAGGGTGTGTAAATGAGGAATGACAGAATGTTCAGTTTTTGGTTGAACTATCCCTTTAAGAAGCACCTTGTCTGCTTATATGGATTTTATACAGATGCCGAGATCTCAGCACTTTTGCTGCTAGAGTAAGCAGCTAAATGATATCACCTCTCTCTCAGGACCTCATCCTGAACTAGTTCTATCCTTTTGAATAAGTAATGGCCATCTGACACTAGAGCACATCACCAGACAGCCACCAGCTTTGCAACTTGACTTCATCCTGTATTAAAGGAATTCTGTCATCATTTACTCACCCTCATGCTCGCAAAAAATTGCATGCCTTTATTTCTTCTGTGGAATACAAAAGATTATTTTTTGAAGAATATCTTGGCTATTTGACATGTTGCAGTAAAGAATTTGGTTTATGCATAGCCAATATACAATATATAATCTGCGACCCATTTCCAAGCAACAGCAATCAGATGTATAGTCCCTCAGATCTGTATACGGAGTGACCAATGGCTCAAAATCAATAGCCAGCTTACTGTGTCGAATGTCTAATTATGGTGTTCTCTGTGTCCATCACATCAACTTCAGCACTTACACTGCAGGATTGTAATGGGTTTAGCCCAAGGACAGGATCAGGATCTCGTGTGTTAATTAGTCTAGATGCTCAGTGTCCTCATCAGTCTGTGTTTAGAACAGTGGCAAAGCAGCAGGGGCACATTATAAACCTTAGCCTGTATAAAATAATTATAAAAATTGGCCTGGCTCATGAATATTAATTAGGTAGAATTCTGGTTTCTAGCCAAATTAGGACTACTGCTTACTGATTGTGCATTTGTTCATTCATTGCCAATACAACAGGTTGGCAAAAGCTTGTGATTGGTCTTAAAGCTGTCGTTGTATAAGGCATTCTAATTTATGTTCCTTGCCTCTGACCAAGCAAAACAAAGTGATTCAATAATAATAGTTAGTGCTAGGGCTGGGTTAAAAAATATTGATTTTTCATTTTTTTAATCAATTCTCATTATGATGAATTGATACTGATTTATAAATACCAAGAATTTGTCTTTTAGCATGTGCTGTTTTTAGTTGATGAGTGATCAAAACTTATAATAAATATAATTTGTCATGCACATGCCATCCAATAATCACACTAAGCTTTGTGCTTGTTACTTTTGATATGAAACAAAATCTTAGCTTTCAAATTCTGTCATTGTTATGAAATTTAATATACCTGTCTTGGGTCATTTAATTTGGACATTTGCAGACCACCATGGTCTCAGCATTTATTGAGAGATCATCAGCAGATTTGAATAAGAAGTTGTAATGATTACATGAAAAGAGCTGTGTTTTTGACTTCAGATTCATGCAATCTCTTATGAATGTCTTATGAATGTACTCGTGATTTGCATTTTAATTCCCTCAAGACTGAAGTGTGTGTGTGTGTGTTGCGACAGTCCTCTGCTCACCAGACACATTCCTTTGATTATGTTTTGACTTTTTTAATTGGGCCCTTTGAGCTCTCAGGCAGATGTTGAGATTTCACTGCAGTTTTTGCCTCACAGGCTCCGAAGCGTTTGATCACCCAAACCAGTTTCACACTTTTATATGTTCAGTCATAGTGATGACAAATGTGTTTGTAGTCTGAGGGATTCAACTCATTACTTTGATTGTGTTTGATGGTTTCATTAAGGTAGCTGATTTTCTGTCTGGAGTGAGGAATTTCTTCTGATTCATGTAGAGTAGTTTGATCTACTCTTATTGGCCTTGAGAAGAGATTCTCAAACAAACTCCATAATAATTTGCCTGAAGCTGCTTCATAGAAGATGAGCCTGGGGCATTTTTGGAACTGCATATTTGGCTTCACTTTTTGTTAATTATTATGAAAACTGTAGAGAACACAAGGATCTGCTTTGCTGTTACACCTACTGATCAGTGTGGTCATGTAGGAGCTGAATGTTTACTTTGGTGTGTTGTAGGTACTTGAGTATGTGTGTGTGGACTGTGGATATATGTATTTGTCATCGAGTCATTGTTCAGGAATGCACCGTGTGTCCTAGACTGATAGCTGAAACCTGGAGTCCAAAGAAACTCCAAACTCCAAAGTCCAAAGAAATTTCCTGTTGACACTGAGGGCCAGTATATGATGGGATTAATAATTCTGGACAGAGTTGATGAGCAAGAACTAATGGTCCCATTATGATGCCTTTTATGAGATGACTTTGGAAAGAAATCTCACAGCCGAACTGGGATCTAAGTGTTCCAACCGTGGCACACACCAGGCCTGCACAGTTAGAGGAAGTGGTTTCCTACTGGCCTTTCATATAGTCTCATTGGTCACAGGCACTCTAGTCAAGCAGAGCCGTAGTAAAAATATTTGTAGGGTGGGGCTGTGTGGAGTTATTTTACACTTACTCTGCAGTTTTCCTTTATGTTTATAAGTAAAAGACAAGCACAGGAGAATAACCAGTCTTTTTTTTGACAACTTGATTATTTCTTGGAGTTCACTTCTGAAAAGTGCAGTCTGCTGAATTTTCAGGCTGATTTATAATTGTAGAGCGTTATTTGATTTTTATTTTTAATTAATAATAATAATAATAATAATAATAATAATAATTTGAATATATTTATTTTTGCTAAATCCATATGAAAATATGGAGTGGAAAAAAGATTCTGCTTTTTTTTACACCTCTGCTGTTCTGTTCTGTTTAGTTGTAATAGTTGTAATAATTTCTTGTCAATTTGCACATCCTGCTATGGTAGTATTGTACAATGGACTCTGAAATGGTCAGATTGGCTTCAAAGTCAATTCCCTTTTAAGTGCAAGCCACTAGTGAGATTTATCATTGAAATTTGCTTATGTTGCTGATTCTGCTCTGTAGTGTCTCTGTAGTGGTTTGGACTCGCTCATAGACTTGTTTGTATGCTTGCAGCTTTGCATTGTGACCAAGCTCTGTAAACACTGCAGAACATCAGGGACGTTTTGTTTGATTCTTCAAGAAGAGTTTGGGTCTACTTTTTGTAATTCATGGGTTGCATGCAAAGCTTTGTTTATAGCATACTTTTGTCTTGAAAATGCATGCTAAATTATGATTGAGTTATTCTGTTAGATGTTTACAGATTTTTTCACTGGCTTATTTTCTGGCTGAATTTTAAATCGAGTCATATGTCATTATGTGGATGAGAGAGAGAGAAATTGAAATCGAAAACCAGAGCATATGCTATGAAATTAAACATACAGAAGTTTTCTTCTTTGGTATTATTACACCTTCTCACTTTTTCAACCAACCTGCTTTCTTCAGCAACTTATTTGCACGTTTATATAAACCCAACTTAATCACGGAAGATGCAGCAACAATAATTGGTGTGGAAATGATTTGGATCTTTGATGGTGGAGCTCTAGTCTACATTCCCTCTCTTGCTGGTAAACGCAACAGTCTTCAAATGGGAGCAATTCACATCCAGACTCCTTGAGAGCTGTCCAGATCTCTGCCTTGTTTCAGAATCCCATGAATTATGGGGAAATTTGCTATTAAGAGTATGACGGCATCTGTGCCAGCCACATCCATACACACAATGTGACAGTCAATAGTCTTTTTGTTCAGAGCAAATTGATGAACTGGCAGCTCCTTAGTTTACAGGAATTTGTACTCACAATCTGGCCAGCCCTGATGTTTATTAATGATACGCAAAACTGACTGGCCATATTTTGGAGGCACTCTCATTGCAGGAAAGGGTATTTAATAGCTAGATTGGGGCTCTACTGGCTTTAAGCTTTACCTGGATTCCAAGTAAATTCCAAGTACTGTATATTTGGATGAGTGATTGACAGAAAAGTCAAAAAATGTAGCTTCTGGGTTGTCAGAATGCAGTTCTCATTCTGTTGCAGCAATAGCAGGCATTAGTGCAAATGTGTTCTTTTGAAGTTATTTAAACTATCGACATGGTTATAGCTATATCTGAAGAATAACTACCCGTTTAATGGCATATGTTTTTAGCTAAACCCCTTTTGCATATTTGCATAGTGTTTTTTCAAATGTTATGTTTAATGACGTGGCAAAGTGTTATCTGTTTGAAGTTTTGAACAGCAAATATTTTTTCCAAGTAAGTTGAAAAATAGCATTAAATGTCTGTCTCAAGTGTATAGGGCTAACAACTAAAGCTAGCAAATATACACACCAGACAGTGTGAACATTGTTTAGGCATAGCATATGGATAATTAGACTATATGATTAACTCACTGGCTCACAGCCAATTGAAATGAAGCCAAGAATTTAAATGACTTGTGAGATCTGAAAACAAATACCTCATCAGTTCATTAAACCATGAAAGTGGCTTTTATGGGCGTAATGTGGGAAGTGACACACATAAAATAAAGTAGTAGCAGAGACAAGGTCAAAGAGAGACAATTTGGCGGTGATATTAGGACCGGAAGATTTATAGTGACAAATCGGACTGGAGATGGATTGAAGAGTGTGTTGATCTCTGAACTGGCATGCTGAAAGAAAGACGGTCTCTCCTAAGATTCTAAGATTTCTCTCCTAAGAAAACTGTTTTGTGGTTTTTACTCCCATTTGAGCAAACAACAAAGAGCGCATTTGTTTGAATCAGCAAGTGATTGAGGTTTTGTAGTGTTCAGCACTTTTGAACTCTGTCAAGAATGAGTCTGATGTCATCTTTGAGTACAGAATAACTGGTGATAAAAAGATAAATTGTGGTTTTGTCACCTTCATTGAGACCAAAAAATGCTTTCTGACAGGAAATGGATTGTTGATGTGACATGCTTTTTACCAAGATGTTATACAAATTATACATTTTCCAAAATAAGATGGTGCTTTTGTGTATCAAATTGTCCATCAGAGTATTTGGAAATGTAAATTTCCAAGGTTTTAGAAAATTAGTTTAGCATGCTAAGCACTGTTTTGTATTACTATTACAACACAAGAAACTGGAAATATTGCAGAAATAGTTTTGTTTCCATGAAAGTTTTAGAATGAAACGTCCATGAAATGTTTTTATTTTAATTGTAGAAACTTTGTAGAACATAACAATCAGTCACATCATAAGACATTTCAGGGTTTAGTCTATAATTTGATAAACTCTACTTATGTGTTCTGATATAGAATAACTTGCCAACTATATGATTTTCATGTCTTGTTTGCTAAGGTTTTAACTTTTCGTGCTTTGTCAATGTCAAAGCTCCCAAACATGTTTCTTCTTGCTCTGAAACCACACTGTATAGCATCCAATTCAACTTTCTGCCCAAGATCAGTAGCTTTGCAATGAACAGTGCTCAACAGTTAAAGAGCATTTTAATTAAGTTATAGACCCATTTGGTTGTAAAATTGCTTTCATTTAAAAGTTCATCCTCTTCTTTTGTATTCTCTCTAATTGTATTAGTGCTTCTAAACTGAGCATTTCTAGATGGCAGCATGCTTTCCTACATCTTTATTTCTGGTTGGTTATGGCCTTGTTATTTCAGATTGCTCTCTCTCTCTCGCTACACTTTCAGCTTTTAGTCTGTAGCTATTTCATGGATCATATGGTTGCAGAAATGTAGCATTGCCTTTCTCACTGTGAAGAAAGACCGATCTGCTCATGTTAACGGAAAACTGCCTCAGTGGAGCAGACTAAAGTCACATGGTCAAGCTGGAGGAAGTGTTTCGTCATGGGTCTTGAACACGGTGAAACTTGAACAGGCGTTAAAGTGCTACAGCCATTTGTTTTGGTTTGCTTGCTTATGACCTAGTTCTGATCAGCACAGAAATTGATCGGCTAGCTTCCCTAGAGTGTCGGTGATTAAATGGGATTAATTTGTCACACATTGCGTAATATGTTACAAATTAACATCCGTTTTTTTTTTTTTTAATTTGTTGTAGTTTACACTGAACTGCATTTCCTTCTCCCAGCACACAAGTAGCTTAAATTTCTCAGTGTGTCTGCATCTCGCACAATGTTTTGGCCTTTTATTCTTGGTTTAACAGGATGTTTGTAAATCAAGCAACATGTCTTTTAACCCTGTGTGCTCTGGATGAGCAAGGAACCTAAAAAGACACTGACAAAGAGATTGAACAGAGACCAACTCGCTCAGCTGTAAATAAGTGTAGTATATTTCATCAGTGGCAGGAGGAATCCCATTTAGTAGAGAAACGTCCTCTGCCATGATCTGCCCTTTCCACAAAGACTTTCCACTTTCCCCTCCTCCAGCTGTCTTTTTATTCAGTGTTTCTGTCCCATTTCCTCTCTGTCTTACTCAACTCTTTGGCCTCTACCACAGCTTCTTTTCATACCTTTCCTCCCTTTTTGTGACTGTCTGCATTATTCAGTCTGGCTTGGATTATTCCAGTTCATTTCCATTTCACATTCTCCAGGATCCTTATCGCTCACATGAATCTGTCAGCCTTTAACATCTGATCCTTATTAAACTGCATCATCATACACACTCCATATTACCGGTGCTATAAGACTGAGCACCATTAGCCATGGTAAGAAGAATGCGCTGTTCTTTGAGTAATGTACCCTGTTACCCACCGAGCATGTGTGTGTGGACTGTTGGGTGTCATTAACATACATTAGTTTGTCAACGGATATAAGCTACATTACACACAAGCACATGCACCTATACATTGTAGTCTCTCGATAACTTTTTTTAAAACGAGACCACATGTTGGCCAAGCTTGGATACAGGGAGAGCAGTGTTTGTCTGTTTCGTCATGTCGGTGGATGTTCAGACTGATGGATTAGGTTTAAAAATGGACATTGCACTCCGAGGACAAACCGCCCCATGTGAGGTTCAGACAGATCGCTCGGTTTCCAAAAGGCAGAATAATTTTATGTTTTATTATATAGTATACTGGGTCAAATATTTGATATTTTAACAAACTTATTGACCTTGAAGCTCAGTCAAGGGTTTTGTATCATCCTGACATTTTTGACTTTGTCCCCCTGATAAATATCAAAATGATTTTTAATTTAGAAATCAAAAACATGCTCCAAAAGAGAAGATATTTTGAAGTCTTTTACTTCAAATGTATTTTTTGATAAATTACCAGTCCAGAAAAAAAGAGCATCATATGATTTGACCCTACTGCGTATAGTCTAATATTCTTTTATGTACCCTCAAATTATGTTATGTGCAAAGTGCATTTAAAATATTCAAGCCTGGTTAGTTCATATCTACTTAAATGACATGTTATTTATGTGATCCCATAGCCATCTTAATTGTGAGTGCCATTATCTGCTGCTAATCCTACTAAGTGCTTTATTTCTGGCAATGATTCCTCCCAAGGCAAACGGTTCCTTGGGGTGCATAAGTGGCATAAGATAAAAGAGATTTAGTCATAAGTGGCATAAGATAAAAGATGATAGTCATTATTATGCATTACTCTGAGCCTGATCCTCACATCGCCCCCTGTTGTAAGGATGAGGAACAGCTGCTGTCCATTAGCTGCGAGATCATGTGCTGGTTGAGGGATATCAGTCATTTTTGTGCCGTTGGCAAATACTACATCTCCTTTCATTAAACCCGCTTGAGTGGATGATTGACTGTCATACATGGTGTTAGATTTCCTGGACACCCCTGGGGCAGTTGGCATCCTGATTGTTTCCTTTTCCAATTAAATGAAAGGCAGAAGTCTGATAAATGAGAAAATTGAGACACTATTATGTACAGAAAAGCAACTGCATTGTATATCTTCTTGTGCTTAATACATACAAGATAAACTGACATCATGGTGATATATATGCTTTATGATGCATGTGTAATTTTTGTGCTCAATATGCCCCCTCAATGTTGGCTATGATGTCATCATACTGTGAAATCACAAGTTTAGGCACAACCCTGTCTTGTCTCATCTGTATTTCCTCTCTTTCTGCATGGTATGTGCCCTGTTGCTGCTTCTCCCTCGACTTTTCATCACCTGTCTTTGTCCTACTTTTGCTTCCTGTTTTCCGTCCCTCATTTCAATGTTTTACAGTTTTTTGTTTTTTTTCGGAGGTCTTTTCTCGAAATCTGTTTGTGCCTAAAAGCAAAAAATAAAAAGTTAATTAAGAGAGAAAATTTAACAAGTAAAGTCACGTTGTGAGATTTAAAGTCATGTTGTGAAATATGAAGTTACAATATGAGAGTTAAAGTGACAGTTGGGAGATATAAAATTACAATTACCTTTATGCTCTAAGGCAGAAATGGGCTTCCATAACCTTCTTCCCAGCGGATCTATTCAGCTAACTTGTTCAGTGTTTTGCATGACTGAAATCTTGTTTTGGTTGATACATGGTTGCAGGCCTGACCTTAACTTCATAAGCTGCTAATGCGGGAATTGGAATGTTTATTATTATCGTTTCATGCCTTGTTGAATGAGATGATGAAGAGATTAACATCTAAAAGATTAAAAGAGAGCTTCCCTGTGATATATCACCAGTTTTCTCTCTCTCTCTCTCTCTCTCTCTCTCTCTGGCTGCTTATTAGGGCTGTCACGAGTATAAAAGTTGGCTGACGATTAATTGTCTACAAATCGTCATGGTTATTGCGATTAATTGTCTGTTTTAGGGCTTTGGCAATTATGATGATTATGCTGATTATCACGATTAATTGTCTGCTTTTTTGATTGCTTTCATTATATAATTGTGATTAATTTAAGGGTTCAGTAAATAATTATGATGTTATCTCTTAATCTTTTTTGAGTTATTGTTTTGCAGTGTAAGTTTACATAGAGTATTCCAAATTCTAAGAATCGACCAATACCGATCCAACACCAGTGCTTTTTTTTTCTACACCACTACAGAATAACAATACTGTGTTTGTGGAACTAATGGTCAATCTTTTTTTAAACCCTTTGTTAAAAATAATCCACTAAATACTCACTTTCTCATTACAGCAAAAAACTACATTATAAGCTATGAAATTTAACTAGCTGACTGTTTCCACCTTTTTCTTTAACGCGGAAGTAAGCCTATGGGTGAGACTTCTGGTTCATTAGCCGCTATAGGTAAATAACGAGGAGAATAACAGTGTGCAGTAAATGGTAAAACTGTTTGCACTACAAACCAGTGTGCTCATAATTAAGAAAATACATTAAAATAATATGATAAGACACACACCAACTTTCAATATCAAGCAGCAAAACTGTTTTGTTCAGCTAAAAATAGCTGGACTGAGTGGACGCATATGAGACCGGAAGCCACACCCATAGAATTTACGACAAGAAAAAGGTGGATAATTTAGCAGCAAAAAACAATATCTTGAAACAAAAAAACCTTTAGTGCACATTATAAAATTTAAACATGTTTATTCTGTTAAATATTCATATTCTTACAAAATACATTCATTAAAATAAGATAGAAATCATGAGAAAAACAAAAGCTTCTAATAATCTTTCTGTGTGCAAACCTTTAATAATGTGAAATGCTTCAAACAGAGCGGCACAAAGCTCTTAAGCACATCCAGGGTGCAGAATGGTGCACTTGAAGCAACATGGAGTCGCAGCGCTTATGCACATCCTGGGGGCAGAATGATGTGCTTGAAACATGGTACAAACAAAGAGAAGAGAAATGACAGAGCAATGAACTCCAGCAAGATGTCTTTTTTATGCAAATCCCCAGACCTTTATCTACACATCAAGTATTATAATGGGAATATATCGTCTTGGAGAGAGAGTTTTACCATGCTGACTGTCATGCCCGAACGTGACGTGCTGTTTAAATGCTGAGCAGAGAATGACCGACAGCTGCAGCAGAAGGAAGATCAATTTCTGTAAACTTAAATTTAACAATGTAAATATAATTCTGTCCTTCACATTAAGATAAGGAATGGCTTCAGATGATATAGCCTATACAGTGCAAGAAAACCAAACTGGTGTTCTTCTGTTTCTTTTGGTGTATGAATCCCCCTTGTGCCGTATAAAAAGCACAATAATCAAATAAGGTTAGATCAAATAATTGCGATTAGACTTATTTAATTATCGCGACAGGCCTAGCTACTTTATCATTCCCTCTATAACATGCTCGCCTGTATGCAAGACCTACTAACACCCTGATCCATTAAATTCAATTTTGGTAAATGCATTAGTTGGGTGCATTAGAGATGTAGTATTATTATTATTATTATTATTATTATTATTATTATTATTATTATTATTATTATTATTATTATTATTATTATTTATTGGTAGAAATTTGTTGTTTAATTGTCCATTTTACCTGATCTGTAGCACATCTCAAAATGCATACATTTTTCATACTGTAGATTATAATGTTGTGATGCCATTAAAAGTAATGAAATATGTTATTTGCCATAACATAGGAATAATAATCAGCTTATTGCTATGAGCAGGAAAAACCTCAAAACGAGGAAACCTCGTCTGTGCTTACCTTTTGATAACCTCATGTTACCCATTTCTCAGACAAAATGTATTAACCACAGCTGACCCCAGTATTATACATGACCTACAGATTTCATGCGGATAGTAGTGTGTGTATTTAGTGTTGCTACAGAACACATTCACATTTCAAAAAATTTTCTTGGTTTTAGTGCCATTTAAACAGAAACCTACATCCAGAAGAGTCACACCATATGAGCATTTGAATGTTCATTTCAAGATTCTGTTTAGAACATAGATGGAAATGCCATTATACTGGACTAATGTTTTAATAGCAGTATAAACATATTTTATGGCTTTTTAATGGTTTTGATTAATGTGTGACATGCAGGCTTGCATGACATACTGGTGTTTCGTTGCATAGGTTAAGTAGATGCCTCTCTGCTGGCTCTGTGATGCTGAAATCTCGACAGCAAACGTGCCTGGAGGGACTGTAGTTGTTGTTTTTACTATGTGACATTTTTGGCATGTCTACCCGTTTCTGGTCTGTGAATCATTCAAATTTAATCAACCGTGCCACAGTGTGAGGCAATGACAAGCTTAAGAAAGGAAAGCTGAACCTGTTTACACTTTCTCTCATTTCTCTGTAAACTTTTGTTTAAAAAATAATGGATTTCTTTTGAATTTACAAGACATTTATTGTTCTAACTGAATTGCTAACTGTTAAAGTTAAATTTGCAGAACACAGAAAATTATTTTTTTAGCAAGTATTATGCTTGCGGTATGGGCTGTGTCCAGTGCTTTGGTGATTAAAGTAAACGGCAGCTCCGGCTGGCTGACTATTTGGTCTAAAGTAAGATTCTTTTATTACACCAGAATATTTACATGTCCTCAAAAATCAGTTTGGCAGTCCCTCTTAGGATATTTATCAGTTAATCAAAGCAAAACACTTCTGTTCTGTTCTGTCTGTATGGTATATTGTATCTGCTTACAGATTTGGCTGCTGTAACTTTTCAGCAAGTTTTCTTAGCCACAGAGATAAGCAGTTTTTAAGACTTGCATATTTACACTTGGCAGGAACGCTTCCATCCGAGACAGCGGAAGATCTTTTATCAAGATCATCTGCTCTAATGTGGATCGCAAAATGACTTTCACAGTCTGTGGTTTGAGACCACATGCACTACAAGCTGACAAACTTCCTCTTCCTTTAGGGACAGATTCTTATGCGAACCACAAGGATCACAGTTTACAGCCAGGGTGTGCTTTCACTCTCACATCACTGAAATTTATATTAATGGATGCTGTGCTCAAAAAACTCCTTCTCTTGGATATTTCAGAACATATATATTAACTTTTTGGTTCTTCTTTTTACATTGTTTTATGTTATGAGATCTCTGAAACATTAGTCACTCCCTGCTGAGTTTCACTGACTCATTTAACACTTTCTTCCTAATGGAAGATTTCTCCTGAAGCTATACTTTGACAAGCATAGCTGATGGACCAGCAAACAAAAGAATTGTACTCTTGGCTTTGTTTCAGAAGGTGACAGTAGGGCCTCTGTAGTAAAATGGGCTGCAGCCATCATATTGGTTTTCACTTTCACTGGCTCCTGTGAGTGACACAGTATCTGAGTGTGCCCTTGAGTTCCTCCATCTCCTGCAGAGTCACTGGGAAAAACACAAATGGATAGTGTTTTACACAGGGGGTTCATTTATATCATGCATTGAAGAACTCTTCAGGTTTGTAATTCACTGCTTGCTGAGTTTGGAGAGATGAGATGTTGCTCCTTAGTGTGTGGTCTCAGTTGTTTGAAATGTTCTTGTAACTTTCCTGTGATGTAATGGCAATGACAGTTCTACGGCCTCATGTATAAAACTTCATCCTAGGTTTCATCCTAGAAGTATGCATACACCCAAACTGCGATTTTTGTTTATGTGCGCAAGATTTCAGATTTATTAAGCCATGCGTACAACAGAGCCTGCTTCATGATGGTATATGCACAACTGTCTTTTCCAAAATGCATTTAGCTCAGCAGCACTGGTTTTATTATGCATAACCTCATCAGCATATAGTTTACATACGCATATTGTCATCCAGTCATGTGATACTTCCTTGGAAACTAGGAAAATCATAAATTTAAAAGTTTTTTTATTAGTTATTTAGTTTTGCCAAATGTGCCAAATGTGTGGTCAATGCATTTCCCCCCCCCAGAATGTACTTATTTTTAATTAAATAAATACTGATGTGCATATGTGGGAAAAGACATGCACGCTTTCCAATTGTCATTGTGTTTGCAACTTTTAAACAGGCCCCTGGTCTTGTAGATCTCACATTTAATCACATTTGAAAAAAAGAAAATTGCTATTTTTGCTGAAGAACAACTGCACATTGTTTTAACAAGTTGCGTTAAAAAGCCAAGCATAATAGGGCTGTTTTCTTTGGCTTATCCCTCATTTTTCGTGCTTTCAGGTAACATTTGCTATTTTCTTTCAAAGATCATCTTTTGTCTTGCAGTTTTTGTCTTTTTTGCCTCGGTTTAGAGTAGTTTGTCTTGGCAAAGATTCTAATCGTTTTCTTCGTGCTTAAGCTGAACTAGCCTTTGTATACACTCCATTATGCCTGTCAGCCTCGTTCTGTTTTGGTAAAGGGTACTGTGAGCATCCAGATGTTTCCTTGGCAGTAAAATATGACCTGAAATGGGTGAGTCATCTTGGTTCAATGGTAAATCAAACTAATGGCAGCAAATTTGTGGCTTTAAGATTTCCTGTTGAGGGTATACACTATAGGAGCAATGTTTGGGGAAAATAGTTGTGGCAGGATGGAAACCGTTCAATCCTCTAATGCAGTTCATAATTAACCACTGGCTTTGTAGTTTTGCATTAGGTATGATCTGTTCATATGTTAGGCAAGTGTTTCTCAATTTAGCCAAGTGCTTGAGTGTATTTGAATTCTGAACAGCATGTTCAATAAAGTAGAATGACCTTTATATCATAGACTTAGACATTTACTTCTTTGTTAAGGCTCACCTGCATATGTGTGGTTTAAAATGTGTAGCATATGATGCTGATGTCCCCACCAGGCTTAACAAGCTTGAATAGCAAGATAATCCACTGTCCACCAGCTTTATCAGCTACGTTTTGCTAGACCAGCATCAAACCCATGCTGGGCTAGTAGCTGTACTGTGGAGAGATAGAATCCTCTGTTTATATTTAAAGGTGCTGTATGTAGGATTGACACAGAGTGGTTTGACTAGGTATTGCAGTCTAAATTCAAAATATTGGAGAGGGGTTTTTTGACCCGGCCCCTCCTCCTCAGATTTGACACACGCAGGTTGCCAGATTGATGACGCAAACAGGAACGAGTGCACTTGACTATGAATGAAATTAAATACGCTGTGTTTTCCGCCAACTGGCGAAATACAGTTGGGTAAACTGGAAGTGGGTAGGTTTCACAAACCAAAACAGAGACTGATAATTCGGCCCGGAACGCACATTTTCAAAGGAAAATAACTGACTGTAGCATTGTTTTTCAGATAAACAAGTATGTTAACTTAGCATGTTTCTTAAATATCTGCAAACATATTATGGTATTTTTATGCTTTAGTAGAGTCAAAAAGTTGCATACAGCACCTTTAAGATATTGAAAGCATGTTTTCCCCCTATTGTCAAAGATGCATTCATGAAATCCTCCCAAGGATGAAATAAGTTCAAGCCTGAACCTTCATCCAAATCTTTCATTGCTACATTATTAATATATAAAAATGACAAAATTGATTTAATTCTGGAGCAGACTACTTAAAATAAATGATTACTAGTCATACAGTCTGCTTGTAATAGTACATGTAGCTAAATTGTAAAGCACATTTTCTCTGTCAGATGATTTTTTCCTAGAGAATTTTTTTTTTTTGGCTCAGACAGACGACATGCTCAGTTGTCTTATAGGTCACATAGAGGGCTGTTTTTGAAAAATATAATACACGTAATCCTTGTTCACCAAAGCCAGCGCACTGTGAAAAGCAGCCTCACACTTTTTACACTTGAAAAACAAGGTCCTACTTCGATAAGCTGTAGGGCTGTAACTCTCTCCTCACAGCCGATGAGAAATGCTGGCTGCTCTGACTGAAGCCTTTTGACCTGGAACCTCCTCATCTGTGGCTCTGCACTCTTTTAAGTAAATACAGCCTGTGTGTGGGAGTGTGAGAAAGGGAGAGCACTTGTAAATCTAAACTGCACTGGACTGTCATTGTGGTTTGGATTGTTCAGCAATGTCAGTGTTATTGGCCATGTTGCACTGACATGTTAACAGAAAGTTATTTTTCTCTTGTTTGCTCTCATTGCTCCTGTATGTCTTTGTCTTCTACTGAGTTTATATGTGTTCTGGTTTTCAGAGCCAAATTTTTTTAATTCCTCATAAAATAAAAAATGCCAGGGTTATACTGATGTCATAGTGAAAAAGAAAATTCTTAAAAAGAAAAGGAAAAGTATTTTGACTCTCCAAAAACCTACACAAATTAAAAAAATTCTTTGTTGTTTGAAGAAAAGAAATAATATATACATACATACATTTTTTTTTCTTTTTACATTTTTTTTTTTCCCCAACAGACATTGTTATTGTCATTGATCCTTATAATGTTTTGTGACCATTCAAGAGCTTGGTTTCTCAGTTGTTTTCTAAACCCCTCTTTTTCTTGCTTCACAGAAAACCATCATGTTGATGTGGATCATGGCTTCCTGATCAGAGCTTCCTGACCACTATCTTCTCTTTTCCTGGACTCATCATTGGCTCAGTGATGAACCACACACCCAGCCCCAACATGACAGAGGCCGCCAAGTCAGGGGCGGGCTTGTTGTGTGGCCTGGGCCTGGGCCCAGACCGGGTGCGCTCCCCGGACAGTTTGACGCACACGCCCAGCCCGTCAGGGGGAACGCCCAGTTCCAGCCCCCCTCTGCTGCTGTCTCCAGGGCTGGGCTGCGATGGTGGCGGGGACTGGGAGAGCCGTGAGGAGTTGCGTCTGCGTGAGCTGGAGGAGGCTCGGGCACGGGCGGCTCAGATGGAGAAGACAATGCGCTGGTGGTCGGACTGCACAGCCAACTGGAGGGAAAAATGGAGTAAAGTGCGGGCCGAACGCAACAGGGCACGGGATGAGGTCAGGCAGCTTAGACAACGTCTGGACGCCCTTACCAAAGAGCTGACGGGGGCACGACGAGAGCGACAAGAGCTGGCGGCAGAAAACGAACAACTGCGCCTAGAGACCCAAAGAGTCCGAGCTGAACAGAACTCCCCAGTGAATGCTTCCACTGCACCAGCATCCAACTCCTCTGCCTCCACACACTCCAACCAGCCAAGGGAACCAGATATCAAGCAGGACAACCAGGATGAGGAGAATGTGAGAGATGGGCCAGGCTCTCCAGAGCAGGAACCTGTGAGAGATGTAGACACTGACAAACCAGACAAGCAGAAGGTTAGTGTTAAAACTACATATTTTCAGAAAGGACTAGTTAATGGGTTTCCTGGTTTGGACACTCAAAAACAGCTACATGGAGGGAAACAGTATGCAATGGTCAGCAGGAGCATTTTGTTAGAGTAGCAAGGGACTCAGTAGAAAAAGTAATTTTGCTTGTGCACTAACCATAACCAAAAACAAGAAATCTGAGCCTAACATTGTGTCCTAACTAGGAGAGATGCAATAAAACGTAAAAAAAACAAACCTCAATCTCTTTCACGGTGACCTAAGGAGCCACATCATACCATTTTGTCAGACCCTTGGTTTTTGTTTTTGAGGCATCATGTTGGCTAGTCCTGACCAGATCTCACTGGTCTGCAATCTATGAATGTATTTTCAGCATGAAATATGTTGTTGCCCCAAGTACTGTTATGTTTTTATTGTTGACAAAAAAGTTTTCACACTTGATTTGAATGGCTGGTCCAAACCAGAGTTTGACTTCTAACATGCGTGTCATGTGTTATGGGTTTTCCTGTGTGGTTTCAGAAACTTACAGAGGTGCAGATATGAGCTGTGTTATATAATGCTCAAATGGTCTGCTTCCAAGATTTGGCGGATGAACTTGCCCCTCAACTGGAATTGTCATTTCAAATGTGATTAGACTTTTCAGTTTAATGGACTTTACCATGGTTGATATTACTTAAGTCACTGTTACTTTGGTTTTAGGTGATAGTAACAGAATATGGAATATGGTTTGACTTCTGCTACTCATTCATATAGAAAGTGTTCGAGGCACTGCTAAGGTGAATAGGACAGTTAGAGACTCACACCTGTTGTCAATCCCAAACAGTGTGAATCGTAGCCTAAGTGAGCACACACATAAACAATACATCTCATTAAAGGCGCCATAGAATGCATTGATACAATATTTTAAATGGTTCTATAATGTCCCCAGAGTGTGTATGTGAAGTTTTATCTCAAAATACCCCACACATAATTTTTTGTAGCTTGTTGAAATTGCCACTTTTAGGATATGAGCCAAAAACGCACATTTTTTGTGTTTGTCCCTTGAAAATGAGCTGGTGCTCCCGCCTCCCTTTTCAGACGAGTGCGGAGCTTCAAGAGCTCATGCTCACAGGCAGACCAGTGTTACGGTTTAACTGGTGGTGACCGTGTTACTGACCTCACATTGCTTCCAAACGCAGTTTTTAACTACCACATTCCTATTTAGGATCATTCTGGTAGCACAAGAAGGCAGCATTAGTGAACAGGCAGAGACAATGTTAGCTTTAGCAACATTTGCCTTACAGAGAGCCAAGAAGCTCTTTGGAAAACAAAATATTAGGTGTGATGCTGACTTTGTCTGGAGTCTGGATGTTTGTGCATGAAGCATTGGTATCAGAAGCAATCTTTGCATAACTTAGAGGTGGGAGAAAAAAATAGATTTTCTGATGCATCGCGATTCTCTCTTCAACGATTCTGAATCGATTCTGAACATTTCAGAATTGATTCTGAGCTTGTTTATTTTTCGCGCATATGGCCTGTGTGCGTGCTAGAGATGCGGCGGGCTTCACTGCACAGAATTTGCACTGTGAGACACGTGCACATTGCTTGTCTGTGCTTCCACCTGCCGTGCTTTACTTTGGATATGCTTTCATTTATGCCGTTTGGAATACAGTACTATTAGATGCACTAAGCTCGCGCACTGACAGACTTTCACGTGCGCTTTGTGTTTGTTGTCCTGAAGCTCAGTTGCAGCTGCGGTTAAATGCACTTGCATTTTCGAAAATACTTTTATACGAAATTGATGTACACACAGTCAGTTATGTTTTCAGAGCAGGGATAAAACATCTGATATCGAAATAGATCTGTGCATTAGTGTGAATGCAGCCTGTTAAAGCTGCCACCTGCCACAAAGCTGTCTCTGATCTCATCAGTATAATCAGAATAATTGGATCGGATCGTAAAGTGCCTAAAGATTCCCACCCCTAATAGATGTACAGGATGTATGACAACATTGTGATGCATCGTTAATCATAATCGAATCGAATCGTGGGCCTCTGAATCGTAATCTAATCGAATTGTGAGATACCCATAGATTCCCACCCCTAGCACAACTCCAGCGCTGAACTGACCCTCGTTTGTGAGACTGTCCAGCGTAATATGTTAGCACAAACGTATAGGTCTTTTCCGTTTTTTTTCCGGGACATTTCCTTCGAAAATGAAATTTAACCACAGTGTCCTCAGTGGTCTATGGAAATGAAATCTGGAACTGCTAGTGTGGAGAGACTGTTTATGATTTATTAGGATTATAAAACAATGAGTGGGTGGATTTTTACCATTAAAGGCTGGTTGTTTTCACACACTGCGGCCACACAACTGTGTTCAAACACCTTATAAAAGTGATTTTTGCATTCTATGGCACCTTTAAATCATACTTAGTGTTTCATTTGTGCAAGTGAGTATGATTGTAAACATTGCAGCAGTACTGCACTAAAGTGTACTAAAGTTCTCAGGTACTTCAGGCCACTTTTTTATGTTTTTTGGGTGCACACCCCTATTCAGAAAATGTCATTCACATAATCTAAACGAACCGAAGTCTGATGTTTAATGAACCTATGCAAATTTGTCAAACCTGGTTAGGCAAATTGTTTGTAAACCATTTTAAAATGATACATGATTTTTTTTTTTTTTTTTTTTTATTAAAAGCTAGAGGATCAAACCACACAACAAACCTACAGAATTCAATTCAATTCAATTCAAGTTTATTTGTATAGCGCTTTTTACGATACAAATCATTACAAAGCAACTTTACAGAAAATTAAGTTTCTACAATATTTAGTAGTAGCTTATCAGTGGTGACTGTCAGTTCATGTGCATATGGCAGAAATGTTCAGAAAAATCAATAAAAAGACGTAAACAAACAGACGATTAACACTATTAACAGCAATTATGCAATCAAACTTATAGCAAAATGTGGTAGTTCTGTATGTTGTCTCTGGGTTAGCATCATCTGAGGTCCTCTGAGGGGCTGGCATCATCTCTTCTCAGGTGTTCTGGATCCAGACTGGAGCTTGTGTAAATCCTAGTTACCACGGGATGTAACCAATGCTGTTCACTCTGGACACAGGTGGACAGTTGTAAGTAGGTCAGCCACAGACCTGGTTTAGTGCACCTGGTTTCTGAGTCAGTGCTATTTGCTTGTGCTGGTTTCATTTTTTGTCCTATTATTAGAACCGACCCTCTCCCGGCACAACCCCCTCCTGTGTTTTACCTATGGGGCCACAGCCAGGGGTACCGCAGCAGTTCTCACTACCCAGAAACCCCTCTATCATTCCTAGACTCGCTTAAGCATGTCTGTTGTTCTTCTAATGTGTTTGTTACTAATCTATCAGGAGAATTACCCCTCACACATATGTGGTTTTGTCTGCTGTGCGCATTAGCATGCACCTCTTTTTTTTTTTGGTTAGCAAATAGATGCAAAGACAGCGCACCAGCAGAGAGAGGGAAGTTAGTATTAATGTCAGTGTCAGACTTGACCTTCAGAGTCTCAAGCATGATGGATGTATATTTCTGCACAGATATCGACAGGGGGTAGCCTAGATAGCTAGAGACTCGCGGACTCCTGTGGACAGTGATGATTGCCTGCTGAGAGCAAAACTGGTTTTGGCTTTTTTATTATTCAGCACAGAAATGTCCATCTTTTCAAGTAGTATCAGGAGTCCTCATTCAATCTTGGCTAAGTAAACAAAGAATAACCAACCCATTTCCTGATCTGTTTCCACACACAGCCATGCTGAGTGCTTCCACATGTAGATCACTAGCTGTATTAGATTGCGTTTGGTTCCCCCTGGCGGTAGGGAGGTGTTATTGCGCTTTTATCTCAGTTACTCTACTGTGGCCGTTTTGGGATCTTAGCAAGTTTGCAGCATGTTTAGTGTCTCGTGTCTGTCTCCTGAGGCCCATGTCTTTGATGTATAATCCCTACTGTGTGTAGGAAGCAAAGAGGAAGGATGGTGCATTGAACTGTAAAGCCATTTTTTATTACGTCTCCAAAGAGCTTGTGAATTTCATTCATGCACACAAGAAATAAGGGAAAGGTGCAATGTGATATTTGTTATGTGGATGACAGAGAAAATGCCTCTTCTGTGGTTTGGTCTAATAAGGAGAAAAAAACAACAGCATTAAAGTCTGAGTTTTTTTTTTTGTTGTTGTTTGTTTTTCATTTGTATTCTTTGTCTTGAAACATTGACTATGGCAGCGGTTCTCAGCTGGTTTCGCTTCACAAGCTAGGTTTTACATTGGAAGTCAACTGGCAAGTCAACACAGTATGAGAATTATTTATCGTGCAAAAATCTTAATATAATTTTAAGTTAAAATATTAGGCTGTCCTTGTCTATTCTTTTTTTTGGAGGGGAACTCCTATTTGTTTTAGTCTGGGTTCAGTTTCTTTTGTAATTTTGTTCATGGTTTTTTAGGATGAAGGCATGTCACGCTACTTCTCCAATGTTGCCAATTTTGACGTCTTCTTGTTTCAATCTATAACTAAATTTCCCCTGTATTTTTTACTTTTTACATGTATTTTAATGATTTTTAATGTCTCATTTCTGTGCTACGGTCCTCCAGTTTAGAACCACTAGTGTTTAGAAGTATTTTAATTGTGATACACAAAAATTTTTCTTTCTTTTGTCAGGAGTTAGAGTTATTGGAGGCTCTTCTCAGGACAAAGTCAGAGGCTCCAGACTCTTGGGACATTCGCAGTGCCAGTAGCTTGCGCTCAGTTCTCAGTCGGCAGGACCGGAGCAGACTGCTGTGGGAGGATCTGGCTGCCCTGGAGGAGGACTCTAGCAAGCTCAACGCTCTCCAGCTACGTTTGGATGAGTCTCAGAAAGTCCTGCTGAAAGAACGAGAGTAAGAGATCATAGTCCAGGTGGAAACAATACATGCATGAAATAAACCAGAACTCAACAAATGAAATCAAAGGCTTTTTGGAGCTTCTCATAAAAATGACAGGATCAGCACAGATGTATCCTTGACCACCTATGATATACAGTGAAGGATACATCTTTGGTGACTTTGGAGAAATCACCCACTTGGAGGGATCTTGGTAGACCAGATCTTTTTATAACAATCTGTTTGGATTTGATGATGATAATAATCTATGTTGTGCTATGTTGTCCAACATGTCATATGTTTCTGTCAGGGATAAGCATGCGCTCATTAAGAACATTGAGAAGCTGGAGGCAGAGCTGAGCCAATGGAAACTCAAGTATGAGGAACTGAACAAGAGCAAACAAGAGGCCTTAAAACAGGTGAGGAAGCTTATTCTGTAGACTTTTACAACAACAAAAACATGAAATGCTTGAAACAAAAACGTTTCCCCTTACTGTTTCCATGGCGACGTGTCAGGCTTGTCACGTGACCGAATCGACAATAACACTGTATCACAGATGGATCGCTTTTATTTAGTTTTTCCTTTTTTTAATACCATTTATTTTATACCATGTCATGAACAATCTGATATTCCGATTCATAAATATGTGTAAATGAGTGTGTTTTGTCATTTAAAAACCTTTCTAAATAATCTTGATCGTGATCTGTAATGTGAGATGGGTGTCGCCATGTTTGTTCGCGCTGCAGTTCAGAAAGTCCTGTCAGTCGGATTTACAGCACGTGAATTCATCAGTTTCTCCCGAAATACAAGTAATAAGTGGCCGGTGAACTGGGTGAAGAATGGAGTGAACTTTATAGTTACTTACACTATGTGTATCTGATATGACTAAAACACATCGGCAAATTAAATTTGAATGGATTGTTATTGTTGCTTCCATAGATATATGTGTGTATTTTTTAAACTCTAAATGTATTGTTTTACTTGTACTTATGTGTATTTAAATGTCTGAAACCTAAAATATGCATTATGTGGTTAAGACCACTGCATAGTTGTGATAATATGACAAGAGCAGTGCACGTCTGTCTCTGGCTCAGCACCAGCTAAAGCGCAAAGCACAGTTTGAATTTGGTAGTTATGTGATGTCACCAAACGTTCTAAATCTCATATGTGGGACCGTATCGCTCAAAGGGTTAACTAGATTTATAATATGCATTAAATATTATGAATCTGCTGAGCAACTATGACTGTTAGATTGAAATTACAGGTCCTCTGATTGCAAAAAATCACCCTTTTGGTTCATTTTAGCACAGTCATATAAAGTTATAAATACTGAGATATATTAAATATTGTCAAAAGGTTGGAAAAACTATTACATTTTTCTTAATGCATATAGTGTATTATGACAATTATTCTTCAGGAACCTGCAATAGAAAGCCAAATAGCTTTGTAGCAGCTGTGGAACATTTAGCTTACTGGCTTCATTTATTGAATTATGGTATTATAAGCAATTTGTTTTTGCTTTTGGGCATCAAGTCAAGACACCAATTGCTGAGCTTTAATTGACAACATTAGTATTCTGGCTTCAATGCTGTATTTGTTATTTGTGCATCGTGTTTGAATTACAAATAACAGATAAATTGCTGAAGCCAGGAACACTAACACATGATATTCTCATGAGGAACTGATCTCCAGCACTTCCATGTTAAAAGAGCATGGAATCCTTGGCCTTTTTTCAGATTTCCTCTGGGCAATTTGTAGTCAGAGCTTTAATCAGTAGGAAGAATGCATGGTGAGTGCACTGGGTTGAAGGCTCTGGTGGCCTAGTCATCAAAACCCAGTACTTCACCTTCACTTCCAGATGTCATATTCTTGACTTATAAGATCCTCCAAATACAGTCATACCTGCTTCAAAGACACAATAAAAGGCAGAATGTTGAACACACCTACTCTTTCTTTGCTACTTTTCTAAAATGTGGGAAAATAATTATTTGGAAAATATAAATAATAATCATCCAAACTGTTAAAATAAACTGAATTATGTTTTGACCAAATAGTCTTAACGGGATACTCCACCCCAAAAAAGGAAAATTTTGTCACTAATCACTTACCCCCATGTCGTTCCAAACCCGTAAAAGCTTAATTCGTCTTCGGAACACAATTTAAGATATTTTGGATGAAAACCTGGAGGCTTGAGACTGTTCCATAGACTGCCAAGTAAATAACAGTGTCAAGGTTCATAAAAGGTATGAAAGTCAGAATACTCCATCTGCCATCAGATGTGCAATCTGGTTATATGAAGCGACGGGAACACTATTTGTAAGCGAAGAAAAAAAAATAACGACTTTATGTAACAGTTTCTTTGTCAACAGTCTCCTGTGTGTCTCTCCATTTACCGTATGCTCTTCTGTTTCATCCGTGCCACAAGGATGTGTTGTTTCTACGTGTATTTAGCTTTGATTTGAAAGAAAACAGCGCAACGACTTTCATACCTTTTCTGGACCTTGACACTGTTATTTACTTGGCAGTCTATGGGACAGTCACAGGCCTCCAGGTTTTCATCCAAAATATCTTAAATTTTGTTCCAACGACGAACAAAGCTTGTATGGGTTTGGAACGATATGGGGGTAAGTGATTAATGACAAAATTTTCATTTTGGGGTGGAGTATCCCTTTAAGACTAAAATCATTTTATATTTTAGCTCTCCCTTTTCCAGTAGTGTAGTTCTGCACACTTTCTTCCAACTTCATGATGTATCCAGTGTTGAAAATGGTTGTGCTGCTTAATATTTTTTTGGGGATATTTTTGGGTTACAGCGCTCCAGGTGAATTTTATCGATTTTACTTTTGATCAATAAAATGCATCCCAGCTGAATAAAAGTATTCATTTCGACTGTTGAATGGTAGTGTTCTTTGTTTTGTTTTTTGACTAGGAATATGTATATTTTGTATAATTTTATACAAGCATAAATTCTGTCAAGGATGTCAAAACTCCCAACTGACAAAATACATAACACCAAATTATATTTGTGTGATGATGTTTTCTTGAGTATTTTTTTTTATTTTTATTTTTTTTTATAAAATTCAAGCATTTAACCACAAACATTTAAGATCACGAGGAGCATTAATTCAGTCAAATGTATCCAAACTAAAGAAAAATGTATGTAAAAATTGTATAGGGTGCTGCAAAGGATGCATCTCTAATAGAGCACCACTAGGGGGCAGTTGTTACCTATGAACGAGAGAGTCTGGCATTGTTTGTGAATGATTAGAGTTTGTTGCTCAGGATTTCTTTCAGTCAGGGGATTTGATGGAATACAGCCGCACTGATTGGGCCCAGAGAAACTTTCACTCTCACTACATGCCATCCATAGTGAGAATAAGGGACTCATTCACCATCATACACCTAGACTTAGGCATATAGTACAGAGATGATGGGTAGGAAGAGATATGCTTCTCTTTTTAATAACCTCACCCCCTAAGGATGTGCATGAATACCATGAGATGATGAGTAGGAAGAGAGTGTGTGCCATATTCAGTAGTTTAACAGATGAGCTGCCTGTCGCCAGCCCAGCTGTGTGAGCTCACGACCTGCAGCGAATGTTAATCACTGTGTTTGAGTCACAGTACGCTGAGTGTGAGACGCTGTAGAGAGATCAGACTTTGACTGTAGTGCCCCTCTCCCTTAATGGCAAATGTGCTAGACCGTATTGCCGCAGACTGTCGGAACAAGTTGTATTAAATGAGCGCAGTTTCACAGAGTTTCATCAACTGTGAAATTAGTTTAAAAAGCAGACACATTCAAAATCAGAATGTTAAATCTGTTTGAATATCAATGGCATCTTTTGAGTATTGCATAGTCAGACCGAGTATTTTATTTGAATACCATAGATAACCTCCAACAAAGCAAAGGGAAGAAAGTTTAATTCAAGATCAGAAGTTCAGAGTTAAAAGGATGACTTCCTGTGTCTTTTTCGATCTCTCACGCAGCTGAACTTCTTGAAAGAAGTGCATCAGGATGAGCTGGGCCGCATGTCTGAAGATCTAGAGGACGAGTTGGGGGCTCGTACTAGCATGGACAAAAAACTGGCGGAGCTCCGTACAGAGGTGAAATGCATGTACATTTTCTGTATTCTACCCATACTGCACTGTTTTGCATGGCACAGCCAGTTTGGTGTCACCGCAGGACACACTGTGATCTGCATCAAAGCTAAACACCCTTAGGGCTTTAAACATCCATCCTCTGTCTTCCTGCGTTTCGACTAGCACAACACCAGGCACCGCGTCGCTCTGTTAGTCAAGCTGGCGTAATGACAGAACACTGCTCTAACACATTCCAAGCGTGCAGTGTTAGCAGCAGGGTGTTGCTGAGATGAACCTGGCAGGAGAGAGGGACATTATGCACTTTGATGCGCTCCCTAAAGAGCACTGCCACTCCCTTGTGTCGGCTCAGATCCACTGCATCCCCTCATCTCCAAAACCCCACAGTGACCTCCCTTCATCTCTGCCATCAGGAATCAAGGCATTTCACAGGCACTGCATCATATCAGCAGTCAGATGACATTATAGAAATAGTAATGATCAGTTGGTCTGGAGTGAGTTTGGGGTGTGCCAGAAAAGTCAGCCAGCACTTAAGGTGAATCTAGAGATGATGGTTTCCCATTACACTGCTTTTAGCAGCAGGTCAGAACTAGAAAATTATGGAGAGCCTTTCACTTAGTTCAACATCATTCTGGGCTAATAGGGGGAGCTGGATGCTAATGCAGCATTAGTCCTTCCTGATCGTGGGTGTACGCAAGGGATATGCTGTCTCTTCATATTTTATTTATTTATTTATTTTATGAGTTTTGCACACAGTATTTGCATTAGCATTTTTAGTATGTTTTAGTTAGACCAAGTGCAACAAAAAAATTAATTGCAGTAAATTCAGTTAAAATTATTTGCATAATGCTTTTTACAAAACAAATTGTCATTGGAACCTAAGTTTTTTAAGGTTAATACTGTTTTAAAATAATATTTTTATATTAAAAATAATAGTTTTTACTGTGTTTTTAATCAAATAAATGCAGCCTTAGTGAGCATAGATGGCTTCTTTCAGCATTAAAAAAAAATCTTACTGACCACAGACTATGTTGTACTGACATGGATAAATAAATGAATACAATTCACCTAACCTAACGCTCCATGAAAAAAAATATTAGACCATTGTGAACATTTACATTCAGTTTAAATGGTTATGGAATGATGCATATTTTGTTTTTTAGTTAACTGACCCTTCACAAAGACCCGACCAGATCGATTAGATCGCCTGTCAATCAAACTCCCTGCAAAGGGTCAATTATGTTAAAAATTTGGAAATGTTGGTAGTAGGCCTTTACATTCAGAATTACTTTATTGTCCTTATTAAATGTTTGTTTTGTAATCTGTTGTCATGTCTCCCATTTCCCTCACTATCTTACTAAATATGTGTGTGTATATGTGCAGATGGAACGTCTGCAGGTGGAGAACGCAGCAGAGTGGGGTCGTCGGGAGCGTCTGGAGACAGAAAAGCTGGCTCTGGAGAGGGAAAACAAAAAGCTGCGTGCCCAGATGGAAGACCTGGAGGAGCAGCTGGCACGCAAACGCAGGCAGGCCGCCAGTGCCCTGGACACTGACCTCAAGACCATCCAGTGTGAGCTGTTTGAGAGGAACAAGGTAAGAGGAAGAGAGTACCGTCCGCACACTAAGCATTTCTCAACATCTCAGCATCAGCTCAGATTCTACTGAATAGCATTGGAGAGATGGATGAAGTGTTGCGGCAGTTTGCAAAGCATCTGAGCCTCTTCCTACAATAAATCCAGGCAGTGTGACTGAGGTAAAGAGGCCATATCCATCAGATCCTTGCTGCATGACCATGGAATTGCGCTATAGCTGCCATGCAGCTTCAATTGTTTTATCTTATGTTGTATTCTTGTATTCTGTATTCTTTTTGTGTTTATGTGTGTTTGTAAGATGCTATTTAGACTCTATTAAAGTAGTGTGTCAGGAAATCCAGACACTTATGGCCAGAGCCCTTATGAGCAGCCATTAGCGCAGCCAGAGATTTATGAAGTGATCCAAAGCTCTCTTCATATAGACGCTGTAAATCACTCGCTCACCTGCTCTCTCACTTCTGCCTTGAAAGTAGGAAAGATTTAAAGAGAGCAGTGAAGAGGGAGAGATGAATATGAGCAGAGAGAGTTGTTTTAGAGGTGAGAGGTATGCTGAAGAGAAAGGAATGGAGAGAAAAAGGGTAAGAGTGAGCTTAGCATGTCAATTAAACCAGTAACAAGGGGAAAAGGATATTGTGCCAGGAAACGGACATGTGATCCCTGCATGTGAGGCTCAATGTGTTGGCTTATTTGTTAAATGCACGACATATGGCCATCTGAGAAGGGTGTTGCATTTTTGTGTGAGTGTGTGTGTCCGCATGCTGTTACACATTCCCACACAAGTGATGTCCTGATAGTGGCCGGCAGCCTGCAGTCTGGGAGAGAAACACGGAGAGATTGATGAGCTTGCTCAGGAGCTGTTGAAGCAAATGGATCGATGAGGACAGGAGCGGAGAAACAGGCCACGGCACACTGAGGACGATGCACCATCGCTGACAAAAAGAACAGTGTGATTGATACTGAAAACATATCTTGCTCCAGTCGCTTTCTCACGTTTCCTTCAGCTCCCACCTGTAGATTGATGTATACTGTCACATTTGTTGTTAAACCCAGCATGTCCAGAAGATTGGGAATGGGCTCAATGAGCTCAATACTTAATGTGTGTGTGTGTGTGTGTGTGTGTGTGTGTGTGTGTGTGTGTGTGTGTGTGTGGCTTTCTAATGTTTGGTATCCCTACGAGTAATGAATATTGATTTGATCACGTGGATAAACCTCAGTCACTCATTAGTAGTGTCTTTGTGCTCAAGAAACTAAGTCGTATAAAACTTTGAAATGTCAGGCAATTTTAAAATTGAGATTTGTAGATCTGGGGAAGTTAATAAAATCCTGTATATATGTATATACACACTAAACTTTATATTGATCAAGAGTGACTGTAAAGACTTTTACATATAAATGCTGTTCTTTTGAACTTTCTCTTCAAAGAATCCTGAAAAATGTATCATGGTTTCCACGAAAATATTAAGTGATCATGCGACACTGAAGATTGGAGCAATGACTTTGCCACGTCAGGCATAAATTATTTTTGAATCTATATTAAAATAGAAATCAGTTATTTGAAAGTTTAAACATATTTAAAATATATGACTGTTTTCTTTTACTTTATTAAATAAATGCTGGCTTGGTGAGCATAAGAGATTTCTTTCAAAAACATAAAAAAAATCTTAATGATTCCAGACTTTTGCATGAACGAATGATTGATTGCATTAATAAATAAGTAAATAGATACATTTTCACGCCATAGGTCAAAAGATTAGAATCATCAAACATTTTTTATGTTTTTAAAAGAAGTTACTTATGCTCACCTATGGCTATTAGCATACAGCTGAGTTTTTTGGACTTGAGAAGGAACTTTAAAGATTGGAAGTTTAATTGCATATCCCTACTTTAAGGCCTGTATCACAGCCTGTTTTAACATAGTGACTGGTGCCCATCTGGAAGGCTACATGTTGATTTGAAAGGGATTCATCAGGTTGGCTGAGGCTCAAACAGACCTCTCAGTCTGACTGTGACAATGCTTTGTGCACAGACGCAGCTGCAGGTCGGCACATCACATACACACACACACACACACACACATCAAAAAGGCTCCAGGTGAATCGTGCAGGTGGAAGTTCTGCTATTTTTTCTGCTGTTGTCTCTCTATGTGTTTTGATCCGGGACTCTTGGTTTTGTTTATGTGCATGACCTCTTACAAACTTCAAAGCGTGTTTGTGTGGGGCTAATTCATGATGACGCCTGTTTTTCAACAAACATGAATAAAATGAGTAGGCCTCCATCCAGATGGAAGAACGTGAGCAAACCAGGCTGTTGTTTTTTTTGTTTTCTTTTCTTTTCTTTTATTCCTAAAGGGTTTGTTGAGTCTATAGAGTAGGCAAGCTTTGAACTGGAGTTTAAGTCTGTCTCTTGCTCCCAGATCAAAGAGAAGTTTGTCTTTCTGAAGGTCAGTTTAATACCACACTTTAAAAAAAAATCTCTCTCTGTCTCACCCCTTTCATAATTTTTCCATTACTCTCTCAACAGATCATTCACAGTACTAGTCAAATGTTTGACTAACCCTATTATGATATATTATCAAATGTAGAATATAATAATAAAGCTCAAAATCATTTAGATCAAAAGGTTTTGAAGTTCATGGAAAAACAAGTCTTGCCACCTGTGAGTACTCATCTGTATCTCATTCTTTCTCCATATACAGCTGTGCTCTTCACATTCTGTTCAACATCTCTCCTTAAAATCCTTCAACATCTGGCCAACCACTTCCATCTCCACACAGGTGTTTATCCCTCTTGCTCTGACAGTGTAGAGTCCGAGTTCATTCACCAATCACAATGATTAATGAGACTATATTAGCTGCTCATCTGCTGCTGTTGCTCCCGATTTCTGATGGAAATGCGGTAAACGGTATTGACAGCCAACGTGGGAGCCCATGTGCTCTGTTTTGCCTCTCTGGTTTTGAAAGCAGCATATGAAACAATGTGTGTCCATGTGTGTGTAAATCAGCTCCTCTAGTGTGTTACATCTGGAGTAAGCCAGTGTGAAATGAATTGTCTTGCCTCTCAGGTTCTGGGCTGCTTCTCCAGAGGTTTTCCATTTGGGCTGCTGTGTTTTTCTCACTGGGGTCGCCCCTTTACTGATTGAGGTGTCTCACACACATTTTCTCTCCTTTTTTATTTTTCATCCATCAGTATTTGCCTGCTCTCATTCCTTTAGATTTATCCCCTAAATTGTTGATGATTATTTGATTTTTATGCAATGCAAGAGCTGAAAGTTGAGGTGTATAGTTTCTGCACCACTAGCAACAAAATGGATTTGGAAAAATTACTTTTTCCAAACAAGTTTCCTCCCCAAATCTCATGCCATTGGTTGAGGCAGAAATTGATATGTCAGACTGCTCAACTGAACAGAAAAATGTTTTGAAAAATACTTCAAACCTTTAAACTGCAATCATCAGGAGCAGATTAGATATTGACAATGAAAATCTACACACACCCTGGTGTCTTATCCAGCATGGTTTATATAACTGATGTCAGTGTTAGTATTATTTATATATTGTTATAATATTATTATTATTTATATTTTAAGCTTTTATTAGCTTTTATTTTCACATTTTCATTTTAGTAATTAGGTGGTTTTGTCATTTTTATTTGTAGTTATTTAAAATATTTTTGACTAGCATTTATTATTTATATTTTATTATAAATATTTATTCATTTATTTGTTTTAGGAATTTTAGTACCTCAACATAAACGTAAAATTTTATATATATTTAGAACAACATGGGTCACCAGCAACGTCAGATCCTTCAGCTCCACCCACTCCTTCAGTCACCAGAATTCTGATGCACTTCACCTGTCAGCACCAATCAGTCACAGTATAAAGTCACCTACCCATCACCACCTCAGTGTCATTTACCTGCGTTGTCTCATTCTGTTTGCTGACAAACATGAGGGTCTGAAAATAATGAAGTAATAAAGTTTTCACTTTTGGTTGAACTCCTTATCTCTTTAATGTTATGCTGTTCGCAGTACAGTTCCTATGTGTTGGGACCATATCCACACATTAGTCAGCTGTCCCGCGATCCCACACCAGTCAGCAGAGGCCTATTAGTGCAGGTCTGAGTTTAAATTAACCCATTAGCACTTACTGCTATGGCTTATTTATGAGCCACTGAGGCTGATGTCCCAGTTAGCCAAAACTGACAACATGCCATTAATGGTGATCTACAGCCCTCTGTCTAACCCAAAGGGACAAACGACAAGGTGGATGTATGTAGGTGTGGAATGTGCTGTAGAAAATGTGTAGAATGCATTAACTAAATGATCAAAGTTTTTTTCTCTCCTATATTTCTCATTGACAAATCAGTTGAGGATCTCAGGGAAATCTTCTTCCAGATTTGCATACTTGTAGATTCAGAACGTTTTAAATTCTGATGTATAAGCCTAGACATTGATATGCAAGGGTTGAGCAGCTCTGATACCGATGTCTGGGTCCAGGGATTTTTTTTTTTAAATCGAAAGAGCTCTCTGTCAGCAAAAAAAGCCTAGGGTAGGGTAGGTGAAATGAAGGTTAAACAGAAGGCAATCTGCAAAAAAGAGGGAGAGAGACTGATGAGGATGATGATATGAGGATAATGTGCCGAAAGAGAGTGCAGTGTTCATCTCACTTACAACAGAAAGATTGTGGGGTGGTGGGGGGGGGGATGGACGGATGGACAATACAATCACAGAGGACAATGTATCTGCACTGTGAAATTGCATGGAGGTAATGAAGGTGAGACATAGAGGTTGAATGGAAGAGGTGACAGGAGAGTGAGAAATAGAGAAGGGAAGCAAAGGAAAAAGTAATTGGAACCTCAGTATTGAATGAGGAAAGTAAGAGGGGCTAGATCAGGTGAAATAGTCTCACTTTAAATCTGATGTCGGGGTTAAAGGTCATGTGATGTTTCGAGGGGTCCTGTGTAGTCAGAATGAGGCCTTTCTTGCATGCTGGAATTTATTGCTTCAAGAATCCTTACAGCAGTGCACCAACATAACCAGCTCAGCTCTCCAGAACAAGGCCAGCAGAATGTTACGGTTGTTTTTGTCTTGTGGCATTTTAATGAAGCTTTGTTTAACCTATTCCAAATACTGTGCATAAATGGTATTCTAAATTCTATAATGGTTCTCTCTCTCTCTCTCTCTCTCTATCTATCTATCTATCTATCTATCTATATATATATATATATATATATATATATATATGCACAGTGATGTTCCAGAGATTTCTAATCAGGTTTAGAGATCAGGACTCTGGGCTCACCATTTCATTATTTCAATGTTCTTAGCTTCAAGGAAACTGCTTTACCCATTTTGCAGTGTGATGGGACATTGTCTAGCATGAAAATACAGGCTGATTAGGAGATGCTTGCAGAAAAGGTACCGCATGTTGCTGAAGGAGGTTCTGATAAACATTTGCATTCACCCTGCCATGTAGCTGTATATAAGGCCCAACTCCTGCTGCACAAAAACATCCCCTAAACCATGACACTTCCTCCTCCACCTTTCACTGACTTCCTCACGCACTCAGGGTTCAGTCTTTCCCTTGGTTGACGCCGAACATAACTTGCTCTCATCACTAAAATGAACTTTGGACTGGTTCTCCTCTCTCCACACAACATGCTCCTCAGCAAAATGAGCCTAGCCTTTTGATTCTTTCTGCTGATGAGAGGCTTGGTCACTGCAAAGCGTGCTTTCAGTCCGACTTCTCTTAAACGTGCCGAGACAGATCCGTACCCTGTTCAGCACTGAACTGGCGAGCAATTCCAGCTACAGTGATGAATCTCCGCATTATCCTGTGTTCTCGTGCATTTGTCTTACGTGGATGACTAGCCTTTTGGGGGGACTTGAATTAAATAATGCCATTGTAAAGCTACAATATTTGAGAAATCACAGATTTGGAAAGACCAGCTTCTCTTGCAGTGGCCGAAAGGGTCATCCCTTTTAAGTTTTTTTTATACTGTGCTTCAGAATTCAATTAATTTATGAAATATGCTTAAAAGACTGCCCTTCTACTCCCGTTAGGATAACTTCAAACAGGACTAACCAGTGACCTTGAAATTTAGGAAATTGTTGGTTGTTCTCTAATTTTTACCTCCACTGTATGTGTGTTTGTGTGTGTATGTAATTATATATATGTGTGTGTGTGTGTAATAATTATTTCATTATTTACATTTTAATAAAATTTTTTCTTATTTGTGACCCTGGGGAACAAAACAAGTCATAAGGGTAAATTTTGGGAAATTGAGATTTATACAACAATAAATAAGTGAGAAATGAGAAAAAATAAGCTTTTCATTGATGTATGGTTTGTTCAGATAAGACAATATTTGGCCGAGATACAACTATTTGAAAATCTGGAATCTCAGGGTTAAAAAAAATCCACATATTGAGAAAATCGCCTTTAAACTTGTCCAAATGAAGTCCTAAGCAATTCATATTATGATTATACATTTTTGATATATTTACGGCAGGACATTTACACAATATCTTCATTTAACATGATCTTTACTTAATATCCTAATGATTTCTGGCATAAAAGAAAAATCGATAATTTGACCCATACAATGTATTTTGGGCTATTTCTACAAATATACCAGTACTTCTTATGACTGGTTTTGTGGTCTAGGGTCACATTTATTAGTTTTTAAAATAAATTCTTTGCATAATTGTGACAAACAGAACAGGTCAGTGTGTTACTCGCAGGATTCTGTGTCAGTTCCTAATGAAGTGATAAGCCAAGTGGTGGTGGGTACCTTGCATTTGATTGTTACTTGATTTAGCACATGTTAATTTTGGACCCTGTCTGTAAGGTCGCTTGTTAAAACCACCAATCTGCCTGAAGACTCTTAAGGTGAACTCCAATTTAGATTCAGGCAGTGTAGATTGCTCACAAAGCACCATTCATTTAAAAGGCACAGCAAATTCTATTTGTAGACAGCACATCCATTTTCTTGGCCAGTTGAACTGCATGTTCCCTGTTCCCAGGTCATGGCCACTAAAAGCCACAGACACTATTTTATCATAGCTCCTGGTCCACTGTTTTTGCCCACTGTGAAGCTGGAGAGAGTGAATCATCCTCTCAGTCTGTCAAGAGAAATAGTGTTAGGAAGGCACTAACTGGCAGAGAAACCATTATGGCTTCAGCAGCTCCTACATCGCCCCCATTTTCTCATCAACTGAGGCGTCCCGCCCCCAGACCACGCTCTCTTTCAGCTGTCTTATTAGACTTGATCTAATCCTCAGCTGTAATGATGACTGTAAGGCAGGGTCAGGGGGTTGTGCTGGATTTTAGTTGCACTTGTTGAAGTTTGTGTTTATGAAAAGATGCTTTCTTATGTAAAGCAACCTAATGTAGGCATTTCTCCCGGAGCAGCGCTCAAGGACTCCATAGTAAGAGAGACTCTCCAGATCATGGATCCCCACTTAGTGGATTTGGAGTAACAGTACAACCTTATTTTACTAGTCCAGATATTTAGCCACTAAGCTACCATAAAGTCCCCTGGCAGCCAAATTCGTAACACCCCTGGGCAGCTGTTTCAAGCCATGCAAAAACAGCTCCTATCTACTTGAATTGAGAAAGACTTGAATTTAATTTAAATGTTTGCATAACATTAATATTAATACTGTATATTATTGTTTATATTAAAATGAATTTTATAGGACTATTTATTTAATTTGTGTGCTCTTTAATATTTTTGTGGACACCATGATACTTTTTTCAGGAGTCTTTGATAAATAGAATTATTTATTAATTATTTGAAATAGAGACCTTTTGTAACATTAATGTCTTTACTTTCACTTTTAATCAGTTAATGCATCCTTGCTCAAAAGTATGAAATATAATTTATTACATTTTTTATAGTCATGTTATAGTTGTATTAAAGTTAATTTTAAATGGCATTTATATTGTTGTATCATTGTATGTTTTAATGAAAATAATCAATTAAATAATTATATAGATTTTAGTTTATATTGAAAAATACTTTTAAATGAGCATTTACAACATTTCTGTTTTTTTCTTTTTTCTCTCTCTCTCTCTTCAGGATGGTCAAGCTAATGAATGTTGTTGAGTAAATTAACAGTCGATTGACCCTTTTAACTGCAGAGCAGGACAGGCTACAGTACATACTGAGCATTATGATTTCTCCTGAGTGTTACACACTGCATCCTCTGCTTCATGCAGTCTCTAGCTGCTATCATGGCTGGCTTGTATAACTAGTTATGTGGGTGTGAGGCAACTTTATGTAAATATATACGCACACCAGGAGTGGAGTTTGCTTTTTTCTTTATGTTAGATTCGAGTGAGAAAGCCTGGGCTTGTTTTAAGCTCCAGAAATAAGTAAAAATTACTCTATTTCAGAGAACTGCAAAGCAGTAAGAAATAGTATTTATTTAGCTAAAGCTATTATTCTCCAATATAATTCACTAAATAATATAATATATTTCAACCTCTAAAGCCTTGTCTGCTTTCAGCTGGCTGTGCATGGGCGGCAGCCATTGAATCCACTCGATGCACACTGTTCGGTGAGCATGTCAAAAAGATCTTGCCTCTCTGCTCCCTGCTCTCGTTGCTGCTGCATGAAAAGCAAACTGGAAAGGAAATAGAATATTCTAAGACTGTGCATGTAATTCTGATCTTTTATAGCGGGAGTGGGAGACAGAGAGATGTGATTGTGTCTGGCGTCACAAGGTGTGTGTTCTGAGCACAGTGGGCCAGATGTTTAAGCAGATTTCAGGATCTGAAAGCCTTGAGGAGGAAACATTTAACAGCCTTCCCCCATGCGGCTGTACAGCTTCACCTTGTCTTCGCTTATCTTTATTCATTTACTGTGTCTGTTTGCATTCATTTTTATATTATTTTACGAAGTATATTTTTTTGTCTTCACATCCTCTCATTGTATTCCCATGTGTGTAGAACCGCATGTCTAAATCTGTATGTGTTGATCAGGTGTCTATTCCCATATCCCAGGTTTCCATTTCATTCTGCTGCAGTAAATTTCTGTAGCATCATAGATCATTCATCAAGATGTGGCATGTTTTATTCATCTGGCCCGCTCTTTCCTTCCCTCTTTCCACTTTCTTTCACTATCAAAACACTCACCAAAGATGGCTAGGCCCAAATTACCCCAGATGAAAAATTAAACTTTTAAGTGGAGAAGGCTGTTAAATCACAGGCTCCTTTTTTTTCTTTTCTTTTTTCTCGATATGATGTCATTTGTAATTTTACCTCCCCGCCCACTTAACATGTATTTTTCATCTTTTCAGATTGTTTCTGCCCTCTGTCTCTCAAGCTAATATCTATCTTTTTTTTTTTGAAGTTTTCTATTTTCACATACAATGTTTTGAGTGACCAAAGGAGCGTTTTTCCCTGACTGTCTATCACTTCACAAACTGGATTTACAAGTCAATATATAGTTGTTGTTTTTCTCCATATCATTGAACTTGGTTTGGCAAGGCACATTGCCAGTAGTGTAGCAGCTGGGGCATGATTAATCGTTTTATATAAATAGATATATATATATAGAGAGAGAGAGAGAGATAAATGGATGTAGATATAGATACATAGATATTTTTAAGAATTAATCTACATTGTTGCAATCTGTTATTTTAGTATTATTTATTATTGTAGTTTTTATTAATATTTTTAATTAGCTTTTATTTTGATATTTTCATTTGAATTTTTAGTAATTTTGTTATTTGTTTTTTTTTTATATCTTTCTAAATAGTTATATTAATATTTTTATAATAGTTTTATTTTTATTTTTAAGTAATTTTATAATTTAGTAAACTTATTTCTTATTTGATTTATTTTAAAAAAATAAATATTGTTTTAACCCTTTCACATTAAATGGGCTGTTTTTTTCGTATGGAACTATGTTTACTCAGGGGTGGTAAGTTTGCTTTCAGGTCAAATCTAGTTTATGCAGCACCATCTTTCAAAACAGCTTCTTGCAAAGCCTGTAATACATTGTGACAAGTTCACAAAATAATCTCCACACAAGCTGTTAAGGTCTGACTGACGTGATCAGGGATCAGTCACTCTTCACTATAGATCTGCAGTGCTGCATGTGATACCCCACAAAGAGTGTTTGGTTCAACAGTTTATAGCAGTTATTTTTAAAGATACTTTTTACATGTTTCATTTTCAATCTTTCTACAACCAACCCAGTACAAATTGACTTAGAAAATATGAATTAAAAAGTTAAATCATTAGGACTTCATTTGGACAACTTTAAAGGCGATTTAAAAAAAAAAATCATTAAACAAGTAATATAATAACAATGAATGTAAAATAAAGTAATTAATCTAAAATTTTACATTTAGATTAGGAAACTGGAACAGATTGTTTACATGATTCAATAAACTCTTGTAGCAAAATATTAGGGAAAAATTCACATAACATGATCCCATTGACTTTTTAAATACATTTTGATTTGGCAAAACCACTTGTATAATCTTTGATCAGCCCACACACACACACGCTTGCACATACAGGACCTCACAAGGCCATATTAAGCGATGTGCTTCACAAACAGAGCAGTGTGATTTGCTCTGGGGTTAACTATGCTGTGTAACTGCTCTCTCTGTAAAAACACAAGTAGATCTTGTCATCCTTTCCAGTGACCCAGAAATCAATAGAACACAGCGACATGGGATTCTCATTCTGCCAGGTGGCTTCGAGAGTATAAGTGTGTGTGCTTTTCATTCTTCTGTGTCCTCTTATGTTGTTGCTATCTTTTAAGGTCTAATCTTTCATATCAGTTTGAACAGGTCGAACCATTGATACTAAAAAGTATGTATGTGTGCATACATGCTCCCACTCTAAAACAAATATACTATTTGGTTGCTCATGTGATGCAGGTACATTATGAATGAGATTTGTCTAGCCACTTGATTATCCTCTTAAATTATTAATGGATTCTGGTGCTTCCCTTTGACTTACACCCCCCTCGATCTCCCTAGACTCTCTCTCTCTCTCTCTTTGTTCCTCACTGTTATGGCCACAGAGAGGTTTGTATTGGCTCTCTGTGTGTGTACAGAAACGGGAGAAGGTCAGAACACTAAATAGATCATACTGGGTTAGTTCTCACCTAGAGATATGCACAAGTAATTGTGCTTGACTTAACTGTTGAAGTGGTTGTGTCATATACTATATGTTGTCAATGTTATGGAAAAACCATTGCATTATACATGGATATAGAATTTCTTGGTTAATTATATATATTTATTATTTATTGTTCTTTCTTTTAATTATTCATTATTTTATGTTTTTAGGAAAAACATCTTCAAACACTTTTTGAACACTTTGATGTTCACCTCAAAGTTGTGGATGTAAATGTTTCATTTGCCAAGGCTTCATTTATTTTATTAAAATTGCAGAAACAATATTTTTTTAAACAATTTAAAATGACTATTTTTTAAATATATTTTGAAATGGTAATTTTCAGCAGTCATTACTTCAGACTTCAGCTGCACATTATACTTCATGTGCTGATTTGGTGTCTTGGAAACATTTCATTTGAACATTCCAAATGTTCAAATGTGCCGCTTAATGTTTTTGTGGAAACCGCAGGGCCAGCACTACCTACAGTATAGGCAGAGCAGGCAATTGCCTATCAAACCCAATTCCTGTGTTGGAACAGGGTTAAAACAAATCTCGAACGCATCCTTCAGGTGCCGCGAAGCCAAAGGCTAAATAGGTCCTAATGCAGGTGTGTGAGTTGTCGTCATCTGTTTTGGAGTGATTGCAATGTATTGAAAATTTAAACTTGTTCTGTCGATCAGCGTCATTTCTGGACAGATCATTTACTGTTTTTTTTTTTTACAGGCCCCCTTTATTTCACTTTAGTTTGTTTTGTCTTTGTTTTCCTTCGTTGATTGGTACAGTATATGGGATGTGGTACAGTGCATACCAGGAAGTGTCTCTGTTCAGATGCCCCATCATGCCTTGTCTGACCGCAAGATCAACTTAGACAAATACCTGGATACAGCAGACATTGTCTGTCAGTGTTAGTTTGTCTTGTCTGATTTAAGTACTTGAGACTGCGGTTTTCGGATCCTAATCAGGGCACAGCTTCTAGTGGCTGTTTTGAGTGGTTTTCAAGATGGTAGATGTAAAGAGATAGTCCCATGGCTTTCATAATATAAAAAATCATAGTTTAATGTTTCTGCCTTGCTTTTTTTATTACACTGTTCCCAAAAACTGTATAAAAACGTTAGGCAGAGCAAAAATATTTAGTTGTAATGGAATATAGATATAACACACTGTTCTCTTGTGCCATAGTGGTCCATTTTTCAGAACTTTGTACTAAACAAACATGACAATCACTGTGTTAAACATTTTTAACTTCTATTCTGTGGGCTGCAATAGACTCCCATGGCAGCAAAATAGTAATACTAGGAGAAAACAAACACTATAGGAGGGCAGTTCACCTTCTGTTAGCAACATAATGTTCTTTGTTGGTCATGGGGCATTTTATTTGGTGATTAGATATGACTTGGGCTCCCCGTCACAGTCCCTTTTTTTGTGATGAGACCTGAAGCACTGTGTCCCATTGTATTAATGTCTAGGTAGGTACTAGGCTGTATTTTTATTACTGATAAGTTACCAGCTCTATGTGACCTGTGTTCTCTCTCTGAAAGGATACCACGTGAAAATCTTTACTTTGATCTAGGCCTACTGCAGATAGCTCAGAAAGTGTTTTCTTTATACTTCATAATGTTACCAGCACCTTTTTTTTAAAGCAGGAGTATAGTAACCATTAACAGACCTTAAAAAATTGCCTTTCACTTTATATTCGAGAGCTTTGTTTTGCTTGGCTGCAGTGCAAAGAAAAAATACAGACCAGAAGCTTCTGCAAACAAGTGAATGTACAGTACAATCAGTCGACTTTAATTCCAATACAGCTAGAGCCATAATTAATATTCATGAGTTAGGCCGATAAGGTGTATACTGTAATACCCTCCCAAAGTACACACTTTTTATATTGAATCTGTGTCAAACTATATGAAAAAATTAATGACACTTAGCAGTATACAAGTTGGTAATGATGATTGGGCTTTTTCATATGGAGCTTGGTGTCAGTACGTCTGCTCTCTTGCAGGAGCTTGCAGATTTGCGGCATGTACACTCTAAGGTTAAAAAACAGTACCAAGAGAAGATGGCCGAGCTGGCACATGCTAACCGGCGTGTGGAGCAGCATGAGACAGAAGTTAAGAAGCTCCGACTGAGGGTGGAGGAACTAAAGAAAGAGCTGGGCCAGGCTGAAGATGAGGTGAACCGAAGCATTCACTCTAAATTATATTCATTATTGCTTTGAGTGTGTTCTGTGGTTTTCTTTGTTTTGGCCATAGTTTATAATTTTATTTCACTTTAGTAAATGTGCATTGGCCCCCATCACCAAATTATATTATATTATATTATATTATATTATATTATATTATATTATATTATATTATATTATATTATATTATATTATATTATATTATATTATATTATATTATATTATATTATATTATATTATATATGTTTAAGATTTTTTATGAATTGTTTAGGTTTAAAATTTTTCAAAATTATATAGATATACAGTAACCTTTGCAAATTATAGCAAACAGTTATTTGATATGATTATTAGATAATTTTCCACCCATTCTTCCTGTCCGTTTTGATTGTCAGAAGAATTTTTTTTTTATTTTTTGATCATCAGCTAGGTGACACTGCATTAGTGACTTATTTCAATGAGCAGAATTCTCAGCAACAATTCTAAGTAAATCACAGAAAACCAAATCTTTATGTTTTCTATGCATATACGCACATGATGAATAAATGTAAGCTATAGTATGTATTATGCATTTGTTTTAGTTGGATGAGGCTCATAATCAGACCAGAAAGCTACAGAGGTCCTTGGATGAGCAGGTGGAGCAGACAGAGAACCTACAAGTTCAGCTGGAGCACCTACAATCCAGGTAACCAGATAAATATATGCACTAGGGTTGCCCTCGACTAAAGATTTTTCTGGTCAACTAGTAGTCATTCATTTTAACCATTGGTCGATTATTAATCACACTTTTATTAACAAACCATACAAGTAGACACAAAAAAGGCTTAACACAGCGCATCGGCAAATATAATAATTATGAATGTGTTAGGGAAAAACAGCAAGTACACTGCATTAACGTTCTAATAATTTATTGATACACTAGTGTTTTCTGTTTTCAGTTTAAGAGATGAAGTCGGCGACACTCGTTATCTCCACAGTAGTGGATGCACCTGTATGCATGTTATATACGGATTACATCATCTGAGAATATTTGTTTTCTATTTGAATTGATTTATTTAAAAATGTCACTCTCTATAGATATATTTTTTATATCTGTAATAAGGCAAGAACACAGAGTTTCCAAGTAACTCGCTCAAATTCGGAGTCCGAGACGGCAGAAAGCGCATTCTGTTTGCTTTAATTATTTTACAAAAGCACAACATTTCGAGTGCACACGAATAAACTTTACAGATATGAAAGATGCATTACTCTTATCTGTATGATGACCAAAAATGACGAAGTATTTTAAGAGCAAATGATCACACCGGCACCTCCATCTGTCGTGCAGTAGCCCAAGCGCGCTACTGTTCAGCTTCCACATTCCACACAAACACGTGAACAGTGCACTTTTTCTAGGCTAACATTAAATTGAGTTGCCATATAAAGTTGGTACTACATACATATTTCAGATGATAAGCCATATTTGAGGTCGATGAAAGTTAGGTGAACGTATGGATGTCCTGCCCAATACGCTATATTACCACATAGACCAGCCGTTAACGATTTGTCCATCACGGACAGCGTGAATTTGCCACTTCATGTGGATTTTTTTTTTCTGTGACTAATAAAATTTTGGTCAACCAAGCCTCTTCTCGTCGACTAACGCACACGCACTAACTCGGCAGTCTCTCTATGAACTGTGCAATACATTTGAGAATGTTGTGTTCAGTTCAGATGTCTTTTGATCAGTAATGAATACAGGATAAGCTTCTCTGTTACCCAACATCATGAATAAGATGGCAGGTTTATAGTATAAACTGTCAACGATCCCTCGGCTTATTCTCTCTTTCAGTCTCACTCTCTCATTATTCTGCTTGCATTCAGGCTTGCACCTACCCGCAGCCAATCCCAGGCTGCCTAGCTGTGGGTTACCGTAGTAACAGGGAGACGTGAAGCAGTGTTGTGGGCTCAGGCCCCCCACAGCTGGAGAGAACAGTGACAGGCATGTCGGCATGCCGGTGTTTAGAAGGACTTCGATGGAAAGCTTTGAATGATTAAGACATTCACACAGCATAAATCCTCCACTTCACACCTGTGCTGATACATATGATTAAATTATGAGATTATCATGAAGAAATAAGTCATTTATCTAAAATATGCAGCCTTACAGAATTTTTGTTCTTAACATCGGATTTGTGCAAAGTTATCTTTCCTTTATGGGTATAGCAAGAGATGTCAGTTGGATTCAATTCAGAATGTTGAAAAAAAAAGGTTGACTTTGTGACATAAAATATAATTGTAATGTAAAGGAGAGCTGCTTGCCTGTGCATGATATTAAGGTGTTAGAGGTGGTTGCTAGGGCATTCTATGTGGTCGCTTACTGGTCTATGTTAAAAGAGCTCACCCCCATGTCTCTGTGATGTTCTTGTCCTTATAATTTATTAGTCTGCCAGATAAAATTGCAAGCCTGATTGCTTAGAAAATTAATAGTATACTTCTCAAGAAATTAGACAAATTGAGGTATCATTTTTGTCTATAGTTGGGAATTTAGTGAATCTTGTTCCTGAATGGTTCAATTAACAATTTTGTACTTTTAAGGAATAAGTATTTAAATAAAGAAAAAAAAACTGTTGCACTTTCATTGCTAAATAATGGAATACAAAATATGTAAAATCTATATATGATAGTAATATTTTAGTATGGTACACAGTCAGCAGTGGCAGAAGAATGCATGTGCAAGAACTGTTAATGGAACCAAATTCAAAAAGCATTCAAGTTCAAGTCCAACTATTTTTTTGAAAGCCTTTATTATATCATGGCTAGACATATTAAAAACAAGTAAAAATAACACAGCCAAACATGCTTATTTTTTTCATTTAATTATCCAAAGAACACCAAGAGATATGGGCATTTTAAATAAGTAGCACTCTCTGCATTATTGCCATTGTTTAGAATATTCTTCAAATTCTTTTCTCAAAAATGTCCTCAGTTCCCAACCATATTCATGTCCATAGCTCACACTCTGTGGGATGTTACAATCTTAAGTTTAATACTTAAGCTTAGAGATTTTAACAAACCCCTAACCCCAAGTATGAGCAATAACATTTCTATTCAGATTCTGTTTGCTAAAAAAGTTGAACCACTCTGTTGGGAGAAAAGTTTGCTTACTATGCTGTCAGCAAGTGCCATCACAGTGAAAGTAAGGAGTGTAAGAAAGGATGCGAGAACAATCAGACCACCCCTCTGAGAGGTGGGCCAGGGTTCAGTGCTATAGCAGTGATTGAGGAAGAGAGGAGCAGGCCATGGGTGGATAGGGTGACAGATGGAGCTGAGCGCTTGTCCAAGTTGTCATGGAGACAGAGGATGGTCTAGAGGCTGATTTTGGAGTAAGTGTTGTCAAGGTGACAGGAGAAGGCTGGAAATGACAGTATTAAGGAACTGATAGCACTTCAGTCATTGAGTTGACTTAGAGTTCATACCCATATCTAATGCCACAGGAAGTTCAGAGTCGCATCTTTTCCCAGCTGGCTCTGACTCTGCCCAATTCATGCCCTGGAGCCAGAATATCATGAACAACAATATCTGCTGTGGACACAGTGGACATCCAGAAGAGGTTCAGATCTCATGATTGAGGTTGGCTTCTCTAACAGGGTGAACTGGCCCAGCGTCCCACTCGCAGCGGCTGTGTTTGCCTGTTAGTCTCGCAGCATGAGACGGCAGCACCATTTGGCACCCCCACCGTGCCTATTTGCTTCTTTCTTCATTGAAAAGCTGTGAACTCACAGTCTATCATCTCTGTTTCACCCTTAGTGGCTTGTTGTTGTTCCCTCGTTGTTGTCATCCCTGTTCTAATTCTCTTTTTTATTTATGTCTCTCTGTCTCTTCCTCTCTCTTCCTCTCTCACTCAGTCTCTACAGAGAGTAGATGGTAATTGACTGTATGTGCTTTAGTCTATAATCATATAATCAAACTTGGTGTGTAAATCGATATATGAGGGCAGACAATGTTCCTAAGCCCTGCAGGAAGTAGAGCAGCCTGCCAGGTCTGCGTGTAACATATGCCACATGCATTCAACTCTTTGTTGTCCATATATGTTGACTGGGACACTCATGGTCTGTTTAGAGTTTGAAACACCACAAGGCCCTACATGTAGCTCAAACAACATACATTACTTAGTGACAGTTCAGCTAAAAATGCAAATTCTGTCACTATTTTCTCACCCTTGTGTCATTCAAAACCTATTCTTTCTTATGCAGAACACAAAAGAAGAAATTGGGAAAAATGTCTGTAGGCAAACTGTTTTGGTGACCAATGACTTGACCATTGTATGGGGGTGGGATGCTGAGATATTTCTCAAAATATCTTCTTTTGTGTTCCACAGATGAAAAAGTCATACAGGTGTGAAGTTGATCTCTCACTCTTAAAAATAAAGGTGCTTCACGATGCCATAGAAGAACCTTTTTGTCTAAATGGTTCCATAAGGAACCTTTAACATCTGAAGAACCTTTCTGTTTCACAAAAGGTTCTTCGTTGTGAAAGAAGGTTCTTCAGATTATAAAAAGGTAAGGAAGAGATGGTTCTTAAAAGAACCTTTGACTGAATGGTTCTTTTTGGAACCAAAAATGGTTCTTCTATGCCATCGCTTGATGAACCTTTTGAAGCACCTTTATTTTTAAGAGTGCTTATGGCTTTTCTTATGATCTATAGTAAAATTAATGTGATTCAAACATTCTCCATTAATTTTTTTTTTTTTTACATGAAATCTATTAATTTTATGCACAAAAACATACATGCAATGATGTATGTTTGTTTTGTATTTTTCTAAAAAGTGTTTTTGTTGGTGTAAAACTGACTAAAATAGAGAATGTCATTTTTTCTGGATCACAATCTACTTTTTGTTATCAAAATAAAATTTTCTCTATGTCCACTTTGATAATATATGCACACTTGGTTTTGATTAGGTCACAGGAACATATTAAATTCAACATGAAATGGCTGTTACAATCCATTTTACGTCCATAATGTAAAGTATTTTCTGGTGAAATGGGACATGAAATGAGAAAAATGTGGGGCTTAAATGTATTACAATAGTGTCTATTGGGCAGTTTGATGAAAATTGTTGAAATACAAATGGGATTGGTGAAATCTGCTAAAAAGTAAAGTTATTTCAGTGGCAGAATTAGTTGCAATTTTCAGTGAGATCAATAAGGTGTCAAGAAAATAAATGGGTTCAAATTTAATTTCTCATTCTCATTTAAAAGTATTTAAAATAATTATTTCTAAATTACAATAATAATTTTTTATATGTACAGTAGGGCTGTGCAATTAATCACATGTGATTGTCATGTGCATCCCGTCAGTAAAGCCGGTTCCATGATTGGTAGTAAATCTCCATCACCTGCTTTCAGATGGAGTGGCATTTACTACACAGAGCTATAGTTCACTTACAATTAGGCAATATCGCGTTCATAATCGCAGATGAATCGCATTCGATTATGAATGCAATATTGCCTTGATTGTCAGTGAATACGGCTCTGTGTAGTAAATGCTGCTCCATCTGAAAGCAGGTGATGGCGATTCACTACCAATCATGGAACTGGCTTTACTGACGGGATGCACATGACAATCACATGTGATTAATTGATCTTGTGAATTAGCAAATTTTACTATACCAATATTTTTTTAATTGGCCGTTAAATTTTATATGGGAATATTATACAACACACTGATCCTTTAACAATGCATTGGCACAGAAACGCACATCTTATGGACCAATTTTGCAGCGTGATTTCTCGAATGCCACAAATACTGCCTTAACAAAATACTCATTTTGTGCACTTTTTTACTGTACCAATATTTTAAATTGGCCTTTGAACTTGTAGCTTTATTGCAAGGCTAAAAAAAAAAAAAAACACGTTACTTTGCCAAAGCACTGACAGTACCCATTGATCTAATGGTGTTGTTGATCGTTCCGAATGCAAACTTTGCATGCAACAATCCGGCAGCAATTGACAGTGCTCTGATCCAATGACATACAGGCATTGTCAGATTGACAGTACTCTAGCCCAATGATGTTGGATCCAGTGGGGGCAGCATTCATATTTCAGGGTGGCCGTGCCACTCTTTATCAGAGCCCTCCTAAAATGTAGTGCCAGTACGTGCGCTCATTGGCGCCCCCTCCTGCTGCTATGCCTAGAAACTGTACTGGGGAACGGCACAGTATTTCTGTATTATTTTGTACTAGCATGTGGGGAAGTATAGAAAAGGGGGATATATTAATATATCAAACAAAGGATAATGAAAATGTCTTTGGAGTAGAATGGGACTATCATATATGTGACATTATTGTCGTGATTTCATGGTTGCTATGTCTGACTGACATTCTTTATTGTATTTATTTGATTTATATGTCTCTGTGCCAGTAACATTGGGATAGAACAATTACATAGCTGCTTTACTATTGGTCACATTGGGTTTCCATTGGTTTGGTAGCACAGAAGTCAATTCCATACTCTGTTAATGGTGTAACATTTTACATGAAAACAGGAAAGATAATATCATACCTAAGGGTCTAAATTTATTCTTTGCCCCATGATAAAATAGAAGAATAAAAGGCTAGCAGAGTTTCTGATCATAGATCAGGACCTTTAAATGGGTAGTTTACATGAATTATCATGCAGTGACAGCAGTCTATCAGCTAAAACTATTTTACAACATTTCTCTGGTTTTACTATATGGCAGCATGCAAATTCAGCATGGCTATCACAGGAATAAATCTCATTTTAAATGAAAATATAATTACATTTCAAATAAATCAGTTAATTTAAATAGTAAAAATATTTCACAATATTAAAGGCATGTTCTGTAGTAAATGCAGTATGGGTGAGCATAGGAGACTTATTTTAAAATAACTAAAAAGTACTGTACTGACCCCAAGTGTACAGTGTGTGTGTGTGTGTGTGTGTGTGTGTGCGCAAGTATACTAATAATTCTAATAATCCAGGATGATCATTCACATGGCATTTTCATCTCTGGTAATGGGCTTAAAAAAACACAATAATCAAAAAAGACAGACAAAATATGTATTTAAATTTTACATATTAAATAAATATCTCCATGTTATTTGTCTGTCATCTGCATGCTAAAATATTCATGGTCTTTCAGATAATGCCTGATGGCATGAGTCACTGTGTGGGCTCAGCAAGAATCGTTTTTGTTTCACTGTTTGCGTGTCTCTGTATTTATGATCTCTAGTGTAAATTGCAGCCTTGTTCAGCTTTGGACTCAAAAAGCTTTTAGCCTTTGTGAGTGAGGCACTGTGGTCAAAACAGTGTAATGTGTAATTTAGCAGTGTTTAGTGTTTCCTGACAGTAGGTCCCTCTTCCGTGGAGGATTCTGGGCCCTTATATGCATTTATTTGCCCCTGAGAGGCAAGAAGCTTTTCATCTGTTCAGTTATACAAACACTAACAATATAGTGAGTCATCAGCTGTTCAAAGACAAGATGAGGGTTTTTTCCTCACCCTTCTTTTCTAACATCAGCCTCTCGTTCTTTTTGCTTTTGTTGTTCTGATTGTTTTACGTTGCCTGTTTACACTGCCAGCACTTCAATAGCCAGGAAATGTTTTACTGATATGCCACAAGGCCATTATTTCCTTACAATTACATCACAAACAAATACAGTACAGTACTTGAAAAGAATAAAGATGCAAAACAGAGCGAGGGAGACTGAAAGAAAAAGGATGGGCATGAAAAAAGTGACGGAACAGAAGGGTGTTGTCTTAAAGAACTGCGTGTACTGGTGACCAGCTGTTTAAGTTTGCCGTTCTAATACTCTCAAATATTCAGATATCTTATGAACCATTGTAAAAACAAAGATTTATTCTATTCAACTTCCCACTGGTTGCTTATTCTGACCTATTTTGCATTTGTACAGATAGAGAAAGCAACTCTATTTCAACATTACATTTAGAAATTTTGCCAGCATTTATTTTCTGATGCACGGTTGACCTCAGCCAACTGAACTGATATATTTGATTTATCTATTAGCATGTATTAATGTTGTTTGCCAGTGGTTGTCATGCCAGCAATAATGGAGGATGTACAGTTACTTTGATTCCCAGAACTTGTTCCTATTCTAATGGATGTAACCAAGAATGGATCAAGAACTTGTATCGCTTAGAGTTCCTTACAGAGACTTAAATAACCTAATATACCTAACCTAATATTAAATAACCTAATATGAAATAAACAGTGACAAATGATGCTAGATCTACTCTTTCTTTCTTTCTTTCTTTCTTTCTGTTTTTTATTCATTGGTTTATTTTTATTTTTTGGAAAGGCTAAGGCGTCAGCAGAATCCTGGCCTCTTTGGCAAGATGAGGACATCACCTTCCTCACGTTTTGTGCCTGAAGACGCAGACGCCCCCCTTAGTGACCCAGATGTAGATGAGGAAGAAGAACGGCAGCTCCAGATCCCCTAAACTGTACATTCTCCAGACCTGGGAATGTACGAAAGACTCGTAGCTTGCACCCGAGCATTTCACTTTCCCCTTCATTTCATCTCCCAGCTGAATCCAGAAGAGGACACAGACTACACAATCCTCAGCAGACAGATAAACACAAACAGTTTTTCAGTAGCCACTTTTCAACAGCTTAAAAGGTGTGTGCCAGGGCAAAAGCAGTGCTTTAAACTGTACCTGAAATCTCATCTAAAAATCTGCTTCTCTGTCTCAACCAGTAAATTCCTGGTTATAGTCCAAGATGGCACATAGATGATTGATCAAAAGAAACACATGACTTTGTACAGGTTCATAGACTATTGTTAGACTCAATTGTTGAAACTCTATGACTTTTGAGGGTCACATGGGCACTAAAAAGCCCCTTTGATGCCTAGTGACTCCTAAAGTAATAAGAGAACACACATTTCAAAGCCTGAAAACGCCAATTGTTACTTGTTCACACTTTTAAACAGTGATTCCCTGGAAATAAATTGACAAGGTCTAGACACATCACATTACAATCTATTATCTGACCTACAAAAGCACCCATGTGTTTATACAGTACCTCTGCTTTTCCCTGCCTCCCCTCTTCATTTTTTCCCATCACCTGCATTATCATTTTTTTCTTGCCACCCATTTTCTTTCAATTGTTCCCTTTTGCTCTTCCCATTCATTTTGATTTCTTATTTAATCTTTTGTCAGCCCTCCCACACATCCCCATGCCTTAACACCAACTCTCACATCAATATTCAAAACCCCATTCAGAACATGATTATGTTTCCTGTGTCTGGGGAACATTTAATTTATGCTGTGTTGTTACTGAAGAGGCAGGCAAATGATTCATTTTTTCCAAGTAGTCCTGTTTTAATTGTCCCAGAGTTTTTCTTGGTGACCATATAAATGTGTTTCTGTCTTTGCAGTGGAGGACTAGTCTTGTTTTATTTAGAAAGGGGGGATGGGGTCGTGGGTACTTTGTGAATGAGTCGGTTGGGTTCTTATTAAATATAGACAAGAATAATTGCTTTCTCCTTTTATATGTCAACCTGTTGAAAGGGACCAGTGCATTTAACAAATGTTCTGTTGATTTTAAACAGACTTTTAAGCAATATTATACTGTCTACATCTGCAATAGGGACCAATACTGACTCATCTTCAACTGGGAAATTTGTACTGGTCTTATTAAAGTATTTATCAGATGTTTGTTTTTTACTTAAGTGGACTGTATTACAGTTTTTTGTATTTGTTTGTGTTTGTATGTTACCTCTATAAATGTTAAGTGTATATACAGTAAATACTGGCTGTGTGACAGTTATTTTGTGTCAGAAGGGTGTGATTTTAATCTACACTGAGTTTGTGTGTGAAGGAAATAAATACATGTTTGGAACAACAGTGAGTCAGTTTTAGGTGAACTATCCCTTTAAAGCATTTATAGTCACCATTATTGCAGTGTTTTTGACTGAGATATTTTTATAAAATATTGCAGTTTATTTAATTATTTATTTGTGCATGTTTTTTAAAAATTCATGTGTCCTTGTAATCTTTAATCAAAAATGCTCACATGAGATTGCAGCAATTAGCAAACAATCCAATCAATTCCAGATGTACAAAATCAACTCCTGCCCTACATATCTTTTTCTTTTTTGAGAACCCGCTTCACTCAGATATACCTCACAGTACTGAAGAAAATACTATCGCAATTTTGTTTCATGCCGACTTAAACTAAAATTACACATTTGACTGCACATTTCTAAGACTGCTGTGCCTCTCGGTGACATCTTCATAATAACATCTCTTATATAAGCTCTTTCATACGCTTTGAGTATGTGTGCTGTGTTCACAATGATAATTAATTACAGTGCAGGTAGTGTTATGCTTGAATTGGTCTTCTTTCAGACACGCTTCAGCAACCAATGATGACCCCAGGGCAGATATCTTTCTTTACGTGTCTCTGTGTTCTAAGAGGTTTATAATGTGTTGTATGCTAAGATTAGCTGGTCATTGTAGAGGGGATTCAGATCCTCCAGTCCAACCTTAAAGCAGTTTCATTTTTTAAAGTGGTTTATTCAGGAGAGCTTGATTATATAGCTGAGCAGACTCCAAACTAAATTATTTTTACTTTGCAGAAGACATTTACACACTGCACTTTGCAGATGCAGTTGGAAGGTCAATGTGCTGGTGCACCGAAGCATAATGTGCCAGGAGCTAAAGTCCCTAGACACCTATTATTTTGTGTGTTTAAATATATGTTTAAACTGCATCAGGTTGTGTTCTGCTTCAGTGGATATTTTGGCTATTACTGACTGAGGTTTTGAATAATGTCCTGTTGCATTATAAAGATGATAGTGCAGCAGCTTTAGCATCCAATGGCCAACATGTACCTCTTAATATATTGTATTCTCTATTTTCCCTTTTCTTACCTTGTTTAACTTCTAAAATCTTCACTTAAGCTCATCTCCAGTATCCCTGTCTCCTCCACCCATGTATGACAGATGCTGACAAAGTCTTCCTGTGCCACTGAAGGAGAAGAGACGAGGTGTTAACTTTTTTGCTACCTAATGTAGTGTGTCCTCAGTTCTACCTGCACTTATAGTTAATGTAGCAAGTCATAATCTGAAGCAGGCAAAGACTAAAATAACATCCTTACTCCTTTCTGGCCCCTTTAACAGCCTCCAATTATCCACATCTCAAACTTGTCGAGGAATAAGTGCTTCTGTGGAAGCGAAATTCAACATTGACATCTGGAGACCTTAAGTGAAGGCTCAAAAGTGTGCATGCAACGAGAACAGTATGGTAATATCTATAAAGATGAACAAGATTTCCCCACCAAGTGTCTAGAACACACTTCTAGTACTGCTTTATCACATTGACCCTTAGTATAGTCTGTCAGCAGGCTGCAGAAGGAATTGTGCTGAATGTAATGAAATACAGCCTGCAGTATTTAAGCTTACTTTGCATATCTCTGCCCTCCTCCATGTAATATTTGGTCATGTTGCTTATATATAATTACCAGAATTAAAAAAAAAAACTTCACTGGAGTACTGCTTCTATAGATGTGATAAATACTGAGATACTAGATTTTAATGCAACTTTTCTGAAGAAAATGTAAGTGGTGCTTGGGATACTCACTATCGCATTGCTGAGGTGGTTTCTAAGGTACTCTGAGTGTTTATTATGTGCTAGCTGGCACAAGTCCCAACCCTGGTCTCTACAATATTCTTCTACAATACAAGTCTATGAAAATATTGTTTGTTCTATAGTTCATCAGGTGAAAAGTCTGAAAAGTAATACCACACCTCTCCTCAACAACTGTACGTTTTTAGGTATTATTCATGACTGTAATACAATGTCTAGAAAGAGGAGACATAATACAGACTAGCACAATGTGGAAGACATTTTTTCATCATTTACTCAACCTCATGTTGTTCCAAACCCTCTATGACTTTTTGAGAAATGTCTCAGTGTCCATACAGTCAAGGAAGTCAATGATAACCAAAACTGTTTGGTTATCAACATTATACAAAATATCTTCTTTTGTGTTCTGCAGAAGAAAGCTTTGCATGTTTGGAACGATAAAAGGAGAGAAAATGTTGAACTGTCCCTTTAAAAATGAATACTGGAATTCCAGATGCAAAAACACTATTTACAGTAACATTTGTTCTTATTTCATCCATACCAATTAGAAAACATCAATCAAAAGAGGATCAGAGTGCAGCTAAGAACAATGCGTGTTGAGGAGAAAATGAATGGTAATTTAAGCTTCTAACAATATGAGCCATATCATGGTAAAAGTGCAATGCGTTCTGATTTAGAAATAAACTTTAGTTCTTTTTTTTTTGATGGGCTAATTTAAAGCTGCAACACTCTACACAATCCTCAAATTCACAATTCATTTTGGTTTGAGTGTGTGGTCTTTACATGGCATTGAATATGTGCTTGCAAAATGGTTTCATATTTACAAATACTCTGACTTACTTGAATGTCCAGTACTTTCTCCTTTGGTAGGGATTTTTATGATTCTCTGGCACACAAGGATAGAGTTAAGCAAAGACCCCCAGGTACCTGAGCAAACTAGACAACAAATTAGACCTTAAGAAATGTTAAATGGGTCATATGATGCTGCTAAAAAGAACATTATTTTGTGTATTTGGTGTAATGAACTGTGTTTATGCGGTTTAAGGTAAAAAAAAAAAATTATTTTCCACATACTGTACATTATTGTTGCTCCTCTATGCCCCGCCTTCTGAAACCCATTGATTTTTAAAAGGCTCATCTCTCTGAAAAGCAAGGTGTGCTCCGATTGGCCAGCTATCCAGCTCGTTGTGATTGGCCGAAATGCCTCAAGCGTGTGATGGAAATGTTACGCCTCTTAATATATTGTGATGCCCTGTCCAGCCGGAGCGATGAGACATAAACATAAAAACCATTATAAATGTGACATAAACATGATTTCTAGTCGTGTCTTCTTTTGTAAGGCCAAACAAAGTAGTTTTGCTTTCTCAACGAAACAGCGTCACACACCGCGGCCTTGAATGAGCCGCGGCTGGCTTGAGTGAGCAGAGGCGGGTGGCTTAAGGCGGATTCTATGAAGGAGCGTACCTTAGTCTTGCAGCAACCACATGTGACGACCCCGGGCTGGATGCCGCTTCGTCCACGGTGAAAACAGATTCGGCAATCCATAGTGCAAAGTTGATGTATTTCCTCAGCGACCAGCACAGATCAGCTCCAGGCATGACAAAATGGATATCGTCCTCTTTTGGAAGGCCAAACAAAGTAATTTCGCTTTCACAGTGAAACACACAGCATCTGTACGACATGGCGGTGGCAGCAACAACAATACTACAACGAGAATAAAAGGTACACCTTCTTTCTTTGTGTGAACTTCTGGGCGGCGTTATGTAAATCTTCCCACATACTGACGTAGAGATGTGGGGAGGTGTTAGAACAAGCCATTTCAGGAGGGCGTGGATGAGTCTCAACTTTTATAAAGAATATCTCTTTTGATTTGAGACTTTAGTCTTTGAAACTATACAGATCTTCTTTATTCACCAAGAGATTGTAACACTCCGAAGAGAAAGGAAAATTTGAAATCGTATCGTATGACCTCTATAAGATGCATGCAAGTTTACCACCCACAGCAACCTCCCAACACTGGTCAGATTTTTTTCCATTTGCTCTCACATTAAACCCCAATTCTATCCTAAAAATACTCAAAATCCATGTGAGCAAACTTGTTTCTTATGTTTAGGGGGGGGAAAAAGAATGGTGGTGTTCTGTTTTTAATCTAAGAACTAATTTAGGATGTGCAAAAGATCGACAGAATTAACCCATTGGACATGGGCACAAAAAGCTGCGATTCCATCAGTTTGATTTAAAAATGGATTAATTGTTTCAATTAAAAGGAACCGCTCTTAATTACTGATGCTAGGTGAACACAAGCTCAGAGTGCTGGTATTGTTCTAGGATGCTAATGAGAAAAAGCAAATTCAGATTGCTGAATTGCTGACAAGCCAAGAAGATTAGAGCTAGTAATTAAACTCTTGTCCTCCATATTAGGCAGTTTAGTCCAAACAGATTTAAACTGTTTTGTGGAGTCCTTCAGGATTGCAATTATTGTTCCATCGCTCATTTAATTTGGGAAAGATAGTCTGTTCCTTTTTCAATGAATGAAAAATATTTCTTTATCATGTCTGTCCCTGTACTGAGAGAGACAAGCTGAAACAAGTGAACATGACAGGCTCATCAGCTGGAATCTCCATTATGACTCCAACAGTGTGTGCAAACCCTTCACTGTGCTGTCAACTTCAAATGACACACCTGATGCCAACCTTGACAGACAGGAGAAATAGAAAATAAACAGTTGTTTCACAAAAAAACAGGAATTTTGTCCCCCATCTCTTATTTAAATTCCCTTCTCTCCCTCAACTATCGCAGGGCTGTCTTTCCAAGCGAAGACATTTGACAACAGAGAGACACTTTGTAAGCTTCCACCGGTGCAGATGCTATTTCCTCCATATCTCTCCCCAGCACCCTGTGAGAGTTAAGAGATAGCATGGCACCACGTCTGTGGTAGAAAGAGTGAATTAGATAACAGATTCTCAAATATCACTTGCTTGTAAAGCAGAAAGTCTTTTGATATTCATCTCATGGTCAGCTGTCATTTCAGAATGCACATCTCTGGCGGCACGCTGGTGTGGGCAGAGTGTATCTATCACTTGTTTTGCTTGTTTCATGTAATGTTATTTTATTGACAAAGTTTTGGAGGAGCACGTTCAGATAATAAACCAATTCAGCAGGTGGAGCATGTACAGATAATCAATTTAATTAGCATTATAATAAATATATATATTCAGCTAACTTTCCCACAACAATTTTTCTGGCATCCCTCCTCCACCTTAACTCCTCACTCCTAAATATTCTCATCCCAGTTTAGGGAACACAGAGTTCTCTGTGTTCGGGCTATATTCCGAGTTCAGAGCTCTCCCCTCAGACAGCACACCAAATATGCAAACTATTCACTCAATCTGATTATATTTAAGTGCCAATTTCATGAAATGGCTGTTCTCAGGTATCTGTGGTGTATCTGTCATTCTATTACAGCTACAAAATCATGAGAGAAAATGGTCAGGATTCAGGATGCTAATAATCCTTACCTTGTTTACTGAAGTTATCTGGCCAAGTCACAGATTTGTTCATTTGCAGAATTCTTAAATGTTACTTTCAATAGGTAAATCATTGGTGGAACAGTTTCCCTGGCTGTAAGGGGGAAATACAGGTCCTTCTCAAAAACTTAGCATATTGTGAAAAAGTTCATTATTTTCCATAATGTAATGATAAAAATTAAACTTTCATATATTTTAGATTCATTGCACACCAACTGAAATATTTCAGGTCTTTTATTGTTTTAATACTAATGATTTTGGCATACAGCTCATGAAAACCCAAAATTCCTATCTCAAAGAATTAGCATATTTCATCCGACCAATAAAAGAAAAGTGTTTTTAATACAAAAAAAGTCAACCTTCAAATAATTATGTTCAGTTATGCACTCAATACTTGGTCGGGAATCCTTTTGCAGAAATGACTGCTTCAATGCGGCGTGGCATGGAGGCAATCAGCCTGTGGCACTGCTGAGGTGTTATGGAGGCCCAGGATGCTTCGATAGCGGCCTTAAGCTCATCCAGAGTGTTGGGTCTTGCGTCTCTCAACTTTCTCTTCACAATATCCCACAGATTCTCTATGGGGTTCAGGTCAGGAGAGTTGACAGGCCAATTGAGCACAGTAATACCATGGTCAGTAAACCATTAACCAGTGGTTTTGGCACTGTGAGCAGGTGCCAGGTCGTGCTGAAAAACGAAATCTTCATCTCCATAAAGCTTTTCAGCAGATGGAAGCATGAAGTGCTCCAAAATCTCCTGATAGCTAGCTGGATTGACCCTGCCCTTGATAAAACACAGTGGACCAACACCAGCAGCTGACATGGCACCCCAGACCATCACTGACTGTGGGTACTTGACACTTGGACTTCAGACATTTTGGCATTTCCTTCTCCCCAGCCTTCATCCAGACTCTGGCACCTTGATTTCCGAATGACATGCAAAATTTGCTTTCATCCGAAAAAAGTACTTTGGACCACTGAGCAACAGTCCAGTGCTGCTTCTCTGTAGCCCAGGTCAGGCGCTTCTGCCGCTGTTTCTGGTTCAAAAGCACACGCCTGTGCACGGTGGCTCTGGATGTTTCTACTCCAGACTCAGTCCACTGCTTCCGCAGGTCCCCCAAGGTCTGGAATCGGTCCTTCTCCACAATCTTCCTCAGGGTCCGGTCACCTCTTCTTGTTGTGCAGCGTTTTTTGCCACACTTTTTCCTTCCCACAGACTTCCCACTGAGGGGCCTTGATACAGCACTCTGGGAACAGCCTATTCGTTCAGAAATTTCTTTCTGTGTTTTACCCTCTCGCTTGAGGGTGTCAATGATGGGCTGGGAGTTTTTAAAAGCCTCAGGAATCCTTTGCAGGTGTTTAGAGTTAATTAGTTGATTTAGATGATTAGGTTAATAGCTCGTTTAGAGAACCTTTTCATGATATGCTAATTTTTTGAGATAGGAATTTTGGGTTTTCATGAGCTGTATGCCAAAATCATCAATATTAAAACAATAAAAGACCTGAAATATTTCAGTTGGTGTGCAATGAATCTAAAATATATGAAAGTTTAATTTTTATCATTACATTATGGAAAATAATGAACTGTTTCACAATATGCTAATTTTTTTTTAGAAGGACCTGTATGTGTTAATCAATCAATGCATAAATTATGTGTGTATATACATGTATATATATTTACTTGCTCCTCAAAATGCTAGCTTATGCTAGCTATAGTTTGGCTGGGAGACAAAAAAACTCTGGTTCTTGTTTCATGTCAAATGCCATTTTAGTCAAAAGCAGGAGTTCAAACGCTGTTTTGGCTGAGAGGACCTGAAGCCATCTTCTGTGCCTCTAAGTCCTTAAGCTCTCTACAAGCCCTCAGGCACTTGTATAAAGTGCAGGATTCTTGATATTTTGAGCCTGGCATAACCTGAGGGAGGATGTTTGAAATTATGGGTTCTGTCACTTAGATGTCTGGGGTTTTGGCACCCTCATGGTGTTCAGCTTGCTCTTTAATAAATATAGCTGACATTTGCATCACACATACAAGCTGTGTCCAGTATGTTTCTGTCTCCATGATGACAGAAACACTTCCGTCCAGTAATGATCATGTATGCTATTAGCACCATATAATGTGGAGATACTAATCAGACCAAAGGGAATTGTAAATAGCCGTAAGAACACAAATTCCCTTCAATGGACCTCATCCACTCACCAGGGCCACTAATGAGTTAACCATGGCAACCACGCTGCTGAGATTATTTCAGAATGACATTAAAATGAAGACAGCTATTTGGTGTGTTTGTAAATTTTCCCTGTCTACAAAACCAGTTGTCTGATCTGCATGGTGATATTTGCAGGCCATGTCACCTGACACCTGTTACAGCCCGTGTGGACCTTGGCACAGTATTGCATTCAATATTGAAGTGACAGAAGATGAGTGTTACCTCTCCGGCTCCCCACCTTCACAGCATTAATGACAGCGTTATTGGTTCATTAGGAATTCCATAACCTGTGCAAGGTAATGCAGTCTAATGGAATACAATCACAGCTCTCTACAGCTGTAATGAAATCTAACCTCTTGGTGCATGAAGATGCATTGTGACCTTGATATTTTAATTGAAAACGTTTGGTACAGACAGAATTGTAAATAAATGAAGAGTATGTACACTGTAAAAAAAAAAAATAATTGTTTAGGAAATGCTCAGAGAACGAGCGTTGTGTGAAACACTATGGGGGAACTCCTGTTAACTCTGAATACTGAAGCCTGATTTATTCACGTTCGTGTAGATGCACAAACAAATGGCATTTCAGCCCACCAAAATGGATGGAGCCGACTACCTATATAAGTCACTGAATGCAATTTCATCAGAATCATCAGAAGTCAAGTCACCTTATATAGTGCTTTATACAATACAGACTGTGTCAAAGCAGCTTTACAGTGTTAAACATGAAAAATGTATGCTGATAATGCAAGGGGACGATAAAAACAGTCAGTTTATCAGTTAAAGTCAGTTCATTGTTGATTCAGTGATGTCATCATCCAGCTCAGTTCAGGTCTCTTCCAATAGTGTCTGTGCAGTCAAGCTGCCAGAAATTGTGTCCCCAACTAAGCAAGCCAAAGGTGACAGTGACAAGGAACCAAAACTCCATAGGTGTTGGGAGAAACTGGGCCAGTTCTCCTCTGGCCAGACAAAACCAGCAACCGCTAAAAGATCAAACTGCTTGCTGCAGATGAGGGGCTTTGATCCTCACATGTAAAGTACACGGCAAATTGATTTGAAGAAGGCAATCCACGAGCAAAACAGGGTGAGACTCATGCTCTCCCAGTGAGAGCAGTCTGAGTGCAAGCCTTAGTGTGAGCAGAGCCCAGGCAAGCGGCGGACTCATTGTTCCAATCTGAAGCCTGCAGGGGTGCCCTGCATGAGCCACACTGGTGGCATGGCATTTGCAACAATGTCACAGAAATTTGCTACTAGGAAATTTGCTCTAGGAAATTTACTTTGTGATTGCCAGATAGTCACAGGGAGAAGCGCTGAAGAGGAGCATCTTTCTGCTGCCAGGGCTTTTCTACGGCGAAAGCAGCCGCCTTCGTTTATTCTTCTTCTTTTTCAGAATCCAGCAAGGAGACGATCTTCACGCTGTAGGAGAAAATTCTGGTGAAATGGCATTCAGCGCCGACTTATATAGGCAGCCGGCTCCACCCATTTTGGCAGGCTGAAATGCCATTTGTTCGTGCAGCTACACTTATGTGAACAAATCAAGGTTCAGTATTTAGAGTAAACAGGAGTTTCCCCATGGCATTTCACGCAACGTGAAAGACCGTTTTCGAAAGGGAACAATGCAACCTGATGCTTTTAGATTTTTAGGTTCTCTTAAATAACTTAAAAATTATCACTATCTTGTCAGTTATTATTATTATTATTATTATTATTATGTTTAATGCGTCAGCCAATACATTCCTGAAGGCAACTACAGTTTTCTTGTTTAACAAATTTTCATATAATAACAAAATAAATTGATCTTTTATTTTAATAGCCAAATGCAGTTTTATATGGCACTTACAGGGATTCTGTCATCATTTATATGCTCCCTCATGTCATTCCAAACCTTGGTTAATCTTTAAAACACAAATTAAGATATTTTGAAAATCCAGGTAACCAAAACTTAGAAGATTCAAAATATCATTGTAAAAATAATCTATTTAAGTTGAGCAGTTTAATCCAAGTCTTGTGAAAAGATGTAATATGTGATGTGTTCTATGTAGGTATGACAGTCTATGTTTGCCTGTAAATAAAAGCCTTGATGAAATTGATTGCTTAATATGATGAACAGATTAGTTATCTGTTCATCATATTAAGCAATCAAATTTCTTTACAAGACTTGGATTAAATCGACCATTTCTTATGGATTCATTTTATGACGCCTTCTCCTTTACAAATTTTTGGTTACCTGTACTTTCAATGGAGGGACAGAAACCTCAGATTTCATTAAAAATATCTTAATGTATCTATCAAAGATTAACCAAAATCTTATGGAATGACATGAGGGTATATACATGGTAAATGATGACAGAATTTTCATTTTCGGGTGGACATCCCTTTAATGTTTAAAGTTAAATATTCTGTCTCTCACTTTACAAAGAATATATTTCTGGTAGTTCTAGTTTTAGAAGGTTTGGCACACAAACAGTCAACAAATGTAAATAGATGAGCTCTTAACATCACAGCACAACAAATAACTGACAATAATGAATAAAATGGTTGAAACAACAAGTAAAGCTTTTCTAAAAAGTCAGCAAACAGCAAAACATACTACAGTTATGCACTTGGGAGACACTTTTATCCAAGGCAATCTACATTGTATTCAAGGTTCACATTTTGTCTGTTTTTGCTTTTAATGGAAATCGAACCCATGACCTTGGCACTGCTAGTAGCATGCTCTATTGTTTGACCTATATATAGTCAGGGATGTGCAGTATTTCAAATACACGTATTTGTAATACAAAATTCTATTTTGTTTTTAAATGCCTTTTTGCATTTAAATACATTTAATCTTAGTATTTTTGTATTTTCAAAATGCATAAGGCACTTTGCCAATCATCCTCCTTATTAGACTGCTCATTTCCTGCAGGGATGGGCAGTATTTTAAATAGATGTATTTTAAATACTATGTTGTATTTAAATACCTTTGGAAAAAGTCAAATGTATTTTGTATTTAAATACATTTAATTTTAGTGTTTTTGTATTTTGAAAATAAAAAATACTAAGATTAAATGTATTTAAATGCAAAAAGGAATTTAAAACAAAACAGTATTTTGTATTTCAAATACATGTATTTGAAATACTACCCATCCCTGAAAGTAGTTACTTTTGACAGTGTATGAAATAAGTACTTGAAGAGCAAGTAACATAAAGACATGCAAGTTTATAAGTTTTTTTATTTGCCTTTTTGCCTTCTTGCCTCATTTCACATTGTCATCCTTCCATTCTCTCCACTGAGATCACCCACTCCTGAGGACAGGGTGAAAATGACAAGTGGAGCTACTGTAGAGTGATTGGTTGTGGATTGGCTTTGAGTGTCCATTTAGAGACTGTGTCTGAGAAATCCACTGCAGCCTTTAAGACACTGTTAAGTTTTTTTCCACCCAGGAGAAGCAATGCATTTCATTTCTTAACTTCCCAGGACATTTAGGGAACCAAAAATGATCAATCCTAAAATTTCTCTTTGAGTGCAGTAGGCCTATAAAGAAAGTTTAAAAGAAAAGTTATTGCTAGCTGTAGATATGATCCCTCAGTGGTTATGAAGGACCCTTTCCATCACCAATGAGAGAACTTAAACTTCAGTTTGGTCATTTTTAAAATCTATTTCAGATTTGCGATTTGAGATTTGTGTCATATTCTGTTTAACAGATAATTAAACTTTATTAGAAGCTAATGGGAGAATATTTTCTGCACTTTCTGGTTGTTGCTGCCTCACCATCTTTTATATGAAAATTAATGAAATATTAGATTAAATAAATGCAATTCAAATAGTTTCTTATTGCTGGCTTAAGCATGTGTGGCCCAAAGAAAATGAAGGAAAATAATGCATCTGTCTCTGTGTTTACATCTAATTTGCACATTAAATATGCAAGCAAATGGGAGGCAATGCTAATGAAGTTGTAAGACTGTTTCTAAGCTCTGACTAATATTGCCTCTTTGTTAAGGTGGGATTTTGTATTAATGTAACTGAGCGATAATTGTGTTTGTATACAATATGCTAATGTTCTCTGTGCCTCATTCACAGTGGCACGGACAAATAAAATGATCAAATAAACAGCAATGTTTTCTTTATTTAAAGTATTTGGTAACAGCAGTGTGATGTAACAGAATTGTCAAATTATGTTATCAATCTTGAAATGGCAAAGAATAAGATAATCAAAAAACTTTCATACAATTTAGAGTTCTGCTCTATTACATAAACATAACGTTTTGTTCTATTCATGTGATCTCACAAAAAATAAATGAGTTTAGTCTGAGATGTGGACTGGCTTTGAGCCAGTAAATAAAAGTGGCGAAAAGCCCAAAAATAAAAATTGAAGAAAGTAAATGTACTTTGTGAACTTGACTGTCTAATAACAGCTTGCACACCCTAATTAAACATTAGAAATTCTTGAAATGATGCAGGCAGGGACGAGGATCTAAGTGCAGGAATTTATTGATAGAAACAAAACTGCAAACACAGACACTGGGGCACGAGGAACAGGAGCATAACATCAAATGACTGACGAAACACAAGAGAAACACAAAGGCTATATAAGAACCAATATGAGTAACCATGTAAACTGACAAGGAGATGGGTGTGGTCCAATGAGTGTCCATGGCAACAAACAAGGGAATAGAGCAGCAGGAAAGCATGAGGTAAACAAAGCAACATTGAAGAGTCCATAACCACAGACACAGGAAACACAGGCAAGAATCGTGACAAATCTGTTCCTCATTACTGTGGTCAGCTTTGACTATCGCATCTAAATTCTGTTCTGTGAGTATCTAGACATGTAGCTGTGCTGGCAGAAAATCAGCATAGAGTCTGATTTCATTCACTGTCTCTATCATGTTGTTCAACTCAAGCAGGTCTCATGAGAATCTGGGTGGATTATAAATAAATATAGGCTCTGTATTACTGAGATTTTAGAGCACTTCTAAACCACATATCTTTGTTCTGAGTAGGCTGTAGCGAGGCCTGCTCCCTGTGTTTTAATGGGTTATGACAGGCCAGTCTGCAGTGGATTACAGGCTGTTCTTTATTTTGTGAGACTAAGAATCATCACTGTTGTGCTCTGAGCTTTAAAAGCAAAGGATGAACCTTCATTACACTCAAAAATGGATTTTTACTGCATGCTCAGTTAATTAAAATGAGCAAATGTAACACAATTCTTGAAAAATTTTTACAGTTTAAATTAGAGCCTGCAATCAACCCTATTGGAAATGGAAATTTACTTAAAGGGATCATCGGATGCCCATTTTCCACAAGTTGATATGATTCTTTAGGGTCTTAATGAAAAGTCTGTAATATAGTTTGGTTAAATGTCTCAATGGTAGTGTAAAACAACTGTCAAAAACAGCTCTTTTTAGAGCAAGATGTTTTGTAGCATTTTCCTTTAAATGCAAATGAGCTATGCTGACCCCGCCCCTCTCTTCCAAGCCACTCTCAGAGAGACTGTTAACTTGCTAATTAGCACATTATTAGGAAAGATGATTTGCAAAGATTCATTAAAAAACCTTATACTCGCTTCTTCTGTTGGTGAAGCTGGATCACGAATGATTCGTGCCAACATAGACGAATTTAGGTAGATCGGGGGCACATTCCTTTCAGAAACAAAGGTAATCCACTGCGTCTTCAGCGGCTCAGTTGTCAGGAGTAAATGATGACTGCTATGTTCATTATTACATCCAACAACAGAACACCTCAATTGCTCAGGAGATATTCGTGTTTACATCTGCTCCAGTGTTGAAACAATTGCAGACTGATGACGGCTCACTCAGGGCGGGTCTAAGGTAAGACGCCAGTCCAGTCTGTCCTGAAATGCTACTGTCAATCAAACAATCGTGGGGGGAGGGGGGGCTGTCTTTGTGAAAAGGGGATTTGAGAAAGGGGAAATGATTTAATGAGATAAAAAAAAAAAAACGCTGGGTGGATTTTTATCATTTTAGGGTGGTTGTGTACACACACTGCCAACACATTTCAGTTCAAACAACTTGTAAAAGTGCATGCGGCATCTGATGACCACTTTAATCCATTTGTATTGGGACTACAAGAATTATTTTCTTTTTTGTTGGCCATAACTGCATGTACAACATCCCGACAGACACGTTGGAAAGCATTTATTTATTTTATTTTTATTTTATGTACACATTTATACATGCATACACAGTAGCACAGGGCATGCACATACAATTTGTGGTAGTGTGTACTGTTTATAATTAAAGGTGCGAAGCTACATTTTAATTTTTTTAACATTTTTGAACCTTGATAATTAATGCATAGTTAAAAAAAGTACTGGAGGACAAAAATGGTTGAAAAGGTTTCATTTAATTGCATTAAAACTGAATGTGTTTATTTCTTGAGACTAAAGCCCTATTCACACAGGATTATTATTATCTGGGGACCACGTGTGATTTAGAAATTACCCCCCCACATCTGAGTCTCGTGTGGGATTCGCATTCGCACGGGATAAGCAAAGCCTGTGATTTTACTCGAATTTACTGACTTATCTCCCAGATACGAATCGTCCTTACCGCATGCTGCTATACATATAATCCATCTCCATCTAATCATTCTTTTTGTTTTAGCTCTTACGATGGTTTTCAGTTTTCTATTTCTGCAAATTGTATAGTTATATGGTACCTGTACTGTATATAGCGACGGGCTGTTATAGACCCTTTAGGTGGGCTTCAGCCCCCCTACAACTATCTGAACAATTGGGCCAGTGATGCTTCCTCAAGAAAGTTTATAATTCTTTATAATTCTTTATAATAAGTTTGTAGGCTTGTCAGTTTAAATAAAGTGATTTTAAGCCATTCAAGCACAAGATGGCGTGAAAGAGATCTCAATGCAGCACTTGTGTGCTGCGATAGATCATCTCTGTGCGTGCACACACCTGAAGCACACACACAAACAAGCTGTCTCTCAGACAGCACACAAATACCAAATTATTTCTGAATGGCTGGCATACCAAATTATGTCTTGACAACTATCGATGTAAAAACAGTTGGTTATGTCTTAAGTGAACAAGAAAATATTGTATGTGCATTAATAAAACGGACCCGTGCATTTCTTTTGTTAATGTTAATCAAACAATAAAAGAAAAAAGAGATAATACAATTCTAAAGTAAAGTATAAAGTAGCTTTAATGGATATTTGCGTATATTTACTACATAGAATTTAGGTAATTTTATCTATCTAATGGTCTGTCTGAGGGCACAGCCCGCCTATGGATGAAATTCTAGAACTGCCCCTGTGTAGCAAAATGCTATGAAAACACTCCAACGCAGCCTCTATTCTTCGCAAAAGATGGAAAAAGGCACACAGGAACAAAAACCTTGAAAAAATGATATACAACCCTGCCAAATCCTGTCCAAATCACAATGTTATCTAATATTATCACAGGACCTCGGTGTTTGGTGAAATATGGTAGGTCATTTGCGGGGTGAATTTTTACTTTGCAAATTACAGACATGGCTGATTCGCATGGGATTAAGATCACAGACAACCTCCGCGATTATTACAAATTACTGGAGTTCTCCAGGTAATACTATTCACGTGCAAATAGGGATGTTTTTTAAAAAAGGGCCTATTATGAATTTTAAAGAGACAAATCTTTCATGAGCCTGACACATTTAAGTAGATATTTTCTTTAGGAGTAACTGTGAGATTATGATTTTTTTGAAGCACTGCATATTTAAGCCTTCAAAAGTATTGTAAACAAACAACTGAAAGGAGAAAAGAGAAGTCATTAAAGCACAGAGTTGCTCATGTTGGTCAGCTGCCAGAACTAGACCCTCTAAACCTAGTAGTGCTAGAGTAAGTTGAAATCGATGCAAAATTAAATATACAACTCTTTTGTGTCTTTTGTGAAACCAAAAAGTCCTGCATGCATACATACTGAGGAATTACTGCAAGGACATTTTTTTCCTCTGCTTTTTGTGAGTGAAAAGAACAAACTGGAAATGAAATGGAAATTCAATGAATGGAAATGCACAGAAGGACAGAGTAAGATGAAAAGATGGATGAACTGATAGAAATGGAGAACTTTGCTTTGCGTGGGGTGTTTGAAAGGACAAAATTATGAAATTATGCAGTCTATTCTCCTGCACGCTGACCACGCTGACAGATGGCAGAAGGCCACGTCAAGAGAACCATTTGCCACGCAAATAAAAATGGAAGTGCAGCTCTGCATCTCAGATAAAAGCACATTTAAACTGTGCTTAGAGGGCCCATAAATGTCTGGCACTACCCGGAATGGCAGAGAGAAAGGTTGAGTGAAATCCACTAAGTGAACATTGAATTTAAAAGTAAATTAAAAATACTCAATGGACATGGCAAAATTAAAAAGCTAAACTAGACTATATAGACATATGAATATCCTTATCTGCATTTTGCATCCATTGTTCTGGTTTTTAATTCACTGATATTATTTCCTGTCCCGCCCTTTCCATGCAGGGATATATTTATACACAGGAAAAACTTCTAGGGGGATTCAGAAAATCCAATTTATGGTAGGTGAGGTCAGTGACAATTTTGATATTTGGTTTCATCTTGTGGTAACAGTTATGGAAACTAATACAGTCTGAGTATCTCTCTCGAGCTGTGGCTGTTGAATTTTGCCCTCAGTACATGCTTTTGATTTTCCAGAGAGAAAAACACAAATTCTAGAAATACACATGAGATGAGAGGGTAAGGAAGACCGTGGCTTAATGTCCTCAAACAATCTGAGAATACCATATAATGATTTTTGTACACCCTTACACATAGCACACACATCTGTTGCCCATTTGATCATAATTGTATTGGAGAGCACTTTTTCCCCAGTGCTGATGCCAAATGTCAAAATATATACAATGAAGGATGAAGAGAGGATGATGGCAGAGAGGCAGCAATGCTGAAGAGTAGAATGACAGAGTGAGAGTTTATACTGGCCCCTGTGAGTTTGCTATCCAAATTGCTCTTTTCATTCCAGTTATTGTGGATTTATTAATGTGTCTTGTGTCTGTCACACGTGTGTTTGGAGCTGTTGTGAGGCTCCCACAACTGTTTGATTTTCTGCAAAATGTTCTTCTGGTCTCTCTCTCTCTCTCTCTCTCTCTCTCTCTCTCTCTCTCACGTGTAGTGGTTCATTCTAGTACATCAGTTCATCCTCTCTCTCTCATATGTATAACTGGAAAGTGAGAAAGAAGACTGTTTAGACCATTTATTGACTAGAATGAATCAGTTCAAAAATTATTTTCATTCTGATTAATTAGTGAATCGGTTTGTTTAGGATGATTCATTTAAAAGAACAAAATCACAAAAATATATTTACCAATTCAAGTTCCTTTACTATGTTAGGTCTTTCAAAGTAGCGTCCCTAACACTTCATGAATGATAAAGCCTTACTTAACTTTTAAACTGCTGTTTTGTGCTTGGCCCGCCTTTTAATGTTATCACTGGACAGACACAATTCTGTGGGTTGTATGATGCTGTAAGTCTGTGCTGCCAACCATTGTAATGTCTAATTTCTATTTCTCTGATTCACACACATTCATTCTGCTCTCAAACAGATTTGTGGAACCAGCACAGAAATTAGTTTTAACTCGCCTCTCAGTAATATATAAAAAAAAAAAATGGCAACAACAACAGTTACAGTAAGGATGTAAGGATAGTGCAGTCATCTGGTCATTATAGCAAAACAGGGTGATCAGGAGCCTACTTGAGCTACTCACAAAATAAATAAATGCATGGACATGACATTTCACTTGGAAGTAACTTTTACCTGATTTTAACTGCTTTTAATCTTAAAACTGATTTTAATCTTAAATATAACGTACAAAATGATGGCCAGCAAGATGAACACTGCAGTAGTAAAAGTATACTGATTAAGATGGTGGCAGTTGTGTTTGTATGTAAAAGAAGAATGAGTCCACAATCACGTGAGACTCGAGAGAGACATGAAAGAGAAATCTGCTCGAACTGCTCAAACCTCTGCTTTGGTGTGTGGTTGTTTTTAGTTCATGGCCAGTATAATCATCATATTTACAGTACACATGATTAACAGTTGGAAAGAAGCTAGTTTTATTTTCAAATGCCCAAAGTAAAGATATAGTTTTAATAATTTAACACACTTTTATTGACCTAGTCGGTCTAGTCACAATGTTGCATACACTCTAATTTATATTATATACACATTAAATCCAGCAGAAACTCCAACAAGAGTCCTGGAGGGATGCTATATTTTTGTAAGCCGTCGTGTCTTAAGCTTAATGGTGGTGTTGAAGTCATGTGACTGTGATGTAGTTAATTTATAACCTACATTTAACTTTTTACTTCTGTTGATTGTATTTAGGCTTCGAAATTCATAAAAGTTATATTCATTTGTGAAGAAGAATGAATTTGTTTATGAAGAACCACAAACTTTTGTTGGTCACAGAGCTTATTTTCTGCAATAATCCTTCAATAATTGTATTTTTGTCAAGGAACTTCCAGGTTGGGCTTCAAAAATATGTCATCCCTTCACCACTCTTCGGCAGATATTGAAAGTATTTCTCAACCTTATATGTTCTTAACCACAATCTGCCGCGAATCGCACAATCCGCTGCCTGAGCATGTCACTCAGGATGAATTGAAAATGCCCGCTCATATCCGCTCACTCCTGCAATTGGTTGAGTACCATGACAGAATTCTACAAATGACCTTAAACAAATTCCACACTTTATCAAAATCAAGTGTCATGTATTAAGTTGCTAAAATTTGCATAAAAGTTTCCTATTGCAGTTCTATTTCAGTTTCAGTACTTTTTTTTTGTGTGTGTGTGTCCGACTTTGACTGATGCCCCTGTGAATCCGCTGACCTTCCTCGTGACAGCTATTCTGTCTTCTCCCTCAGTCTCACTCTCTTTCTCTCTCTCTGTATCACAGGGGACCTGTTAACCAGGCCTGAACTGCGTGAAGGCTGATGTTCGGGAGCTACAGCACACAGGCTTTGTTTCATATTAATCACCTTCTGTGCCTGGGGTGCAGTTATTCTATCCACACAACAGCACCAGGCGCTGTGCTCTACCCAGCCTGACACAACCCCACAGGAAGTTGCCAATCACTGACAGAGATTGAGAGAGAGCGAAAGAGGGAGAGAGAAGGAGCGAGAATGAGTGGATGACAGGCTGATGCACTCCCTCGGCTCATGTAGCAGAGATATAAAGGCTGTCTGTTTCGAATAATAATAGAAATCAGCAGAAGAAGCTAGAGTGTCGGCACGCTGAAAGGGGGGTAAAGGGAGATGAATGAGAGTTGCCATCGGTGCAGGACATTCATCAGCATTGGTTCAGCCATTTGGGTGTAAAGAAGTTGTTTTCAGGTAGGGAATGATTTTGGTAGAGAAAAGATGGCTCAGGATCAACATGACAAGGCATCTTCTATCCAAAGGCAGAGAAGGGAACAGCTGGTGATTGGTGGATGTGCTGTTGGACTGTGTCCATGCAGAAGGGGACAGAGACAGCTGGGGGCTAGTAATAATGATCTGCTGTGGAATGATTATTTTGGACAGGGGAGATGGAGCAAAGGGAATGGCACAGTGGTGACAGAACACATGTAGAGAGGCAATTACATTATTTTCAAAACTTTCCTGCAGAAAACAAATTTACCGTTCTGCACTTACACTCCCCAAGATTAATGAACTATAAAAATGCACTTTACAGAAATGACTTGCCATTATCATATATAAAGCTGAGTATTACACAAGGATGGATTGAAATTGTACTTCATGTGGAAATACTGTATATAAATTAACTGGTTTAAAATTTTTACTGGTTTAAATGTTTAACTGGAGTGTTTTTTAAAAGTCAGATTAGATACTACAAAATGTGCCCTTTTAAAGGGTTTTCAGTTAGAAAAAGTTACAAAAAAAAGTCTACTGAAGAGGCACCAATTATAGAAAGCTGGAGACTTCTGGTCACCTCTTGTCATGTGTAATTTTCTCCAGACAGGGCAGCCTGTGGTGAGAGGTGTTAAGAAAACAAACCGTGGCCAGAACCTGATTTTCTGCTTGTAAAATAATAATGTGCTCCTCTCTGCATGCATGCGAAAGTGTGAATTTGAATCTGTATGTGAATGTTTGTCTCTTTGTGGAGAACAGCAGTTTGCTTTTAATAAGAGAGAGAAGGACGAGAAAGGAAAAGGAAGATTCAGTGCCAGGATCTTGCATGGCAGCCAAAAGGGCTTTACTCTAATTCATTCAGCTACAGAAGTTGTTTCTTTTTTACTATTTCCATCCATCATGCACACAGATAATAGATGCTCTTATCACTGTAAAATGTGCTATCTCACTACAAGATTACCTCACAGAGACAATGCCAAGATACAATAAATACATCATAAATATCCAGTTTGAGGTCTGTTCTTGAGACAGTTTGCATATTGCTTGGCTGGCTTTAGCTGCACCCCATCCCATAATTTCTGAACAGCACACCAACTGATATGGCAACATTAACCATCTGGCAATAAATGAGGAAAGAAATCTCACCTAATTTATCAAGCAGTGGGATGTTTTTCTCCCCATTGATCCTCTTCTATTCTTCCTTCATTTGCATTGGAGCTGTTTGCAATGTTTTCTCCCTCAACTCTGAATGGTAATTTAGGAGAATTATTCCAGCAATTAATGTGTGCGAAAAACATCCACAATTCTTTTGAATTAAAGCTAATATATCGCCATGCATAAATATTTTGCCAATGGGCACCTGCTTTTCTGAGTTCATGTTTGATTATTCTAAAGGGAAAGGGAAAGGTTTATGGAGAATGAATGCTGGAAAAATTTGGCATGTGTATTTTGTTGCTTTGGTTTTGGATATGAGTTTGCCGTTTGTTTATCTGTTTCATCTTTAGCATTCATTCACACTATTCTCAGTGCCTCTAACATTATAAACTCTTCATTCCACAACACAACAGCAGTAAAACATGTTTAGAATGCAATCAACCCATTCCATGCAACTTTTTATCACACTTGCGAATCCATTTTAATTTAATTTCTACTTAGACAGCATCAGCTCCAAACAGCACTGCTCTCTGTGGTAGTTTTATCTGCAGTGACATCAGGGAAATATTGAAACACAGAGGGTTCTGTGAAGTATCTGGGGACAGATAGTAAGGAGGAAGCTTATGGCAGGTTGCTGGAGACTTATGGTGTAGTATAGGGTTTGTGAAGCTTGATGGAAAAGAAAAACATGTCAAAGTGTTTGTGGTGTGGCAGAATGAGACAAAGGATATCTGTTTGAAACAGGTTTGTTGAGTTCTTGAATTGAGAATGCCCTTAAAATAAGTTCAGTACTTGAATTTGAGGTAGCAAACAGGATACAGGATGCAGGATTTGAATGTAAGGAAGCAGAAGTAAAATGAAGTGAAATTCAAAGAGATTCATATGATTGTAATTTTAACTCGAAGAAAAAAGTTTGTCGTCAAAATGTTGAAGCTTTTGAAAAAAAAACCTTTAAAGGCAGATAGAATGATATATAGAAGAGTAGATAGATAGAATTCATCTTCCTGTCATTCCTATTCTACTTCCTGTGGGTGTGACCAATTCCATTCAAATTCACAATGATGAATTGAGCTAGTTCTCAGATTTTTGCCCAGCCCTGATTTGAGGACCAAAAAAAATAAAATATATAAAAAAATAAAAATTAAAAAAACTTTATTATAAATATTTGAACACAATCAAATTTGGTCCAGTGATTTTTTTTCTTTCATTCCCTTCTTTTTTGGAATTTTTTGTTTGTTTGTTTGTTTGTTTTGGCCTCTGTTCTCCCTCTACAGTTACATGGTAAAGACAGAAAAAAAACTTAAATGAAGATACCCTGCTGTTGTTGCAGTTCCCTGAGCTGAACACAACTATGGATTAAATAAAATTCCTTATAAAAATCACTTCCCTGATGTGCCTCTGTTTTTTAATGAGGTCATAAATTGCAAGCCGCTCTGCTTTATGGTGATTATAATTTCAATTTTGTACTCCTGCATTCAGATTTTATTTTCTACTTGATAACGTTGAGTTTCGAAATAGAAGGCTGCAAGCTGCGAAGCTTGCAAAAACATTGGGCTTGGACCAGTAAACAGTACATTAGGACAGCTGTGACTGATGGCATAATTAGCAGTGACATTAAAATGTATCACTGACTGTATCTATAGAAAAAGGTTGTAAAAATTATGACAATGAAAAGAGAAATTTGTTGTGGTAAAAAAAGGCTATTTTGAGTAGAATACATAGCTAGAAGAAAGACGGTGATAATGATGATGTGGAATTGGTTTCAGAGGCTTCAAGACATGATGTGAACAAGATATGATTGTAGGAAGATCTCCAGAGATCAGGGCATTGATTTTTCTTCTTAAACCCATCTAGCTTTAGTCAGCCATATCAAAAGAGCGCTGGTTCTTCAATCAAAACCTATTTGTTCAATGTTTATGGAAAATGTAGGTGGATTTTTTTTTTAAACAGTGCTCACCATACCACAATTGCATCTGCACCCCCACTTCAGTCTGCTGTGGAGTGCTAGCAATGTACAGAATGTATTTTATTTAAACAAAACTTCATTTGTCCTGTTTTGTACGTAGGTTGTTTTTTTTATGTGATCTGTTTTCATTAAAAATTCATGTAGGAATATATATGCGTGTGTCTGAATTCACATACATATCAGGCAAACTGTGATGTGCAGAAAAAAACAGGTTTTAAGTGGATTCAGGAGAGCTGGGCTGGCAGAGCTCTGTGAAATGAGGAGTCCGTGATATTTTTTCCAGACATGTGGTTCAGGCTCTCAGAAGCTGCCATATGGCCACGATTACACTCATTTATGAAACGTCTCACACTGGATGCGTTTAGACTGCTGCTGTGTGCTAAGTGTTTGTCCTCTGCACTCAATTAAACTAGAGAGGTCTGTGTATGTGAGTTTGTGCAATACAGAGAGAGAGAGAGAGAGAGAGAGAGGGTTGTAAATATGTTATGTAAAAAAAAATATATATTTACAGCTAATTTCTGTACTGTCTCTGAAAATACAAATTTACTGTTAACAGAGTATGATGACATTTACTGTATTGACTTCTTTAGTTAGACAACACAATGAATCATCTTAATATCCATTAATTTGCAACAACATTAGAATTTAGTGAGGAAATTTCAAAGGACGCAGATATGTAATTTCTACTTTTGACATCTGTCAATATGGCATGAAAATTCACCCTTATTTCTAAATGCTGTACATGTTATTGAACAGTACAACAATGCATATATTTTTTTTTTACAGTTTGTCATAACTCAGTCTTCTGGTGAAATGACAGACTTCTTTCTAGTGACCTATGCAGGACTTCTCCAATCATTTAGTCTGCTGAAACCTTGCTTCTTACATTTGACTGGATGCTCACATTCAGTTCTGCCTCCATCCACTCAACAACCCATGAACTGAACTACTACTGCCCAACATTTTTTCTTTTTTAATAATCTGTTTCATTCAGATGTGTAAGAAAATATCTGCCACTACTCCTTTACATTGCAACATGAAGCATTGCCACTGTTGTGAGGCGTTACAACCAGGGGGAATGTGATTTTGACGGGGCCCCATAGCAAATTCTGTGCAATGGGCCCAGAATCCCTAGCGACTCCACTGGTGGTGACCCTGCCAAAATAAGAAACATAGACCATTATTACTGTATATTTTCACAATTTACACTACTCATTCTGCATTTCATGAAGAAGTCAGTTGTGAGAGTATAAAACTCTAAACCTTAGAACATAAGCATTATGCGTGTATTTATGATCCAGTGAACTGAAGAAAATAACCTACATGTCGTCAGGCTTTAAATATAGTTTCACAAATGGTATCTCCACTTTGTCTCTGTGTATGTGAATAAATGCAAGCGCATACGGGTATGAGCCGCTGCTTGTCATCACTTGCCCTCATGTCTGCCTCTTGTCCCCTGCTGTCTCCCTCTGTCAACGTTATCACACACTCTTATCAGTGTGGCGGCACCATTTTTCTGAACAAATTCCGTCCCTCCTGCTCCTCCCCCATTCATGGTCCTCATTTACTTTTCCTCTAAAATACATTGTAATGCAGTTGGCACCAGGGATGAGCATTTATTAAATTTCAGGGCCAATATGATAAGCCAATAATTATTTACATGTTATTTCACAGTTGATAATTAATAAATAGTCAATATTTTAATTCTTTACTATATTGTGAACTACAAATTAAATACTAAAAATCAGAAATCATTCATCTTAAATTATGCAGGTTAATTTATTATTATAATCTACAGTATAAAATTGGAAACTCATTTTGAAATTTGCTAAATATCACATTTAACTGTGTTTTTAAATTTGTAGTGTTTTAAAGATCAACTTCTAAAGGAATAGTTCATTCTGTGTGTTTGTTATAAATAAATCCATCATTAAAAGATTTTTTACTGCAGACTGTTGCTTCCGGCTCCATTATCCATAATAACGTTTCCTCCAGTGAAAAAGTTCATACTCGGTTGTTCTTTTACCTTGAAATCCACCGACATATTTGTTTAGAGCTGTTCAAAACTGTTTTCACTTGTAAACTGTGCTTGATTTCTCTCCTGATTCAGAAGAGATGATTTTTCACTAGAGAAAGCAGTATTATGGACTCTGGACCAGAGTAATGTAAAGTTCTAGGATGAGTCTGATATTTGACTAACATTATAAAAGTGTTCGTGCAATTTTGTTCTTGATAATGACTATTTGCCAGGGTAACAAGCCAAGAAATGTAAGCTGACAGCCTGACTCTTTTGCTCATTTCTATAATAGTGGTTTATGCCACATACTGGTGTGCAATCCCCCGCTGTCATTCTTCTTTGCTGTGCATCACTTTTCCTGCCTCTGTTACCATGAGAACCGAAGACAGAGCTGAAATTTTTTGCTGTCACCATTCTGAGATCACCCCAAGTGGTCCATATGCATGTCCCATTTCAAACCAGCTGGGGGCAATCAATTTTGACATCAAAACTTATTATGACATGAGATTAGAGACTAAATGTTTCATGCGTCTTCTTAATGACTAAGAACTGTGAGTTTTTCAACATCACCAAAAATCCTTGGTGTTCAGACACTGTTTTCTCAAATGTTCATAACTCATTTCTAAAAACACTGATCAGCATTTGTTTTGAGTGATGATGACGTAACTAGAGCAGCGACTCCAACATCAGCAATAGCAGACTCACTCGAATGCTCCCACCAAAAATCCATCATTTACACTGCAAGTGAGTGGCTCTCTTGGGCCTCATGCACCGCCCCAACAGCTCTATTGCGACATGTGAGAATGCACACAGACAACACATCCATATTTCAAATTCACATCCACATAATATTTTGTTATCTAGAATTATTCCACTGATCATTTTCAAGCTAATAAAAGCAGTATAATGTCATTCATTGAGCTATATTAATTGATTTTACTAGCAAATTGATTACTTTAGTTGAGATTTTTGTTGACACATCAGTCCATGCATCCCTCTCAAGTAACTCAGGTTTATGTGCCTTGCTCAAGGGCACAATGGTGGTAGTCTCGGCCTCAGTCTGACCCTTCACTGATCATCTGATGCGTATTACACATAAAACTGGACTACACTTTTCCAGTCTAGTGAACTCTAATCTGATATAGGCTGACTTTAGGCTATTTCAAATAATAAAAGCACACAGGTTTTCTAATCAGTCCCCCTGAAAACAAAGTTGTTTACAGCTGGTATCTGGTTGATACACTACGTTTTGATATATTTGATATTTGATGAATAATAATGACTGGATTTGCCTGGCATCAAATATTAAAGTTAATTACGAATATTTTTCCACAGATATACTGTATCTCCCATAGTTATTATATTTAACTAAACACACACAGAGAGAGAGAGAAAATAGGCTAATACAAATGTATAAACATATTTAAAAACAAAAATGACAAAAACAACAAAATTACTAAAACGTCTGGTTTAAAACTTATTTTCTGTTCAAATTAAAACAGAAAATATTTAAAAATACTTTTTTTTAAAAACTATAATAGTATCTAGGTGCCACGAAATTAACACGTTGAAATTGCTTATTACTCTATTAAAGACATCACAGTAGCCTAGTCTACTCTCTCAACATTTTATGTAGCAATAATTTAATTTAATATAATAATAATAATTTTATGAACTAGGGCTAATAAATTTGACCAAACAAGAAATCTTAGATTTAAGGCTCTGTACTGATAAATCCTAAAAAAAAATATTAAATGTTTCTTAGTGAATACAACTTCCTGACGTCAGTGTCCACTAAACAAAATTCACGCATACACGTTATTTTAGTGCGCTCTTCCTTGACGCACTACGGTAAAGGGTGGACTTTTGTTGTCTGCTGGAGCTGGAGACAGACAGCTGAGAGTGAAACATCCGTCCGTGTGTGTGTGTGTTTGGTGCTTGAAATTCACACGCGCTGTGCGGCGTCTCGTCCCGAAACCCAAGACGACAACCAAGAAGAGTCACTTGGATTACTGTCCGCAGATCTTAAGCCCGAACACATTTATTACAAGAAAACTTGATTTTTTTTTTTCCTCTGTTGGGGCACAGGCAAAAATCTCGAATTTACACCTTTTAAAAGCAGCAGTCTTCTCGGAAGGGGCCGCACCTTCAGCTGAACATCATCCAGGTAGGTTTATGAAAGTTTATATGCTGTATCGAGGCCACGACCATTGCTCCAGTCACCCCAACAAAATACTATCAGAATGGTGTTATTTAAATGTGCGATTTTTTATTTTATTTTTTATCCGCAGTTGTCATTGAATAATGAACATGATCATTTAATCCTTTGGTCAACTTTTTGCGCAGCAGTGTCCCACACGTTATGGTTATTTAAACACCTCCGTTGTCTGATGTGAGTGTTTTTGAAGTGAAGGATGTAGTTTAATTGAGAAATGCATCTTCAGACTCAGTATAGCTAATTATGCTGGTATTGTGCGCTGTAATGATTCATTCAGCTGCTCGTATAAATAGCTCTGGACGTTTACATGTGATATTATTCAGGTCTTTAAATAAAAAATTCTGTTTATGTTATGCATTGATTTCATTTTAAATCGTATTAATAACACAGCGACACACACACATAGATATCAGTATCAATTAATATAATCAACTGTTAGATTTGTAATAATGTTGGATAATTATTGTTGTCATTTTCCACTGTACTGATTTTTATTGTATCGTATTTCATAGTAAGACAGTTATTTTATGGGACAAACAGTAACTATAATTACACCCTATAAAAAATGGTCTCAAATGACATTGTTAATATATTTCTATATAAGCTGCACATAAAACTTTTGAGAGATGAATAAGCTCAGAAGTCCTGATGAAAATGAAAACAATGCATCATCTTGGTTAGGATTTAAAAAAAAGGTAAGAGAAGAGCTAGAAGAGAGAAAACCTATAATTTGTTATCTAACCAGTCTGTATGAGAAGTAGCTTCAATAGAAGATTAATGATATATTCATTAATATTGTTGAAGAGTTGGTCTTCTTGCATAATCAAGTAGCTGAACTCGACTCACCCTTGATCAATGGCTAAATCAGTGTCCAAATTCACTCTCTTTATTCTGTTCACTTTTTGCTGATATGGTGCACTCAACCATCGTACACTATATAGGGATTATGTCACAGCACAGCTTATGTCACTCAACCTAAGAGAGTTGAATTTTGGATTTCAGAAGCGTCTTCCAGGTTGTTTCCGCTGACTCATCTGATGCTTAAAAAAATGCTGTCTAGCTAGACAGATCAGTAGATTTTGTGACATAACCAGAGACAAAACAAAGACCTCTGTTCTTGGATATGTTCCCACTTACTGTCCTTGTTGTCCATATTTTCACACAAATGTCTAAGTATGAAAAATAATTGCCTTGCACCTTGTCTTGTGGGCAGTTAATTAAATTGAAACAGTGTCTTTTGAATGTGCTGCATGTTGATAAAGGACCGCATTTAATCTGAGCCTTATCTCTCTGAGCATAAACGGCTTCACTAAAGCTCATAATAAATTAGTCTGCAAGTCCTCCACGGCTGTAGAGAATACAGAAAGTTAAAAAAAAATTAACTAAATAAATAAATTAACAAAAAAATTCATCTTATCGGTCAATGAGATTATTACCGTGATCTAGGTAAACTGTTTTCGAGCACAATAAAGATTAAGATGGATAAACACCTATTAACCTATAACCCCTTTAAACTGAACCTGACTGATTTAATGCTTGATAGAGATTGAATGCAGCCCATTAGATAAATGTCAGTCTTGTCACTTGAGTCAACTGAAGAGGTTACCCTTCTTTTTAACCTTTTTTTAGCAGTATTTTTTTGTCTCATGTTTTGCAACAGAAGCATTAATATGCTATAATCGTATTGAGAAATGCCATTACTAAGTAGTCAAACCATGTCTGCCTAAGACGGCAAGTATTATTAGCACTTCTTCTCAGTATATGAGGTCTGGAAGAACCTCATAACAAATCTGACATGATGAGTTGGACGTTCAGCTTGTCAAGCACTTTGTTTTAGCTAAAATAGTTTGTCTTCCATCCTTTTCTCCCTACTTACTTCATTTGTGCCTTGTTCACATCCAAAAAGCTTTTAGATTGTTTGACTGGGTAAGTGAGGGCTCTTGTCTTGCTGACCTAGGCTTTCTCCAGTATAATCCAACTCATGTAATTAAACACAATATGATTAGTGGGCAGAATGGACCCTGCTGCTGTGGAGGTGCACACACTGTATATGTAGTGAAATGTAATACTTTTGTGTGGGTTTGCTTCTTCGGCAGTGTGAGTGTTGTATATGTGTATGCATAAGTGCATTTCCACTTGCAGTTCATTGATGGCTTTCAAAGAGTTCAGTCTGTGCACACAGGCATCAATACACATGCCATCACTGCATGGAGAGATCGGCGCCATCCAAGAGTATGTGCTATATGACCTGACCAGAAACTGCTTAAAAAGACATAACAGTAAAAGATTCCAGGCAAGAGAGATAAATAGCCTTAGAAGTATTGGCAGTCAATTTCCAGTGGTTTTGTAATGGGGTCTATTACAATTGTCTTTACATACTAGTAAACCTTTTTGTGGGTTTTGTAGCGTGTAAAGTGACCTGAGTCATAGTTGTTATCCAAACAGCTGTCCTGGGGTGTGTGTACGTGTGTGTGTGTGTGTGTGCGCGCACTTCTGCATTTTGTTTGAAGGCTGCAGTTGACAGCGGAGCAGTGTGGGAGTCGGCTGATTTTGGTCAGCTGGCTCACAGTCTGAAAGAGAGAGAGAGAGAGAGAGAGATGAATGCTTTGTAATTAGCACCCGCGGCTGCATGCTGCATTCCACCTCTGTAAATTACAGAGTGGCCTGCCTGCACTGCCAGACCCAGCAAACCTGCCTGTGTGAGTGTATCCAGACCCCCCTCTTCCCCTCCCTCGGCCTCATGCACACGCAAAACTATGGCTTTACCTGTTAGCAGCAGACTTTGCCTTCTCTTTAGTTCACTTCCACTGTGTTTGTTTCTGCGCTGCAGTAATTGCTGGTGGTGGATGCTGTGTCTCTCCGGTGCTCAGCCTGCATTGATTTGTTTGGATTTCTGCTGCCCTCCCCAGAGCTTTGGCTTACACACGCGCCACAGACTCCCTACACTGCTGTCTGTCATGTCTGAGCGGCATATTTAAAGAGTCTGGTGTTTTTCGAACTGCATGTACTCTGAAATGCACAGCATTTCCATAAAACAAGGGTTTTTTTGAATTAAGAATTGATGCATTGGGATTTGAAAATATGCTTTGTTTTGAGGGGTTTAACAGGGATTGTGTGTGTAAAGGTGTCAATGTGCTACAGGGCTTTGAGACTGCAAAGAGGTCTTTGCTCAGAGCTTATGAGGTTTAGACAGGGCTGCAGCCAACACAGACGCTGAGGACAATGTTGTCCCAAGTATTAGATGTTCTTGATGCTGCTCTGCTGTACTCCGTTATTTCATATACTTTTACAGTAAAATGCTGTGAAATGTACATTAAACAGAACAACTCATCTTATAATTGACAGTGTAAAACAATGAATTGGCGTGACCAAAATTTAATCCCATTTGATATTTTTTTCATTGAAATAACAGTTTCTTCTTAGTCTCATTTGGGTTTTATGTTACATCTTATGTTGTTCAATTAATATTTATTATTGTATTATATTAGTGTCATTTAGGCTACTGTATGTTACCATGATGATGTTTTGTATGTGTGTACAACACTGTGTACCTTCTTTATGTACATTTACCACACCTTGTGAAAAACCTACTTGTGATGGACTTTGATTCAAAATGAGGCTTTCACTTTATCATCTAGATTTTTTAAAATATTTTTATATAAGTGGTTGTAAGAATATTATAAATGTAAAAAAAAAAAAACAGATTTTGGTAATTTGGTATATTAATGTTACTTTAAAAAAAAAAAAAAAAAAAAAATATATATATATATATATATATATATATATATATATATATATATATATATATATATATATATATATAAGTACTGGCAACCACTGCTGCAATTTTTTTTCCATAAATGTCACAGGTGTTTTTTTTTTTTTTTTTTTTTTTACAGTGTAGGCTACCAGCATGAAAAGAAAGAGTGTGTGGTAATATGTAAGCAGCTAGTCATTTATTATTTGACAAATGTTTTAACGACAGAACTGTTAAGTGGCCAACAATAATATCCAATGATGCCCAACTACTTTTTGTTAAAATTTCGCATTGAATGTAGGGCTGCACGATAAATCGAAATGGAATTGAAATCATGACTAGACAGAAGCTGCGATTGTCATGCGTATCTTTCAGTGAAGCATAGTTTTGTGATCGATCAGCAGTAAATCTCCATCCGAAGCGCTCTTGCGCTGAAACTATAAATACGCCTCGCAGAAGAAACTCAGGAAATGCCTATAGTGGTAGCTGGATAAACAGCAGATTTAACTGCTTTTATTGATTCAACGTGACTAATAAACACACGATTATGACAATATATGGTTTATCTGAGTTATTATTATAATTTTCATTAAAATAAAGTATATTTATAATGCAATGCCTTTATCACTGCTTAGAATACTATGAAATATGTTGCGTGCCTTATTCTGTGTAAGAAAGCCACATCATCTCACAGAAGGATTTATTTCAAACACGAGACTGGCGTTATGAAGTGAGTTTGGAGTAAAACATTATTAAATGTGGTATTTTCACATGCTTTTGGGTGGAGCAGCATTTACTACATAGAGTCGTAGGTCACTGACAAGCTACGCAAACAGCTTTCATTATCACGAACGATTTCATCTGCAATAATATCACCTGCAATACAAAAAACTGTGTAACTTGTCAGTGAACTACAGCTCTGTGTAGTAAATGCTGCTCCATCTGAAAGCACATGATGATGATTTACTGTTGATTACAGAACCGGCTTTACTGACAAATTGCCATGACAATCGCATTTGATTAATCGTGCAGCTCTAATTGAATGTAATTAATAATTCAATGGCATGAGACAAACATTGACGAAGATGTTTTCGGCATATTAGGCATAAAATTAAGAGCGAATGTGTGCATATTTTAAAATAAAATTATTATTATTATTATTATTATTATTATTATTATTATTATTATTATTAATGATAAAATTAGTTAACCCCAACCCCCCTGCCCACCGCCAGTGTTCAAGACATGGTTATAGACTTGGCTTAAGATGTGAATTTTTGAAGTAAAGTAAGGACTTCAGTTTCTGTTGTATGTGAAAACATATCTGAGGCTGAGAGCTGTGTATGTGTTTGTGAAGGTGGGCGTGTAGGTAATGATCATGTGCAGTCTGTGCTGATGGATGGGACAGAGTGAATGGCTGTGAGCCTGACAGAGGACCCAGCTAAGGGACCAAATGAGCTTTGTGACATAGCATATATATAAGTGTAGGTTTGTGTTTTTGTGCCTGTCTGAGTACCGCACACCATATAAGAAAAGTGACATCCCCTCCGTCATATACTGATAAGGTCTTGCTAGATTACTAGTTTAAAGTCATGATGAATGAGAAGTAGCGACATTTTTCTTTCATATTGTGACACACATCTGAGTGAAACAGATTATCAAAAAAGAAAATAAATGTACAGCTTGGACTGTGTTGACTGGATGGAGGCAGATCTGAATGTGAGCTTGCAGTCAATTGTACAAAAGGGTCACGGTTTATTCAGACTAAATAATTGAAGTCACCAAACAGTCTGCCATTTCACTGGAAGATTGATTAGACATTTGATTAAGAATTACGAGGTCAAAAAAGAAGCACATTATAAATAACATGCATTTAGAAAATAAATCGGGTGAATCATCATTTCATCCCGGAAAAAAAAAGTCTTACTATGCAGCTAACACACTCTGACTCGAGGTAACATGCTGGTTAAAGTGTGTATTCTATACATCCTAGCTTTACTGTACACTATATAGTGCTTCTGTATTGGTTGTCTATACTGTAATGTCCATCTAAATATAGTGTTTCTATATTGTATGTCAATATATCCAGGTCAAATATTGTACTTCTATAGTGCATGTCTATATGTTCCATCTGAGTATAGTGCTGCTATAAAGCTTTCACAATGTTATTTCTCTATGGTCTAATCAGCTGACTCTGCTGAAGATGAACTGCAGTTTCCTGTTTATGTCAGTTCTTCCTTTGCTGTAGGTTATGTCTTGCTGTTTGGTTAGTTAATGTATAAAGGGCCAGCTAATGATTAACAGTGATGTCTGAAGATGTTTTCCGGATCGCATGGATTCTTATTGAAATTACTGAATTTCACCTTCCAAGATTCACCAAATAATGTGAATGTGACCACACCTTAAGTCTGTGAGATTTTTTTTGTCTCCCAGGTGAAAATTGTTAGTTAGATTTATTTTAAATTAAGCACACTCACTCAAGTTTTTTTTTTTTTTTTATTTATTTTTTTTTTTTTAGTGAAGTTATAGTGAAGTATAGCATGGCAAGGATGACTAATTATAATTTTAAGCATGCAAAAAGCTTGCAAGGAATAAAGTGAGCCGATCTTGCAGTAATGCGTCTGCAAGTCCATGACCCATGCTTTTGTGAAGCACTCCCAGTGCTGGAGCTGACATTGAGAGAGGAAGGCTCTACATTATAAGTTCAGCTCTTCTGCCAGGCCTGCTGCTGAGAAGCCCCCATGAGAGCCCCACAGCAGTTAGGAGATATCAGACAACATACATAATATATGACAGAGATAGAGATGTGGCTTGCGGCTTGTTTTTGTGTCTAAGTTGTGCCCTCGTGCACGCCCTCTGTAACAAATGAATAGTGAACTCCTCCTGCTGTCTTTCCCTCTATCTTTTTCTCTCTTTCCCATTGTGCTCCCTGTTCTGCTGCTTCCCATAAATCAACTGGGAAGTTATGAGACCAGAATATGACATTAGGCCATCTTTTCAGAGACTTGAACTTTATGTAAGTGACGTATGGGTCACGGTAGAATTCCGGCAACAAGTTGGGGATTTGTTTATGGTTTTTCCCCTGTTTTCTCCATGCTACCTCGGTTTTTTTAGTCATCTTGATCTGTCTTTAGTGATTCTGGTTCTTTGTTTTTCTTTTTTGTTTCCACAGAGTGCAATTCTTTCATTTTCTGTTAAGCTGCTTTGACACAATATGTATTGTGAAAAGTGCTGTACAAATAAATGCAGGCTTGACAATAAGCTGTCAGAGTTTGCTTATAAAGGCTCTCAGTCAAAAGGTCTACTTTGTTGAATTTTATGTGAGCACAGTAAAATAATCCTAAAATATGCTTTACTGTATAGCATAAGTTTAATTTCATTTACTTATGTGGGCTACCTGGTATATAATAATTTTTATTTATTTATATGATTATATATTGCAGTATTTTTTTTATTATTATACCAGTTGGCTATTATTAAGTATTTAATGTAAATTAAAAAATAAGTAAATAATGTAAGTTAAAAAATAATCAAGGCATTCTTTCAAATTGTTTACAAAAGATAACTAAATGGAGGAAAAATAATACTTATTTTTTTCATTTATATGCACAAATATAAAAATGTATCATCAGTGTTATAAAATGAAATCCCTATATTTTTATATTAACATTTTAAAATATGTAAATTTTTGAGGCCAAACAAATTGTTGAATCAGCATTTTTACTTTTTGTTTTATGACTGTTTATACTTTTACTGCATATTTAATGACCAAATAATAATAAAAGCGCATAAAAATAATTTCAGTGCCCAGCTGCCAACAGTGTTTTTAATTTAATATCATTAGCACATTTAGAATATATTGTGAGTGTTATTGTCTGTGACGCTAGAGCTGAGGTGTTATCATCACTCATAGGCTGCTGTGAAGAAATAGGTACAGATTTGAAACCTGCTTTACAAACAAAGCTAAATGGTATGTAAATGTTGCAGAAATGTCTCTCCTCCTTTCTTACTCTCATTCTCTCATCTTTCCCTCATTTTGTGACACACTGATTTATAGCAAAGTGTATCGCATCGTTGTGGCTTGAAGGTTTTCCTGTACGAGGCGCGTCTGTCACTTCAGCCTGCCATAAGATAGAAACTTCAAAGCCAAAAGCTCCAGAATGCTGACGTGACCAATCTCCCGAGTTCTGACATCCTTCCTCAGCCCCTGTTTCGGTATCTCACGATCTGTCTGTGTCTCACTTCTGCTTCCTTCATCTTCTCCATCTCTTTCTCTGTTCACCCTCAGTCATGCGAGGCTGTCGGGGCACATCTGTGTGAGACAGAGTGAACACGAACGAGAGAAAGAAACACTGTTTGAGTAAGATAGAGATTCTTGGAAAACATGACTAATTTGTTGCCAAACTCATCAGATCTACCTGAAAAAGAGGAGCAGATTGTCACTTCCATTTCGTACAGCCATTAAACCATTTACAAAAAAGAACCAGTTGGTTTTCAGGAGATAATAATTACATGAACATTTGGACCAGAGAACATTTGGTCCATTAATATATATAATAATATTATTAGTTATTTTTTTCTTATCATATGTCTCAGTGTGTGCATGTGCAAGTAACCTCTTAATGTTCTTGTTGTATAATCATATAATGTTGTGTTCCAATGATACAAACTCTTCATTCATAAAAGAAAGCTATCATAAAAAAAACAAGTTGACATACTTTTGCAGTTTCTTGTGTGGCAGCAGTTGAAGATGATGCCGTGGTGCCAAGAATGGGCAGGAAAAAAAAGAGTTTGAAAGTTTGACTGTTGAACTGCACCAAGGAAGAAGTTGTTATGTTGAGGTGTCTTTCAAGGCGTTTGGCTTTGATGCTTTGTGAGAGTGAAACCAGCCATTGACTCATCAGCAGCGTCTCTGCAGTCTACAAACCTCTGCCTTCACTCATCCTCCCTGTAGAGCCAACAGATTTGGATAACTCTTCCTTTAGGCCTTGTTAACTAAAATGTCCCTTGGAATTTGCTGTCTTAACTGGTCTGCCTTAGTTTTCCTGACTTAGTCATAGCTTGATCATAAATACACAACTAGTGGAGCCCGGCAGATTTGTGTATAAGGCAATTTAAAGAAAGGACTTGCTGAGAATAAATCTAGACTTAGTTGTGTCTCAACTGTCAAAGGAAATGCTTGCCAGAGATGAGAAAAGGAAGTGACAGAGAGACTTCAGACAGACTACCTCAGCTCCACAGGAGCTAGACGAAGCCGATGGCCTAGCCAAATGCATGCTTTGTGTGACAACAATGCTGGGGATTTGGAAATTGGATCCATCTGAAATATGCTTTCTCTCTCTGTGTTTCTCTGCAAGCCCAGGTCTCTTTTTTTCGCTGTCACCTCTTTGTTCATTCATCTCATGCTGTTTGTGAGATGACGTGATAAATTCTAGGCTGTCATAACACCTTCATTTGCCCCTTCATTAGCTCTTTCAAATAGGAATAGTCTAAACAGAAGGAAGTAAAGATGGTTTTTGTCAAAATTGCTTACTTTATGTCAGAAATGCAGTCATGAGAGTGAGATTAAAAATGGGCAAAGATAAAAGATTTACTTACAGCAAATGAGAAAACTGTGAAGTGTTTTAAGCATTGTGTGGTGGTGTTCTCTTTCTTCATGTATAATGATTTTCTTGACGTGTAGTAGGTAAATTTGATCTTAATTCAGTGGCAATAATGTGTTTAAGTATTTCAAGCTGATTACAGGTTCTGATATTAATGCCTCTATATAATCAACTCTTCCCACATTTCAGAAGCCTAAAAACACTCACACGTAAACCTGTATACACCTCCATGTTTTTTGACTGTGGCACCAGGATTACTCTTGCTGTGGTTTGGTAGCAATTTGTACAACAAAACAGAAACAGATTGAAGTTTGGAGGTTAGCGTAAATCAGAAAAGATTAAAGTCAGGTTAGATGGCCAAACAAGATCTGTCATAATGTTTCTTTATTACAAAACACAGCGGCTGCTTTCACGCTTTTTCATCGCTCACTTTTTATATCTAATGTGTTTAGTGTTGTGAAGGAGGGCAGGAAGACTGGGACCGGGCCACACGTTTATTGAAATGTCTCTCTGCTCTGCAGAATTAAAAATGTTTAAATGTGGTTAATGGTAGTGTTGTTTTTGGTGGCCTGTTTTAATTTTAGTCTAGTCTTTGTGTGAAGCTGTCATTTTAATTTTTATTAGTTTTAGTCACGTTCATACTCTTTTTAGTCTAGTCAAGTTTCAGTCAACTAAAAGTCTGAGCATTTTAGTCTTATTTTAGTCAGAATTATCCATGACTATTTTCGTCTAGTTTTATTCGACGAAAACTGATGACATTTAGTCTAGTTTTAGTCAATGAAAATTGTATTTTAGTCTCTTTTTAGTAATGCCATTCTATTTAACCCAGTCAATATAGTACAAGTACCTAGTAGTATAGACGAAACCAAAGTTTTCTTTTAGCCAAACTCATTTCAAACAAGGTTATCTTATTGTATTATTGTTGCCTTATAGACTCAAGAATACATCCATTCCAGATACAGAAGATGCTCTGATTTGAATTTCAAAAAAATTTTTTACCAACCAAACATGTTAGAAGTACACAAACATAAATTTAAATAAGATAAATAAAAACAATAAATTTAAATAAAATAAATGAAAAAAAAAAAACAGATTTATACTTGACGCGTCCGCAAGTTCGCTTGGGTGAGCACAGAAAATGACATCATCGCGGTGTTGCCGGAAGTTCGCTTTGAGTGCGCACAAACTCATTTCATGTGGCGGCGTGCATGTCATTTTATGTAACTTTACACACAGCTCTGCATCCGAACATGCACGTCTGTGCCGGCATTTGTGTGAAACAGAAGCAGTTGAATGTGAAGTTCAAACTCCATCTGGTGCTTTTTGACGTAAAACGTTTTTTTGGAAAGAAATGTTTGCATAGTTTGTCCAAGGCTTCTTATTTGAAGTACGTTTTATTTTTTATTGTATAAAATAGAATTAGAATTCATTTAGATATTAATTATACACTATTTGCTTAAAGTTGTCTTGTGTTTGATGTTAAATACAGCCAATAGTTTAAGATTGTTTTAAGTTTGTACATAAAGAAATTATGTATCTAAAACCATCTGTGATTCCCGATGGTTTTAGAGGACAATTACACCTCGTCGCTCCCCTGTCATTTCAAAGAATAGTACAATGATGAACACGACAAGTATAAAAGCCTTGTCCGTTTGGAAAGGTGCGCTCGCAGTCAGCGGAGCCAGGCGAAAGTATAAATCCCACTTAACTTTGTTTGTTGTCGTCTTCTAAATAATGCCGCAAGTGGGGCTTGAGGAAGTGACGTTGTCTGCGTCTGTGCAGTGCGACCTGATGCAGACCCTGAAGTGAGACACAGGAAACAGAAATACTGCAAAATAATAATAATAACATGACTAAACAAGACGAAATAATGTTATAACATTTTGTTTCATCTCATTTTGGTCAACGAAAATGAAGAGACATTTAAGCATAGTTTTTATTTTGTAAACCACATTCAGTCTCATTTTTATTCGTCAACTGTATTGCATTATACATTTAATTATAGTCATCGTCACATGACCAGCATTTACGTTGCATCTCGTTTTCGTCACGTGATAAAGGTTCGTTGACGACTATATTTAGTCATAATTTTCGTTGACGAAAGCAACACAAGTTAATGGTTCCCAGGCATAAAAAAGCCCCATGAAGTCAAATATCAATAAATGTCTCTCAGATGATAGCAAACCACATCTTTTCCTCTCATTTCATGCCTGTGAGAATTTTATGAATTATAAATGTTTTTATTTGTTGTTGTTCTGCAGCAGCATTGAGATTGAGATTTGGAAGTGTGTATGTGTAAAGGTGTGTGTGTTTGTCCCATATTGTAGGCTGTCTAGGACAAGAGAGACACTTGAAGTCAGATGGGCTTTGGACTCACAGAGTGGCCCTGCACCATGTCGGAAACCAGACAGCCACTCAAGATAGACACTGCTGCATGAGGCTTTTCATTCTTACTCAATAAGGGGAATTCAACTCAATGAGATTCTAAAAGTTCACTTTCTTACACGCACACAAACACTGAAGGTCATGAAGCCAAGAAATTAATTCAAATTAAATTTATTATACTTGTCCAACTTAAAAATACCATACATTGTAATTACTACATGATATGCTGATTAATTAATCAAATTAGCATTCAAATACAGCATTCTTGTATCTCAAACAGTAAAAGCATGGTGCTAGTATGGGAAAATTCTTTTCACTTTAATTTTTGTGGATTCCATAATGGTTACATTTAAATTTTAGTAATCAAACATCATGTGCAATTGAAACAAATCATGAAACTTTTCAGCAATTTATAAAACGTTAAACAAGAAAGAAAACTTTTAGGGGCCCTATGAAATCGGGTTTATTTTTTCAGAAATTTAGTTTTAACTATTTATGATTTAATAATTTTATTATTATTACTTTAATTATTTTTAGAAGTACTTTCTACAGTACAATAATAATATTTATGTCACAATTTCAAGTTAAATTGAACTTTTATTTTGACAGGTTGCAATGTAAGTCGCTTTGGATAAAAGCATCTGCCAAATGAATACAAGTAAAATTAATCACAGTTCATCTAAAATATGTCAATAGAAGAAAATTAAGAAAATGTTTAAATGCATTATTGTGGCCAAAGATAATGTGGAAATTATTGAATAGTCATTTTAAATGTTGGCTTAAATCTCCATATATTTTGTTTTATATCAGTGAAGCCAATCATTGGCCTATAGTCAGCATGCAATCCATTTGCCATCTGTCTGAGGCAGACTTAGCACCCACAATGTTTTTAGTTAAATGTAGTTCAATATAGAATCATGTTATCTCGAGACCTCTGCATTTTGTGCCATTTTGTTTCCGACCGTCTAGTTGAATGGAAAAATGTGTCCTTGATGAACGGTCTCTTATTTAATGTGTGATGATTGGACTCACAAGTATGTGAAGGTGATGCTTCAAGTTGGCTCCAATGTAGGAAAATTCTTTATAACAGAACTTACGAATGAGGCATAATTAATTGCATTTTTATGGCATTAATGGCATTTTTTCACACTAAATTAATGCATTAAATGGACAACGCTAATTGAAATGAGACGAGGCCGTAAAAATCTTACAGAGAGGCTGAGAATAATCCTCCAAATATTATATTACTACAAGTTCTCAATCATGCAAAAGTTTGGCAGTGTGCATGCCTGGAAACCCCCCAAAGCTGAAAATCCACTTCAAAATACCTAACCATCAATTTACTTATTTTTTTTCCTTATTTGCATATTTTACATATGTACCCAAGCAAGTTTTTTTTTTTTTTTTTTTTTTTTTTACAATTCTTTTCTTTCATCAAATTCTGATTATTATCTTGTCAGAAACAAGTGCACGAACAAGAATAAGTGTCTGCATGTAATAAATCTTTGCTTTTAGCAGTGTGTATTTGCATACTTGCGTGTTTTGTTTGCTTTATCTCTGTCAATCTGGTAAAAGGACTGGAGACAAAGTGTCGCGTCAGGTTGTAGGAGGGGTGCTGAAACCAGTTGTCTGTGTTTATTGCTGCTCTGTTATCTTTGATAGATAGAGGCTTGCAGACATCATGTCTCATCTGCATGTGCTTTTTAGTTCTGGGGGTTTGTGTTCATATGTGTGTATCTGCGTGTTTGTGTGCAGGACTGTTGTTAGGACTATGCAGAGTAAAGCCTGGAATTTTTCCTCCAGCCGTCTGTTCCCTTTTTCCTCTTCTTATTCATCTATTTTTTGACTTGTCTTGTTTCATCCCCATTCAGCCCATTTTTGTGTACTGTATTGTTTGGCCCTTTCCTGCCTCTTCTGAAGAATAGTGGCTCTACTCAACATGATTTCAGAAAGGCTATTTCTTCCATCTCATTTCACTGAATAGTGGTACATTGAAGATGTTTCTCTGAGTGCTGTGATGTCTCTGTGGTTTCTGGTGATTGCTTGTTGAAGGAGGTTACTTAATGGTAAAAAAAAAAAAAAAATTCAAGTGGTTGAACAATGCTTTTTTAGTGGTATAATACAATATTTTGAAAGCCAATGTAATGCAAATATAAAGTACTTTGCAAAAGCATATTAGAATTTTTTTTTTTTCAACAAAACAATTTGCATACATACTAATCTCACTGGGTTGTTACCATTAATGGCAAAATGATTGTTTGGGAATTTAAAATCATAAGATAAGAAATACATACATATATTGCTGAGAATAATGAAAAGTGCTTTCAAGAAACTATACGCTTAAAGAAATCAACATTTTAAACCTGTTTTAGTCTAGTTTGTGCTACATAAAAGAAAAATGATTCTTAAAATCCTCAGATAACTTAATTATTAAATCTTAATATCAGCTAAAACCAGCCAAAAAACAATATTTTCCTCATATGTTGTGCATTTCTTTTTTTAATTTAATCAGACAGTTTTTATTCAGTGCTGATAATCATGTTGGTCTGTCACTGTGGACCCAGGGAAACCAGAAGACCATTAGACCATCAGCCTTAAATGCTATCCTTCACTTATGTATGTGGCAGTGTTTTAACACTTGTGTGTGGGTGGTGTGATTAGCTTTGTTGGTCCTGAAATTGTTGATGATTTAGTGCTTTTTTTCCCCTTTTTTGTGGCATTCCTAGAGGAAGAGTTAAACTAAGCTAGAGGTGGAATAAAAAAGAAAAAACATTTTTCAGTTTCACAAAATGAACTTTATTGGCCAAGGGAGATCATAAACTCTGCTTTATAGGATCTATGAGCACTTAAATATGTACAAGAAAATAAATTACAAGAACAAACAGCTAAATGGGGAAAAAAGAAATAGATGTACAGATTGGGTATACTGTTTTTATATTTACATTTTTGCTAGTGTATGACAAGTTGTATCCATGAAGGATAAATGTGCCATACCTTGCTCTCTCTCTCTCAGCTGCCATGTGATAATTAACTGTGTTTGTCCCATTGCTAATAGACAACCTAGTGGATAAGGGTCAGATCGCCTCTAGTGCAGTGTGTAGTGTATTAATTAAAGCTGCCCTTCAACCTCATCTGGACAAAGTGGGGCTGCTTGAGCCTCAGGCATGGACTCAACCTGCAGATGATTGGTTATAAAGCTTTACCGATTTCACATCGCTCAGCCAAGAAGTCCCATGATAGTGAATGAATAAAAATGCAGTAAGAATCACTTTTCATTTTTTCTCATTTTCATTCCCCCTTAACTTAATAGGTCATTTTGCATGTCATTGTGGCAGAGCCTGAAAGGACACCATGGGCCCATAATTGGATGTGATATGTGAATTGTATGGCAGGTTTTATGTGAGATACGACAGCTGGATTAAGGGGATAAGAAGGAAAGAATGATGGTAAGACAGAGTTGGAGGGAGACCGGGACATGCCCTTGCACCCTCCTAAAGCAGTCAGATGACAACAAAGCCCTTTAATTCAGTGTGAAATTGGGTTTGAGTGTATGTATGCAGTGGATTTATTGTCGTCCTTCATTAGAATGTACACACATTTTCTTTCATAGTGGGGATTTGCCATTGACTTCTATTGTTCTTATACAGAGCTAATGATGTTCTTGATCCATTTTCATTTACATTTTCATTGAGAGATTATTTAGTATACTTAAGCCATTTTCTTCATGGGAGCTGTTGGCCGGTCTCCAGGTATGGGGAAAAAAGGATTTCAGGTTTTACTATCCTTGTGGGGACATTTGGCAGACAAAAGCTGGCCCACACTCATGCAGACAGTCAGGGGAGATCTATGTGGAGGCGGTTTGCACAGTTGCAGCACTGCAGGAGAGGAAATTCAATCGGCCAATCATGAAGCCAGCTGAGGCCCCACTGCGTCCTGCCATCACCTCAGCCCCATCCCTCCCACACCCACTTTCTTTCACCTCTTTTTCCTTTACCTGGTAGTAGGGGTCATGTCACAGGCACTGGATACCCCTGACTGTGCTGACAATGTGGATGAAAAAGAGCCAAACCAACAAAAAAATGTCTATTCAAGAGAAATCCATCGTCCTTGAATGATAAATGAATGACAAGCTCCACAAAAGGGAGAAAACTCACTATTTTTCTTGAATTCAGCTCTTTATCTTGCTCAGCCGTTTTTCCTCTAACCTCGTTTTTGCTCTTGTTAAATTCAGTTTGTTGAAATGTATTTCCTACTGTGTTGTTCTCCGGCTCCTGACGTTCTCTTAGCATGACATGAATAGAAGTGTTCTATATTGTGTGAGTATTCTGTGGGTAAGTGACTTATTACAAGAGACAGCAGAAGCAATATTAACTTTAGTGAAATGACACAATTTCAACTCTCTCTCCTCTTTCCCACTCCTTATTTATTTCTTTATCTTTCATTTGCTGGTGGGGTATTGCAAAGTGGAGTGTTGTAAAACACAAATTTTTCTTTAGTCTTCTTTAGGGACATACTTATATTAAAAATGTGGTCTATACCAATACAGGCAATAATTATTTTCATTTAATGGATGGTTAAAGATAAGTAGACAATATTACAACTACTGTTTTTAAATTATTAAAGTTTGGAAAGATTAAAATAGAGGAACAATTATTTATTAATGATTATTATTGATGTGCTTGGCTTGCATTCACTAGTCTACATTGTTTTCGATTAATTCCTGATCAATTATTTTAATTGTCAATAGAGAGTGAGGGTCAATGTCAGTAACAATCTTTGCTTTGGTCTGGTCCAGTCATTAAGTCCTGTCTGACCCTTTTGTACTGGGCTGAATTGATTTTATTATGCTCTTGTTTTCAGAGAAAGTGATGCAACATGGTTATAATGGTTTTGACGTGAGCGAGCAATGTAGACTCAGTTCTTAGTTTTATTTTGGCAATTTTTGCATCACTAAATCATTTATATGATGTTATTTTTTTCCAGACCTGCTAAAAAACCAAAAGAGCTGCTGCTATTACTGTTGAATATTTAATGATAGAATAAAAATAATAAAACAAAATGAAAGTGTCACTGGCACATTTTCTCATTCCTCTTTCTCTAATTAGTCTTTCTACCATTTACATTTTTAATTAAGCTGTAAGCTATGAGAGATTGTCCTGTTTTGAGAGTGATACAAGTTTTTTTTCAATATATGATACAGCAAATACTTTATGATGTATGGCAGGTATAACTCTGATGGAATATCATATTTGAGGAGTTTATATGAAGTGACACTCTATGGTTGAGTCTGTTGTCTTAAGCCTATCAAGACTCCAAACATAACCTATTATAGACATCTTATTGCACGTGCACTTCTAGGGAGTGATGAACCTGAACTAGGGGCCATTTTTGTGCCAGACTGTTGCTGTTATAATGTGCATGTGGTACATTGTGGTTTGCATCCATTTGCTCTTTTCTCTATTCATGTATTGCTTGTCAGCTGCTGCTCTAGGGTAAGCTCTGTGTTCTGCACAGCTGTCTGCCCTCGGGAAGCAGATATAGGGACCAGCGTGTCCTATTGGGCTTTCCCAGAACCTTGCACTGTATTAATGCTTTCAGATAATGTGCCTCTTCACTGGAACCTTATGAGAGTGTGATGTCTCCCTGTCGGGATATTATGTGATGGCATGATAGAATAGGAGGACGAAAGGTTAAAGAATAACGAGGTTTGTTTTAGACTAGTGGCATGTGGAGGCCCCTCTCTGGTTTGTTTATATATATATATATATATATATATATATATATATAGTTAACCAGTTAACCATGTCTTTTCATCTGTACATTGCTGTTGCCCCTTGTAAAATTAATGCCACTTTATAGGACAGCTGTGAAACTGCAGTGATCTAAGGGGGAGGGAGGTAAAAGAGATGCTGCCTTCCTCTGAAACTTTATCTGCTTATGTGGCCACTGGAAAGTATTTTATTTTATTATATTTTTCATTTTTAAAGACACTGCCTTCTTGGAAGAAACAGCCCTTGCTTAAAGGTGCAATACCATTAATGAAAATTTTGCCAAAAATGCCCATCGTCTTTAGTACCAATGTATGAATCACAGGTCACACAGGAGTCTTAAAAAAAAATAAATAAAGAAGTAAAAAAACAAACAGCTTTATGTTGGTAAATGCAACAAATACTAGAAACTATGGGGAAACTGTATGAGGGAATCCTTCACCCTCTTGCGAAAAACCTGATAGTTTGTAAAATTCTTCAAAAATGCACCAATTTTTTTGCATTTTGGCCAAGAAAAATGAATCAATGCTCGGTTGGCTTTGTTTTTGAAAATCATGTGTGTGAGTGCTGTTTTTGCTCTTACATTCAATCTCTGGCCAATACAGGTGTCCTCTGAAATACATACAATTGCAACCAATGACCTTTATTTCTGATGCTCTCTCTGTCTCTGTCTTTCCCTCAAGCACACTTATGTATTTCACTGTCCACTCTATACTGGCCTTCTCGATTTGCAGTTCACTTTCTCCTCTGATGGACTCCAGCTGTGAGGGTTTATCAAAACTGACAATCAACACACCTCTGTGCCTCCTATTCACTTTCTTTTCTTATTTACTACTAGTCCTCCTGGTGAAGTTTTGCCAGCTATGACTGAAACCATGAAATTAACCACCCACAATGCCTTTTTCTAGTCAAAGGCATATGTTAGGGACACCCAGAGCAGTAATGCATGAGGTTTTGAAAAATAAATGACAAATTTATTGAAAAATAAATCTCCTTAAAATTGAAGATAATTAAATTGAAATCTAATTTATTCAAAATGCATGAAATATGTCAATTTTAGGTATAACTAATATGAAGACTTGTATATTCTTGTTATTTGGTAGTGTTAATGTAACACTATCTAACCATATCTATAGTCTTTCAGATTTTAGAGTAATATGTCTGTTTGCATTAAATGACTACAGGCAATTTGACATTAAATATTAAGCTATAATAGAATTTTGGACTGATTGGAAGTGTGAAGCTGCAAAAAATAGATACCAATAACAGACAAAATTTCCTGTTGCAGCTGGGTATGACAAAAATCTGATATATATGGAAAAGATAACTTGTATTGCTTGGTGCTTTATCACTTCATGGCTGGTTAGGAGTGAATGAGCAGCTCTCAGCTTGTATTGATAGTCTTGAAAAGCTTCGCCCCTTGCTAATAGAAATATGACCGGACCAGGACTTTACTCTGTAATTTCTCCTAAATATCTCTCATTATTATTTCTGTCATTCTCAAGATCACGTTATATCAAGATTAAAGATAATTGGAAATTGATAGCATGTAGGCTATCCATTTTAACTGTATTTTGTTTTTCCAAGAAATATGACTCATTCATGCAATGCAGTACATATGAATTCTGTGACTATTAAAAAATAAATTGTAATTTGCTCAAGTGATATGAAAGAACACTAAATCGTTTTATTCCATCCTCCAAAACACTTGTGGACTTTTATACAATATAGTAAGACATAAATCATAATATACGTGATAAGAAATAAAAGTGTACTAGTAGAAATCACCCACACAATAATGAGTGGTTCACAAATTTCAGTAATGCTTTAATGTACTTATTATTTTTGTAACAATAAAAGGAGATTGTATAATTGTTCCATTTGCATTATTGTACAGTTGTCACCCTCATCATTGAAGACACATTTTGTTCAAATGTACGAATTGTCTCTTGATCAGAACTAAACAATATTGGATGTGCTGTGTAGGAAGTTATTGTTGTCATGGTTACATTTAATAAAAGCACAATTTCTATCACCACTTCCTCAAAAAAAGATGTGTTTGTGAAACCTAACTCCATATTTCCAAATGGGGCTTAAACCCATAACAATGTGGTGTAACTGGCCAATTCTCAGGGATTATAAAGACTTGGCAACAAGGCATCACAGGCCTATCATTAGCCAGGCGTTCAACAGAGACAAGTCTGTCTGCTGCATGCTCTCTGGTCTCTGTCAGTACCCACACTTAACAGTGAGAACAGATGTTCTTCTTCCATTCGTCCTCCCACTTTGAGTGTCACCTGCATCTTAACAAGCTGTTTGTCACTAGAGCTGCAGGGGGCTGGGTGGGATATTCTGGTGTCTGTATTCATTAGTTGCCTCTGAGTCTTGTTCACACCTGGATTCCTTAGTCACCACTGTTTCTAGCTGCAACAAACAAGAGAAGAGAAGCGAAGCCTCAGCTCAGGCAACGACAGGGCTTCTCGGCTAATTTCGGTCTTGGCAATCTCAAGACAGAAATGATTGCTAAAGATTGCCAACAACACCTCATGTTCATCCAGGCCTGAGATTACTTGGAATTAACACCCTAAACATACTTACAGCTGCCTACTCAGTGGCTATGTTTGTGTTTATGTGTGTTCTTATATGTGTATATATTATTAAAATAAATTATTTCTTAAGTATTATTTTTAGTATTTAAAACACACTACCATTCAAAAGTTTGTGGTAAGTTTTTGAAAAAAAAAAAAAACTTACCAAGGCTGCATTTATTTTATTGAGAATACAGTAAAAACAGTATATTATAATATATATTTCAAAATATAATATTTTGAAATATATATTATAAAATATAATATTTTGAAATATTATTAGAATTTAAAATAACTGTTTTCAATTTGAATGTATTTTCAATTTGATTAATTCCTGTGACAGCAAAGCTAAATTTTCAGCAGCCAGTCTTCAGTGTCACATGATCCTTCAGTAATCATTCTAATATGCTTTGATGCTATGATTTGGTGCTCAAGAAACAATATAATTATTAATGTTGAAAATAGCTCTGCTGTTTAGTGTTTAATGTTTTTGTGAAAACCATGATACATTTTTTGCAGGATTCTTTGATGGAAAAAACAAAAAACAAAAAAAAAACATAATTTATCTGAAATAGAAATAACTTGTAAGATTGTAAATATCTTTTCTGTCTGGCATTCAGACCATATATCTTTAGATTAATATATTTAATATGTAATTTAATATTTAAACATTTAAAAGAAAATAATTCAGAATTGCTTGCCATTTTTCTATTGGTTTTCCCTTTTTTTTTTTTGCTCTGGTAGACTGAAAACCTTGTCATGCCTATTCACTGCACATGACCTAATACTTGCATATTGCTAGTATTCAGCATATTGCTATACACTCTTACTTGAATATACCCATTCATCATACATCAGAAGGCTTTTAGCAGCTCTTATATTAAACTGTTAGCTTTAACTTTATGCTTGATTTGTGTCTGTTGCCTCCTGCTGAACAGGAGTAATCATGATACACTACATGCACACATATACAAGTCACAGTTCTATCAAAATAACATTGAATGTAAATTCAAATTTAAGCATAATGGCCTTTCCAATGTATTCTGGGGAATTAAAGATGACTGATTTTTATTGGAAAAAAAAGACAATAAAACAACAGCATCATGAAGGACTTCTTATATTTTTGCCTCTGTTCTTAAACTCTCTTTGTGTCTATAGGATTTGACTATTTATTACTGCTATATGAAGAGGCTCGGCTGACACTTAAAGTCTTGATTTTCAAGCTGTTGTGATTTGTTTGGATCTTTCCTTATGCTGTTCCATTAAGGTCCTCTCAAAACTGCTTATTTCATCGTTCATATCCTCCTTCAACTGTTCTTGTTCTCCCTTTTATCTTTATTTCTCCATTCACTCTTCTGACAAGGGCTTTTGAAGCTGGGTCATGAGAGCACATAATAATGGCATTATGATTCACTGATATTCTACTGGAGCAAATGGCCCCTCCTTCCCTGAGCGAGCCACTTTTTAAAACCAACAGCGCTGACGACGATTAGCCTGGCTCTGTCCTGGCTAATGAGCTCCTTGTTAAAGTTTAATGTCTGTGTTCCACTGCAGTCAAGAATTTTAAGCTCCGGCTCTCTTCTGGGGAAGTGTGCCACGTTGGGGTGTTGTTCCAGAGCATGCTGATGATGCTGATAGTTTTGCTCTTACAACCATGTCCCAGTTCTTTGGCCTGAGGGCCGGAGCTCAGAGGATTATTATGAATGTTATTATGAATGCTTTGAACCCAAGAAACTGTGTGTTTAGCACATTATGCCTCTATTATAAATCAGCAGTTCTTCTTTATTTTTCTTTCAAATTGAGGGTTTGTAAAAGCTTACAAGATTGGATATGTGGGTAAGAATTCTCAGTCTGATATTTAGGGATGGTTCACTCAAAACTTCAAATCCTGTCATAATTGAATCTCTCTAATGTTGTTCCAAACCTGTATGACTTTCTTTCCTCTCAGTTTAAAGCCTGCTACTTTGAAATGTTTAATCTCTCTCATTCTCCAAAAAATGGGGTTTGAGCTATTTAGTGCGGAAATAATGTTTACAGTCAGAGTGGATTTTAATTTGGACCATTATGACATTTGAAGCAGCCGTTGGGTAGAAATATGTCATATAGAACTTTAATGTTTATTTAACTCTCACTTTCTCAAGTTCAGCAGTAAAAATGTCTGCAAAAAATGTATAGTAAAAAAAAAAGTGCATTCTCATGGAAGGGTGGGCAAATTTCACCCAAGTGAAGATCAATGAATTAATGAATAATCTATCATCTGACAAGTAATCACCATTCTCGTAAATGAATAAAAAATGTGCCCTTTTTCTCATCTCTCAGTGATCATGCAGGATTGAGGAGACACCAAGAATCCTGTTAGTGAACCTGGTATGAAGATCTACATGATCTTCTAGACGTGAAGTTCCACAAAAGTTACAGAGCTGACGAGATCAAAGAAGACTGGAAGGCAAGCGAAGAAGCGAACGAAGGAAGGAAGGAGGGAGTTGGTTGGACTGGCTGAAGGGGGAAACCGAAGGGCTGGATGCAAGCCTTTATTCATTCTAGAATTTCCCAGGTTCCTCAGAGATGGCTTCCAACTTCAATGACATTGTCAAGCAGGGCTATGTCCGCATGCGGAGCAGGAAACTGGGGGTGAGTAATAATTAGTAGCTTTTAGTGCACTTGATGAGCGGCTTGGTCTTATGCTGTTTAACTTGTATTATCATTGATATAATCAGTTCCAGGATTGTCATGGTTTTTATTATTATTATTATTAGTTTTTTTTCCAATTGGTCTTTTCCGTTTAATTTACTTTTCACTAGTTTTCAGTTATTCAGTTTTAGTTTAATTTTGTTACATTAATGAATTTTATTTATTTCAGAGTTTTCTAGTTTAGGTTTTCTTTATTTTTTAGTGCACTGAAAAACAATTGGTGCAGGATTCACTAGTACATTTCACAAATAATTTAAAAGAAATGGCATGCAACACATTGAATTAATGTTGCATGCCATAATCTTTGTTTTATTCACAACTTCATTTTTTAACTTCATTTAACAGTATGGCATTCGAAATTTAGTGGCATAAAATTTCTCAGCATAGAGTCTGAAATGCTATCTTGTGGCATTTAATAAAATTACCTTTAATCAGTATTATTATAGACCATATATAAAAATGTTTCATATACGGTAACATGCATTATATCAGTTTGTGTTGGTTAGCATTTAATTTAATGGATTGGCAAGATAAATGACAGCACTGCTGTATGTGGCATCAGAACGTCCAAGCATTCTTCATGTTGTTTAACATTTCATCCAGATCAGACTAGCCAACTTACAGAACATATTGACTCCTTTTTACTGGATAATTGGATGTTTTTGAAGAGATTGAACAAATTGTTCCCTTGGAAGAGGCTCGTGAAGCAATAATATGGTGCAGGACATGGGGGGACTACATTCATACTACTAATTTAACCTCATCTCTGGCCCAGAGACCTCATTACAGCTTTACAATCTTCCTCTGACAGGAGCTTCAGTCTCACAGGATCTGTGAGCATCTCCTCTGCTGTCCCAGTTAGTTATTTTATATATATATATATATATATATATGTGTATATATATATATGTGTATATATATATATGTATATATATGTATATATATATATCTCTTTTAAATCTCTCTTTTAAACTTTTCACTGCTGAAATCAATCTGGATCAGCTGGCTGCATTCATGTTTCAAACTTTCTAAGAAGTTCCAGCATTACTGTGTCTAGTGACTTTCTGAGTGCCTCTCGAGCTCATGCACAGGTCGATGACTGAATTATGTAGTCAGCAGGATTGTGGTTACCGTGGCAGCAATGGGGTTGTGACACATGGTCCCCCTGGGGAACGCAGTGCTAAATAATCTAAGAGTTTATATTTTCTCCCATTTGCTGCTGCTGCTGCTGCTTCTTCTTCTTCTTCGGCTTCTTCTCTTCGAGGAGGGGGGGGAGGAGGAGGGGGGAGGAGGAGGAGGGAGGAGGAGGCGGAGGAGGAGGCTGGAGGAGGGGAGGGGAGAGGAGTAGGAGGGGGGGAGAGGAGGAGGAGGAGGAGGAGGAGGAGGAGGAGGCGGAGGAGGAGGAGAGGAGAGGGGAGGAGAGGGAGTTTCCTTCTTCTCTTCTTCTTCTTCTTCTTCTTCTTCTTTTTCTTCTTCTTCTTCTTATTCTTCTTCTTCTTCTTCTTCTTTTCTTCTTATTCTTCTTCTGCTTCTTCTTCTTCTGCTTCTTCTTCTTCTGCTTCTTCTTCTTCTTCTTCTTCTGCTTCTTCTTCTTCTTCTCCTTCTTCTGCTTCTGCTTCTCCTTCTCCTTCTCCTTCTCCTTCTCCTTCTCCTTCTCCTTCTTAACCCTTTATTCCTCTTCTCCCTTCATTTTCTCATTTCTCTCTTGTTCCTTCTACACAGACACATCTTGTGTCTGTACCCTGTGTGTGCTTGTCTTTGTCTCTCAATTTTGCTCTCCTGAGCTGTGCAAACTCAAAATGGGTACCATTCCTCCGTCAGTGTGTAACATATGGCTTCCCTAATTGTAAGTCAATTTTCTTTGTCTATTTAATATTATGCTAGTCCACGTAATGCAAGAACAATATCGTAAATCCCTGCTTATGCACAGCTAATACTATTTACATCCATGCTGCTGCCTCTACTCTGATTTAGCAGCAGCAGTGAGTGTGTGGTGGCATTTGCATTTGTGTCTGAGCTATGGCAAAGCCCTATCCTTCTCTCTCTCTCTATCTCTCTCTCTCTCACACCTTTTTTTCTGGCTGTAGAGGAATTAGCCTCCACAGATTGGAGGAAATATCGTGTTCTAACTAATCCATTTTCATTGGCTAAAAGCTCCTACATTACAGCATTTTCATTGTATTGTCCACCTCAGAGTTGAACTGACACACACACGTACACACACACACACACACACACACACAATGAAAATTGTCATCATTTATTCACACTGATGTCATTCTAAATCTAAATTAGTTTTTTTTTTTTTATTCTGTTAAAAACAGAAGAATGTTGGTAACCAAAGAGTTTTGGTTACAATTGGCTTCCATTGTAAGGGAAAAAACATTGAGGCATTTCACAAAATATCTTTAATGTTCCAAAGAAGAAGGAAAGTAATAAAGGTTTAAAACTACATGAGTGAGTTTTATGGTACTTCAATAAAAATAAAATCATTAGCAGTCTTGGTGGTATGGTTTTGTGTGATTTTTTTTTTTTTTTTTTTTTTTTTTTTTTAAATAGCTACCATTGTTGATATTATAGTTAATGGAACACTACCGGAGGACTGTGAAAATGAAAGTTATGTATATTTATACGTTTGCATAGTTTCCACAAAAATATTAAGCAGCACAACTGTTTTCAACACTGCTAATAATAAGAAATGTTTCTTGAGCCCCAAATCAGCATATTAGAATGATTTCTGAAGGATCAAGTTACACTGAAGCCTGGAGTAATGATGCTGAAAATTCAGCTTTGCCGTTACAGGAATATGTTACATTTTAAAATGTATTAAAATAGAAGCATTTATTGTAAATTGCAACACATTTATTGCCTTTTTTTTTAATAGTGACCATAACATGAAATTAATTATCATGTTATGTAGACATTCCTGCAGCTTGAACAGTAGAGTATGGTGTTAACAAGGACAAGGTTATGGGTTCGATCCCCAATTTATAAAATGTATGTATTGTATATGTAATACAATGCAGGTTGCTTTGGATAAAAGCATCTTTTAAATGCATGAATGTAAATGTAATTATCAGCTTGTCGGATAGAATTTAATGTTGTAGCATCAAGAATAGTGGTTAATTATAAGCTGTGGTGCCACCTGCGTTCTCTGTCTTCATACGTGTTGCCATGAAGCAGCTGGGTGAGTCTCGTCAACCCCTCGTCTCACCGTTCTGGACCTCTGTCTCTATGTCCCTTCCCCCTCCCTTCCTCTTTACGATCTCTTCTTCACCTCCCTCTCCAAGCTTCCTGTGCACCTCTGGGGATGCTAATTAGCCAGACTGTATGCCTCTCTATCGCTCCCTCCCTTTCTCACTGTCTGTATCTCTGCGGTCCACTTAGGGACCAAGAGGCCCAGTCAGATTAATCAGAGCGCTGTTTAGCATTCTGCTCAGGTTCCGGCAGCCCCGTACCTCCGGCCTCGCTGCCATGCTGGAATTACCCTGATTGCTCCTCAGCCACTGCCAGCCCTTCTGAGTGTGTTTGCAATCATAAGAGGCTCAACACCAGACATCACAATTATGAAACAACCCCAGACATTAGAAGGGAAGGGTGTTGGTCGATGCAGACAATAAAGGCCAAAAATCAAATGGACATTCATTGCAATACTATTTTTGCCATGCATCTCTGAGGGACAAAGCAAAGATCTGAAGCTACTGTGATGCAGTAGTTCTCTGACACAAACAGACAGGACCTGCATTTTAGAATAGTTTCAGAAAATCCCCAACAGGTTTCAGTGGTCACAGTCAGTAAGCTGCCATTTTATATTTAGTCTTGCCTGAGAGGAAGTGATTTAATTTTAGCTTTAAGCATAGCAACTGTTGTTACAGTGGTGTCATTATTCCTTTGACCATCCTAGGATGCCAAGCTGAGTTCTGTCAGATCTCAGAGGAAGAGCACATGAGAGATGAACAGCTGACAAAAATGCAGAAATGGATTCATTCCAGGGGCAAACAGACTCATTATAGGCTTATTATCCTATGAAATGTTGGCACATTCTGCCTCTTGTTTTATCTCCTCTTTTTTTTCTTCCTTTTCACTGCTTCAGTTTAAACTCAGAATTTTCCCTGTGCCTCCATAAGCTGTTATTGTTTACTTTGTTTTCTTGCTCCTTCCTATTCTCTTATATTGACCTGCAGTAAGCTCTTGAGATAAGTGTTGTGTAGTCCTCCGTGCATTATTCTCCCATGTTTGTATCACATTTGCTTTGACTGCCATGATGATTTATTCCCCATGGAGCAGTTTGAGAGTTACAGTGTTTTCATATAACAAACAAGACAATATGCGGATAACTGCCCATTTTTATACAGATTACCAATAATGTGTGAGAACTTTGACCCTGAAAGAAAATTTCCATGGTTACTATGGTTTCTGCCAAAAAAAAATACCATGGTTACTTCAGCTACTGTTACTGCTGTAAACCATAATTGAGCAAAATAACATTAAAAACCACGCTGTTATTTTAGTCGTGTCGATATTTAGTAATGTTTTGATTGAGAGTGATTTATTGCTTTCAGCTAAAAGCAATAAATTAATGTCAATTACCAAGGTCATTTTGTTAGTATTTCCTCTGACAATAAAAATAGATCCAAAAGAAGCCGAAGCAGCATTGGAATTGCAACAAATACAGCCATACATTTTTAAAGCAGTCTCTTCTGCTTACCATGGCTGCATTTGTTTGATCAAAAATACCGTAAAAACTCTATTATTGTGATATATTATAATTTAAAGTAATTGTTTTCTATTTTAATATCTTTTAAAATGTAATTTATTCCTGTGAAACAAAGCTGAATTTTCAGCAGCCAGTACTCCACTCTTTAGTGTCACATGATCCTTCAGAAATTATTCTTATATGCTGATTTGGTGCACACACAAAAAAACATAACTTATTTATAATGTTGAAAACACTTATGCTTCTTAAAAAATTTTATGGAAACTGAGATATATTTATTTTCTCAGGATTTATAGAAGTAAATTATTTATATTGCAAAAAAGGCTGTTCTATGAGCTTCCTATTCATCATTTTAAGGCATCCTTGCTGAATAAAACTAATAATTTATTTAAAGAAAATCTTACTAACCAACTTCTGAACAATAGTGCAGGATCTCCTTCAAACAGTAAAAGAGGCTTCTGTCCACTCTTTCATTTTTAGTTTCTTTTTAATGACAGTGGTGCCTAATAGCAAGTTAAATGCTATAATTTTAACTGTAGAAACAGTATTTTAATGGAAATAAAGCTTACCGTGGTACTTCTTTAGAAAGGGAGTGACACCAGGATGGAGTGGTTTTTGGTTTTGTGTGTATGTATAGGCATCTCTGTGTGTGTATTAATGTTGCTCAGACTGATGTACAAACAGTAAAGCATTAGTGAGAGAGGGGACGCCACACACACACACACACACACACACACACTCAGTCACTCTCTGCTGATGCTGTTGCACAGTCTGTTTACAGAGGATTAGTGTAACCTCAGGGGACAATATGATGCAAACAAGGGATCAGTCTTTTACCTGCTGTGAATGGAAAACCATGCAGCTGATTTGCTCCCTAAGATGGGTCCAAGCATTCGAGTGGCAATGACATTAAGGTCAGCTTAGATGATAAAAACAAAAGCTCATCAGCTCAGTTCAGCTTTCTATCAGTCATCCTGGCAGGAAACTGGACACACTGTAAGTTGCAAGGTAAGATTTTTCTTTGGGACCATTTTGGACCTTTTCTTTCGGATCTTTTGGACTCCTTTTAGTCCAAATCACCTATTGATATGTTCATTCATGGACAATATGGTTAAAAGCTTGTGGATTCACTTGTTTATATTTGAGGTGCAGGCCTGTCATAATACAAGCCTGATGACTAATGCAGTGTTTATGACTGTGTGAGTCAGTATGTAACTTTATTTAAAGACGTTCTAAACACCAGGGAATTTGATCAGTTTAAACACATTGACTTTAATTTGCTCTAAAGGGTTATTGAGGCAAAAAAACAACACCAAATTGTTCTCCCTTTTTTTCCCAAGCTTGCTTTTTCCTTAAAGAATACACTTTTTCCTTGTTAACCCAATACAGTTCAAATGTTTAGTTTCAAACCAATACATCAGGCTGTTCTGATAAAGGGTTATAATGGTTGTTGAATATATGAGAGAGAAATAATGTTGCTCCGGAACAATTTCCAGTGATGATAGAGAGTGGGACTGGCCTTGGGCTGGCTGGAGCACTTGCCTAAATGGACAGGGGTTACCGTGGCAACTGTAGGATCGGTCGTTGAAGGACATCAGTGGTATAAACAGAAAATGGCTTTTTATGGCAGCAGGGTCGATTGAGGGAGAGAGCGTGTTTACAAAAGATGAAGACAGATCACAACTGCTGTAGGTTTAATTACAAGCTTTCATATTGCACAAGTAACACATTTATCCAGCAGAATGACTTGTTCTAGCTTTGGAAAGAGATGTTCTTCTAAGCAAGTATTTTTATTTTTTTCCCCTTGTGTATTTGCAATAAAGTGCAGGTCACTGTGCCACACACGGCATCATGTTATATATTACCCAGTCTCTCAGTGTTGTTTATTTGTACTACCATTCAGAAGTTTAGGGGTTTTTTTAAGAAATTGTTATTGTTATTATTATTTTGGCATTGAATTGATCAAAAGTGACAGTAAAGGTGTTTATAATGTTGCAAAAGATTTCTATGCTGCTCTTCTGAACTTTCTATTCATCAAAGAATCCTAAAAATGGTTTCTACAGAAATATTAAACAGTACAACTGTTTTCAACCTTGATAATAATAAGAAATGTTTCTTTAACACAAAATCAGCATATTAGAATTATTTCTGAAGCATCATGTGACCCTGAAGACTGGAGTAATGATGCTGAAAATTCAGCTTTGCATCACAAAAATATATTGCATTTTAAAATATATGAAAATTGTCATTTTAAATTTTTATATTTCACAAGTTACTGTTTAATATTTCACGATTATACTACTGTGTGTGTGTGTGTGTGTGTGTGTGTGTGTATGCAGCCTTTGTGAGAATGAGACATTAAACATTCAAAAAATATCTTACCAACCTTTTGCATGGTAGTGTATCTGAATCAGTTGATACTGATGTTTAAATGTACATGCTAATTTTGCATATTTTTACATTACATTTTACATTACACTCTGATATTTAATATTTAACAACACTAATTAATTACTAACACTAATAAATGAGAAGGTAATCCATTGATCTACGCACGTTTGCACATGGTGAGAGTTATATTTAGACCCTTTGTGATTATACGCATGTGTGTTTCAGATCTATCGGCGCTGCTGGCTGGTGTTTAAGAAGTCGTCCAGTAAAGGACCTCGCAGACTGGAAAAATACCCTGATGAGAAGTCAGCCTACATCAGAGCCTGTCCTAAGGTACACTTCTCACTGCAACAGTTCAGTTGAGGTCTAATCTAAGCCATGAAAATGTCATGGGAGAAATGAGACATTCAAGGAAAACATTAAAGTGTCACTTCAGTACTCCAATTTTACTAACAGCTACGTAAAGCACATTCATACCGCAAGAGCTGGCGGGCGAGATTACGAGACTGGCAGTGGGTAAACAGATAATTTCTTGAATAAAAGTATCCATGCACAGACTCATGCTATTTTGTCTAACTTTGCTGACTCACAGGCCTCCGGTTTCTGTGTGTTTATCGTCTCATTTGCCTTTCTTTACTGCACTCTCTACTGCACTGTGAAAGATAAATTAGATGATTAAGAGAGCATAAGTGCCTTTCCAAATGATGCAAATGAAGTCTGTCTGAATAACTAGGCTCTGTCACTACTTCTGAGTTTGCACTGGTTTCCTTTTACACACAGGTGACAGAGATTAGTAATGTGAAGAACATCACAAGATTGCCTCGTGACACGAAGCGGCAAGCCGTGGCCATCGTCTTTACAGATGACACCTCTCGAACCTTCACCTGTGAATCAGGTACATCATCTGTTCCTAAGGCTTGTTTTGCTGCAGCAGCAGCTGAAGAGGATGCTTTACTTAAAGAAGCTTTCATTCTTGATATTAGCATTTTGTTCTATACGGTCTGATGACGTGCTGCTCTCAGGCACAATGATAGACCGCATCTCCTAGTGTATGTTTTATTCATAGAACATTTTCATTGAAAGAACATGTTCATTCATTGACATGACTGAATCTTCCTGTTCTGACAGAGCTGGAGGCTGAAGAGTGGTTTAAGACCTTGTCTATCGAGTGCCTGGGGACACGTGTTAATGACATCAGTCTTGGAGAACCAGACCTCCTGGCCGCTGGAGTTCAGTGTGAACACACAGGTAAGAGACTAAAGCCATTTGTACAATTGCTTACCTATGAGCTGCATTCCTGTAGCTGGTTTCATATCAAGAGTGTGGCTTTAGATATGGTGTATACTTTAGTGACAACTTGGTAGCGCTTAGTTTAATATACACTGTCAAAAATCCTGTTAAATTTCTATTAAATAAACAGCAGCTGTGGTTGCCAGAAATTCACTGTAAAAAAAAAAATACGATGACAATGTTTCGGCTATTACCAGATGGAAAATTGATGCTGGTTTATTTTACAACTCATAACTGTATATTTCATTACGTGATATGATGTAACTGATCTATTTGAACATCTAAATTATGCTTGGCCTATCCATAACATGACACTAAAATAATGCAATAAACATTTATTAAATTACAGAAAATGTAACAGTAACCACCCCGATGTATATAATAGAAATAAGATTAAAGTAAATTATTTATATCAAATATGATCATATGTGATGTGTCACAGAGACTTCTAGGAGTATTTTACTGTTTTTCATCATTAATTATATGGTGATTCATAGTTTTCACCAACAATAAATTAGACTATATTATATATTGTGATGCTAAACCATTGAATTTTTTCTCCATGTATGTTAAGGTTAAGCTTTTTTTCTGTAAAAATTACCAGTTAAGCAAATACAGTTAACCAAATACATGGTTTTTCACTATCAGTCTCTCATTTTTTTTTCTTACAGAGCGCTTCAATGTGTTCCTGCTGCCCTGCCCTAATCTTGACATCTACGGAGAGTGTATGATGCAGATCACGCATGAAAACATCTACCTGTGGGATATTCACAACCCTCGCACCAAGCTAGTAACCTGGCCGCTGTGTTCGCTGCGGCGCTACGGACGGGATGCTACGCGCTTCACCTTTGAGGCTGGCAGGTAAAATATGCTTAAGATATCATTCATTTAAAGCCCATATGACATTGTACAAGGTCTTGTGAAGTGTATATTTCAGTTCAGTGTGGTCATGTATATGTAGGAGAAACATGGAAGCAGAGATGAGAGCCATTGACCTGTGGACCTCCTAAAAGGATTTATTGAGTGGATTACAAGGAGTTCAGTGGCAGATTAGGTGTTCTTATCTCCCTCACTGCTTTGAACAAATAATAAAAGAAGATGCACATCGCCAGCTGGATGCCCTTTGAGAGAGAAGATGAGAGTTTTAAAGAGAAGTTCGAGTCTGGTGTAACACTGCCCCCTAGTGGCTATTGTAATGCAACACACAAAGCAAGTCTAGCCTATGGGTTCGTTCTTGTTTGCTTTGCTAAATTGTGTATTGCTGTCTTGTTTGTTATTTTGTTAGGATGTGTGACAGTGGGGAGGGCCTGTACACTTTCCAGACACGGGAAGGAGAGCAGATCTACCAAAGGGTTCATTCTTCCACTCTAGCTATAGCTGAGCAGCATAAGAGAGTCCTCATGGAAATGGAAAAAAACAGCAAGGTAACCAAAGCATGCAGTGGGTTCAAAAGCCTGAGGCCACTTTGAAAATCTAATTTTAAAGAGAAAATAGACTAAGTTTTGACACATTTAAAACTAAGACATTTCAACAAAAATAGTCTGCTCTATTTCTAGGTCACTATAATAAGCAATTTTGCCACACTGGCCTTGTGAATTTTTTTGTTCAAAAGACCTTCTTTGGAACAATCTCAAATCAGTTTTTTTAATGTAAATTTTTACTTTGATAATATACACTACCATATACTATTTATTTATAGCTTTAATTTATTTGATCAAAAATACAGTAAACTATAAGTAATATTGTGAAGTATTATTACAATTTAAAATGTATTTTATTCCTGTGGTGGCAAAGCTGAATTTTCAACAGCCATTACTTCAGTCTTCAGTGTCATGTGATATTTTAAGTAACATTTAGCAGAAAGTATAATTTCATATTATCACAGCTTGTGCTGTTGAATATTTTTGTTGAAACAGTGATACATCTTTTAGGATTCTTTGGTGAAAAAAGTATTTGAAATGGAAATTACTTGTGACTATTTAAAGCTCCCGTAACATTTTTTTATTTTTACAATTTAATGCATCCTTGCTGCATACAAGAATTAATTGCTTTAAAAAAAAAAAGTCCTACTAACCCCATATTTTGAAACGGTAGACACACATAGTGTGTATTAAAACAAAGCTGGAGAGATTGCAGACAACTGATTTTCTTCCTGTCTTACAATTTTCAAAACACCAGAACCAAAGGCATAATTTGGTGTTATTATCAAACTAATTGAAATTCTTTACCATCTCTCTTCTTCTGTCTCTCCCCAGCTTTTATCTAAGGGTTTAGAGGGGACTTCCTACCCCTGCACCCCGACAGCAATCTTACCACGAAGTGCTTTCTGGCACCACATCACAGGATCACAGGCTGGGGTGGACACTGCCAACGGTGGGTTTGAACAGTGTGGATAAGTGTGTGTCAGTACAATAATCACATTATAGCAGCCTGGTGCCGCATGACAAAAACACAGCTGCGAACACTAATGTCGTTGCAAGCAGCAATCCCAGAAAGCACAATATTAAACTATTTATCAACAACCTTGTGACATGTATTCTTCTATGTAGCGATATAAAATAACTGAGTAAATTATTTGAAGAAAAAGGCTTGAAGCAAGTTTCACACGAAGTGACAAACATACAAACAATACCTATTCATCAACGCTGACTCAGTCCTGATGATTCAAATGTTTACATAGTTACACTTGGTTTTCAGTTTAACAAATTTCCATTTACAGTTTTTTACAATCGCTAGGACGCATTTCTCAATACTAAAGTCACTTTTTCAAAATTCTTAAAGTTCTCCTAACCATCTTTCAACTTCATTCAGTTCTCCAAACAAACACTTTATTACTCATAACACGACAACCTAAAAAACACTAACAGGTAGCATTATACAGTGTTTTCTTTTGTAAAAATTTCTTTACAAAACAAGAATGACACGCTCTGCTGTTTATAATTCATTGCAGTATCTGTTACATGGTCCATGTTTACAAGTTTTCCCCTTTTGTATAGTTGGTAATGAAGGTGAAAGACTAACACTTGTGAAGATGTTCAGCTACATGCAACTGCTTTGATAGTATTTGATTTTTTACTTTCAGAATGTTTTTCTATTTTTTGGGGGAAAAAAAGTTAATACTTTTATTTAGCAAGAAAGCATTAAATTGATCAAAAGTGGCAGTAAAGACATTTATAATGTTTCAAAAGATTTCTATTTCAAAAAAATAAAAAATATTTTGATTTGTTTTATTTTGAAAAAAATCTGTATAGTAACCCAGAAACCACTTTATTTTCTGCTTTAAAGTACTGTACCACAAACAGCCTGTTACTGCTTGTGCATGCACTATTAAACAGAGTGTGCTATTTAGACCTTCCCATCAACACCTCTCATCCTCTTTCAGGTGACATCTACGGTGATACTCAACCAGGAGTGGACACTGACCTCTTCTCTAAACGCCTTCCTCCAGAAAGACACTCAACCCTTCCTGTGGGCCACGGCTGCCCTCAACCCCCCACGCACTACCCCACGTACCCCAGCGAGTGAGCAATGAAACCTTCCAGTTTTTCACCTCTTGACCTCCCTCCACACTGCACTCTGCCCTAAGTTTTTCCATCTTCTTCAGCAAGGGAAGATCCATGCTGCCTCAGTTCCCCCTGAGCCTGCCAGCGGCGCTGAGGGCACTTACTGTGGAATGAGGGAATGCACTGTGAAGCTTGAAGCGCTTCAGTTGGAGCAGGGATCACATACCCTTAAAACAGACACAAGAGATGCAACAAAGTGTTGGAGCTGGATCAGTCGCCTTCACAGTGCAATATGGTCACTCTTGCTGGGTTTCTGTGGAAGTAGAGACTGTAACTGTAGGTTCTTCTTAGTAATATCTCACTCTAATCTCATGCACGCTCTTCAACCCTATGCATGTCCCCTAAGGTAAAGAATAACGGAAGAGCTACGGAGGGGTTCCTTAGACTCCTGTAGAAGCCCCAACTCAAGAGGGTTCCCAGCAAACCACAGAGGAAGGGCCGTAAACACTTCTGCTCTTCAGTATGAGTAATCCAAAGTGTGTTTTGATCAGATGCTTTAATCATGATTTGATTAGCATGTCTAAGACTTCCCAAGCCCAGAGGACTTTGAGGAACCGGGAGCACTTTGAAAGTGCCATTTTGTATGGTCGTGCATTTTGTTTCTGCTTTTCCCTTTCTTTAAAATGGACAGTTCTGACGTACAAAACTGTCTGTCCAGTCTCTGTCATGTGATGAAGAACGCCATTTGAACAGAAGATTCGCTCGTGTGCTTTACGCACTGGTTGATCTTTTCAGAGAGACTGATCCATCATTTTATCTGCAAGATGTCATGTGGGTCAGAGATCCACGTATAGATGATAACAAAGATTACGATTATACCCAGCTGAGGTGGTTTAAGGAATTATTTATTAATTTATTTATTTAAGTTTACCAAGAAAGCACAAGACAAATTGCAGTGTCTAGCAGGAGGTTTTGTTTAGTAGTTCAGCAATTCTGTATGTAAAAGGCTTTATACTAGCACTGTAAAAGAGGAGAAAAACATCTTAAATAAGGTGGTAGGCCTCACACGAGACATGTTTCTGGATTTCCATGCTTGTCAACTATTTCCAGTAATTTCCATGAAATTAAGGGTATCATTGCTTTCATATCTCAGCAGACATTTATATTATGTGGCCATATCGTGTTTTCAGTCAGCTACACTTGTTGTGTTCTTCTCATGTTGTAAGTCTCGATTTAAAACCCTGTGTGTTGGAGCGATTAGTGCACATTGCATAATGAGCTGGGTTGCTCATGCAGGCAACTGGAGTTTGATCAATCTGATTGACTGGCATGGTGAAGCTGGTTAACCAAGATAGTCTTGCTGGTTAACCGTTTCTAGTTGGCCCTATTCATTTATCCTTCACTCCCTGTACTCTCTCTACTATCCATATAAATAAGCATAAAGGCCAAAAAAAACACACTCTTATATGTCTGGCACAGAATTAATTTGGTTGTATTCTCTGATTGAGCTACAGTGCTGAGGATTTGACTACTTGTAGCTTTATTCATTTATACATACATAGTTGTTCAGTGCTGGGATTTATTAACTCGCATCGTATGTATCATTAAAAGGGCTTGAGCTGATCTGATTGTCATGATTGGACACTTTGAGGAAAAAGAAAGTAGTTTTTTTAAGGTTTCCTTGTAGACCGTTTTAAAAAATTGTGAAAATATTTTTTTTGCAGTACGTATTTCAACAGTCCTTCAAAGATAAGCACCTTTCATTTAAGCTTTACTTCTTTTTTATTTTTACCATGTCTAATTTTCAGTTACTTGTTGTAATGTAGCCAAAATATACCCACATAAATGAATATACACTACTAAATGTATGGGGTTAGAAGTTTTTTGTTTGTTTGTTTGTTTGTTTGTTTGTTTGTTTTTAAAGAAATTAATACTTTCAGCTGGGATTTATTAAATTGATCTTGAAAATTGAAAATTCAGCTTTGCCATCACATGAATAAATTAGAATTTAAAATATATTAAAATAGAAAACAGTAGTAATATTAAACTGTAGTACTAGTTCACAATATTACTCTTTTTACTGTACTTTTGATCAAATGAATGCATATTTGGTGAGGATAATAGACATCTTTCAAAAACACTTAAAAAAAATCTTACTGACCCCAGACTAAAGATTTCCCTGTATGTCCCTGTTTTGCAGTTTGCACATTTGTTTTTATCAATTGCTTTACAGTGCTATCCATTAAAATATATAGAAATAACAGGATTTTTATTGGCTGTTGCTTGGTAGACATCTAATAATACCACACTCCAGTAATGTATGCACCAAAAGTACATCATTCCTTATCATCCCTCTTTCCCTCTTTTGCAGGAAATCTAAGAACTATAGTAATTCAACATTCATGTAATCACCCTGAAATGAGTTATATATTTTGTACATAAACAGCCAGCAGGTCCCTGGAGAGATTCTGGATCTGAAAGTATTGCTTGTTGACATTGTGCTTAACAGAACAATCTGTTTGAAATATCAGAAGATGTTTTTCATCTCTTTACAAGACAGCAGCACTGCTGTGAAAGTTAATGCTGATATGTGATAAGTTGACAGACATGTTTATACCATGAGGACTCAAATAATAAAGATCCTAAAAGAAGAAAGTACATGAAGTCATGATTGATGAAATGCTGAAAAGTTGTTTTACTAAACTTAAATTTCAGTGCTCTTTGTAAAAGAGGAGAGTGATAAACATGCTGTGTTGGGGGCTTTGCCAGTTCTTCAGCAGTTCAGATTGGCCTCTGAGCATGTTACCATGAGTAGGAACCATTTGCATGAGTTTTAATTGATAAATAACATGCATGTTCTGTAATATTTGTGGTAAAATATTTTGCAGGGTTTTTTTTTTTTTTTTTATAAAATCACATACAATAATGATCCTTTTAATCAAAATGTACACAGATCTCTTGTTTTTTTTATCTTAAACTTTTAAGTCACATAAGTAATTTATGTACTGAAATACTAATTCCATACTCTGCCAAGTGAACCATTTTACCATCCACTCATCATTATTCAATTTTTGTAATCCAGAGTTGATGATTTAATTTCAGGACATTTTAGCCGACTATTACTCTTAGTACTCTCCCATATTAACTAAAATACAGAACCCATGGAGCATGGAGCCAATTAAGCATTAAGAACTCCTCCCTTTCTCTGTAATGTTGTTTCTTCATCAGTTACTGCCAACCATATCAGCCAATAGCCTCTGTGTCAGGTAAAACCTTTCCTTTGTTCTTTCTTACCTACGAGCTCATTATTAGTTTCTCAGATGTTATGTTTTGTTTTGTTTTGTTTTGTTTTTGTCTGCTTTTGCATCTACAGTTAACTTTTTTTTTTACTTTGTTGGAAAATGATTTAACCTTTATTATATTATAGTATACAAACAATAAACCAGGTTTTATTATTACCATATTTGTTTATAGAAATGTTTTTTATATTTATTTTACAGAAATATTTATTTTTTTAGATAAATAAATGCATAAAATGTAAAAAAAAATTTCTATTCCAGTGTAGATTTTGGCAAGTAGATGTTGCAGTTTACAATCAGCATTGAGTTTGATAAAAATAAATAAATAAAATAACTTGCAGTGTCATATGCCTTAGATTGTTGGCCAAAAATTAAGTAAGGAATAATTGACAAGGGACCGTTAAATTATTATAATATAATGCACACCCGAATCAATTATTCCACTTACCACACCTCAAGACATTGTTCAGATGTTGTATTTCAAGACATTTGTCTGGTTTTGTCTATAAAACGCTCTTGTGTGTAGGATTAATTTCTTACGCATTTCATCCGATGCTTCAGTTGCTCATTCCAAAACGTCATTTCAGACCTAGTAATGGAGGCTTGAGCCGTTGATAACAGACTAATGCAGTTATAAGACCGAGAGAGATAAGGTGCGTGTGAATTACCTGAGTCTGTGCGTATCTCAACAGAGGTCGGCAGCAGCATGTCTACTAATAGCGAAGCTTGAGCTTACAATACAACATAAAACTTACATAAATAAAGCCAATTACATGAGTTTTGAATCAAAAACATTTTATTTTGTTTCAGTTTGAACATCCTAAGCCCAGTTCACAGAACATGGCCTACCCTGAAACCTCAACCAACATGACATTCCAGTTGGAAGTAAACTATTTAGCTTGGTTACTGGAGAAATTAAACTGGGCATCCGTGAAGACAGTTGTGTGTGCATCTTCATCTGAAATGGTGGTTATCTGAATTATTTTCTCTATTGAGTTTGTTGTCATATGTCTGGCACTCTATGGATTGTGTTGTGTACTTAGGTCTAACACTCAACTGAGATTGCCCTGCTCTCGGTTACTGAAGAGCAGCTACCAAATCCTCAGTACTCACCTTGCTGGATCTGTCTGCTACTTTTGACACAGATAACCACAAGATTCTCCTGTCCACCCTCATAAAGATGGAACCGCACTCCAATGGTTCAAGTCTTACCTCTCATGCAGGTATTTCAGGTTGTCTTAATAAATTAGAATGTTGTGGAAAAGTTAATTTATTTCAGTAATTCAAATCATATTGTGAAACTAGTGTATTAAATAAATTCAATTCACACAGACTGAAGTAGTTTAAGTCTTTGGTTCTTTTAATTGTAATGATTTTGACTCACATTTAACAAAAACCCACCATCTCAACAAATTAGAATATGGTGACATGCCAATCAGCTAATTAACTCAAAACACCTGCAAAGGTTTCCTGAGCCTTCAAAATGGTCTCTCAGTTTGGTTCACTAGGCTACACAATCATGGGGAAGACTGCTGATCTGACAGTTGTCCAGAAGACAATCATTGACACCTTTCACAAGGAGGGTAAGCCACAAACATTCATTGCCAAAGAAGCTGGCTGTTTACAGAGTGCTGTATCCAAGCATGTTAACAGAAAGTTGAGTGGAAGGAAAATGTGTGGAAGAAAAAGATGCACAACCAACCAAGAGTACCGCAGCCTTATGAGGATTGTCAAGCAAAATCGATTCAAGAATTTGAGAGAACTTCACAAGGTATGGACTGAGGCTGGTATCAAGGCATCAAGAGTCACCACACACAGATGTGTCAAGGAATTTGGCTACAGTTGTCGTATTCCTCTTGTTAAGCCACTCCTGAGGTGTCTTACCTGGGCTAAGGAGAAGAAGAACAGGACTGTTGCCCAGTGGTCCAAAGTCCTCTTTTCAGATGAGAGCAAGTTTTGTATTTCATTTGGAAACCAAGGTCCTAGAGTCTGGAGGAAGGGTGGAGAAGCTCATAGCCCAAGTTGCTTGAAGTCCAGTGTTAATTTGCCACAGTCTGTGATGATTTGGGGTGCAATGTCATCTGCTGGTGTTGGTCAATTGTGTTTTCTGAAAACCAAAGTCACTGCACCCGTTTACCAAGAAATTTTGGAGCACTTTATGCTTCCTTCTGCTGACCAGCTTTTTGAAGATGCTGATTTCATTTTCCAGCAGGATTTGGCACCTGCCCACACTGCCAAAAGTACCAAAAGTTGGTTAAATGACCATGACCATGACTGGCCAGCAAACTCACCAGTCCTGAACCCCATAGAGATTCTATGGGCTATTATCAAGAGGAAAATGAGAAACAAGAGACCAAAAAATGCAGATGAGCTGAAGGCCATTGTCAAAGAAACTAGGGCTTCCATACCACCTCAGCAGTGCCACAAACTGATTACCTCCATGCCACACCGAATTGAGGCAGTAATTAAAGCAAAAGGAGCCCCTACCAAGTATTGAGTACATGTACAGTAAATGAACATACTTTCCAAAGGCCAACAATTCATTAAAAATGTTTTTTTATTGGTGTTATGAAGTATTCTAATTTGTTGAGATTGGTGGGTTTTTAAGTGTTAGCCAAAATCATCACAATTAAAAGAACCAAAGACTTAAACTACTTCAGTCTGTGTGCATTGAATTTATTTAATACACGAGTTTCACAATTTGAGTTGAATTACTGAAATAAATTAACTTTTCCACAACATTCTAATTTATTGAGATGCATCTGTACATATCGATCTGTTATTTAGAAGCATGGCTTTTCGTATCACTGCTATGCTGATGAAATCTACTTCTCATTTCAACCAGATGATCCAACAGTAGTTGGTCACATTGCAGCCTGTCTGAGGGACATGAAAGACCATCACCTTCAACTCAACCTTGCTAAGACAGAACTGCTCATGTTCTCAGCCAACCCAGCACTTCATCACAACTTCTCTATACAGCTGGGTTTGTCAACCATAACTCCTTCCAGGACAGCCAGAAACCTTGTAGTTGTGATCGATGATCAGTTATGCTTCACAGACCGGTCTTGCAGATTTGCCTTATACAACATTAGGAAGATTAGACCCTTCCTATCAGAGCAAGCCACACAACTCCTTGTCCAAGCTCTTGTTTTCTCCAGACTGGACTGTGTAATGCTCTCTTGGCGGGCCTTCCCACATGTACTATCAAGCCTCTGCAACTGATCCAAAATGCAGCAGCGAGAGTTGTCTTTAATGAGACAAAAAAAGTTCACGTTACACCTCTCTTCATCAGTTTATACTGGCTACCAGTAGCTGCTTGCATCAAGGTACTGATGTTTGCCTACAAGACAACGACTGGCGCTGCACCAATATACCTAAACTCTCTAGTTCAAACTTATGCGCCCTCCAGAAGCTTGCGTTATGCAAGGGAATGATGCCTTGTGGTGCCATCCCAAAGAGGCACAAAATCACTGTCACAGACTTTTTCCTGGACTCTGCCCAGCTGGTGGAATGACCTCCCTGTCTCAATTCAAACAGTTGAGTCTTTGGCCATTTTCAAAAAACGTCTAAAGACATCTTTTTCGCCAGCACCTGATGAACAAATACTAGCACTTACCTTGTCTATTCTATTCTGTTCTATTCTATTCCATTCTATTAAAAAAAAAAAACCTAGCTATGTGTACTGTGCTAGACTAACTGAGACTTGTCACAGCACTTGTATACTGTTGCTCTCTCGTTCATCTGATTGCTTCTATTGTTCTCCTCATTTGTAAGTTGCTATGGATAAAATTGTCTGCTAAATAATTAAATGTAAATGTAAATTTAGCACAATGTGTACAAAGTTTCATGTGTGTCAAGTATCAAAGACAGCACAGGAAACAATTTACCGCATTTAACCACTTTACTGAGTACTCATCATTACTCAACTTTGAAATGTAACAACATTTCTGTCAATCCCTGTGAGCATAATTCAATTTCAAGAAATGCTAGCCAAATATTAATCTGATTGCATGTTGATATGATGAAAATGCCGAGCTAATAGTGGATGGATCTGGTTAAGTGTTAGTGGCTCCTCCCTCTCTACTTTGTTTCTTCATCAGTTATTTTCTACCATAATCAACCAGCAGAAGCAGCTCATTGTCAGGTAAACCCGTTTCTTATGTTTTTTTATGTTTGCACAGTCATTGTGCATTGTCTTGGGAATTATTTATCAGATTCAGAATATTAATTTTACTTTGAATACATTGTGTATGTTACAAACAGATAAGCAATGCTTTTACTTTGTATAGAAATGTAAATAAATTTATTTGTGTTTTAAATGTATATAAACAGACTAGCCTTCAAGAAATTTAATATTTTATTCTGTATTTTACGTGGAAATAAATGATCTTACTATGAGAGAGTAGTGAAAATCTTTCATGTATTTCAGCTCAGTAAAAGTGTCACTTTCACAAAAACTGATAGGACAAATAATCACCACAGGTATATTGGACCAGAGGTGTAAAGAGTACCTGAAAACTATACTTGAGTAAAAGTACAGGTACCTTACAGTGAAAATTACTCCACTACAAGTTAATAGTCATCAATTTAAAAATAACTTCAAAAGATACTCAAAGATACACTAGTCAATGAGACGTGCCAGTGAAAAACAAGAAAGAGTTGATTTGTGAGAAGAGCAATCACTTTTATTTTCTATCTTTTTTTCTTTTTTCTTTTTTTTTTTCTTAATTTGTTTATTGAACCTTTACAATAATAATAACAAAACAGAAGAATAGTGAAAAATAACGTTAAGTAAAATTAAAAAGTCAAAACCTTCTTGCACTGGTTGAGCTGGTTTTGGCCTCATTGCAGTTGCTAAGGAACTCACACTCACGTAAAGTAGCCTTGATGACAGGTTTAGGTGAGTATAAACGCAAACGCACAAGATATTGTAATATCAGTGTCCTGTAATTGGGGATATCAATTTTTTTTTTTTTGTAGCAGAAATAAACTGCTGCAGAAAAAGCTAGGTGCCATGAAAAATGTTATGTGTCATTGCAACACCCATTGCAAATGTAGTGGAGTAAATAGTACAGATGCTTATTCAAAAATGTTGTGAACTAGAGAGTAAAAGTTGCTAATATCTTTGATACTCAGTAAAACTATACAGAGTATCCAAAAAGATACTCAAGTACAGTAATTAATTACATTTACTCAAATACTTTACACCTCTGGTTTGTACAAGTTTCTATTGTGCTCTATAAATGTAAATGGTAAGTTTATTTAGCAGTTTGCATTGCATTTTCTTATTTCTTTTTATCATCTTTGTGTTTAATGAAGCTCCTCTAATCTGTTTAACCAGTTGTGTCGTATTTTTATATTTTATTTATTTTATTATTTTTTTATTTATATTCTTTTCTGTCATCAAAAAATACTATATAGAAGTCAAATGGGACCAGAACCTGTTCGGTTACGAACATTCATAAAAATATATTTTTGTGTGTTCAACAGAAGAAACTCATATAGGTTTGTTTAACAACTGTGGTGAACAGCACATTCCAGGACCCGGTTTATAAAGTGGACAAAGGTTTACTAACATCAGCAAACTGTCAGATAAAGATGTTGGGACAATGTCCAGACACCTCTTAAAGGACAAGAAGAAGACCTCTGGTACCAATCCCGGGAAGGACAGAACCTTTCATTGATCCACATGCAATTTCTGCCCTCAACCCTTCTAGAGACTGATTCCTATGGTTCTGGCCAGTGACCTCCATACAAATTCTTTTGAGGGGACTATAGTGACCCTTGAACTAGGCACGCTTAGCTCTCGAGGGAGTTAAATGTGTGTTGTTTGATGTGGTCATAATAATCTGTTCCACCCAGGCTTGAGTCTCTCGAGGGATGAGAGTTAAGCTCCTACACTCAGCAGTTTGGTTCCATGACCGCCATTGCAGTGATGTAATATCGAGCTTGGGGGTTGTAAGTGGGGCACGGGAGGAGTAGAAATTTTTCGTTTGAGCTCCTCTTGTTGCCTCTCCTGAGCTGTAGTCTATCAAAGATGTACTTGTTTGAGAGCGGTTTCCTTTGATGGCTTTTTGATGGCTATCCCTTTTTATGAAGATTGTATCAAGATTGTACCTTTGACTAGCTGCCCGGGTGGAGCAAGATGTCCCTCACGAGAGTATGTGGATATTGAAGCAGGGATCCTTGCTCCTCTGTTCAGTCCGCATTTACAATCTCCTTGGATTGAGTTCTCATAAAGTCTCCCTATTCAAGAATTGTTTTTGTCAAAGATGTACCAGTTGAGGCTGCTTTCCTTTGATAAGATCTCCACCCACCCCGAGTCAAGAGCTTTTTCCCTACCTAATATTTCTGGTAGCAGGGTTGGGCTGCCTCCTCGCTTTCTAGGGCTTTGAAGTAAGCAGTCCCCCTGAGGTTACTTTTTATATACTAGGCTGCTCCCCTAAATTTAAGGGTATTCTCAAGAAGGTGGTCCCCTGCAATGCCACATGCTTTAGGCCGTCTCACCTGTGCTAGGGTTTCAAGTAGATAGCTCTTTGTCTTTTGGAATATAGCTGTTTGAGTTGTGTTCCCAGCTTGGCTGAATGGGATGTCCCTCATTATATTGGTGTTGGTTGGGTTCCCCATTTCCCCCAAGTTATAGCTGTCCGAATCATTATAGCATCATTGGAGTTGGATAGGGGATGCAGTGTGGAGTTCACTTGAAGGGGAACGTTAAGAGTTAAACATGCAACCATGGTTCTCCAAGGGGGAACAAGACACTGCGTTCCCTTGCCATGCATAGGGCCTGCCTGTGTCATGTCTCCTTCAGACAAAGAAGTTGATGACAAACTTATGACAAAGTGTCCCCTAGGGGACGTAGTGTCTTGTTCCCTTTCAGGGAACCATGGTTACATGTGTAACTCTTAACATTCCCTTTCACTCTGTTAAGACAAAAATTCATTTTATCTTTGCTTTTTTGCCATGTCTAATTTAAAAAATTTTGAATTAATATATAATAATTTTATTTAGTGGAGATTTATTAAATTGATCTAAAATGAGAGTAAAGCTAAAAATCCAGCTTTGCCATCACTTGAATAAATTAAATTTTAAAATGTATATAATCACAGAAAAATCTTAAATTGTAGTTATATTTCACAATATTACTGTTTTTACTGGATTTTATGATCAAATAAATGCATCCTTGGTGAGGATAAGAGGCTTCTTTGAAAAACATTTAAAAAATCTTACTAACCCCAAACATTTGAATAGCAGTGTATATATAATGAAAATTCCCTGTATGTCCCTGTTTTGCAGTTTGCACATTTGTTTTTATCATTTGCTTTACAGTGCTATCCATTAAAATAAAGAGAACAATGGGATTTTTATAGACTGTTGCAAGGTAGACCCCCTAATAATGCCACACACCAGTAATATACACAAGTCGAGTCAAGTCAATTCACCTTTATTTGTATATCGCTTTATACAGTACTGGTTGTGTCAAAGCAGCTTTGCAGAGTCAAACAGGAAAATAGTTTGTCAATGATGCAAGAAGACAATAACAGAGTCATTTTTCAGCTAAAGTCAGTTCATTGATGATTCAGTGCTGTCATCATCCAGTTCAGTTCTCTTCCAATAGTGTCTGTGCAATCAGTCAAGCATCCCCAACTAAACAAAGATGACAGTGATGACAGTGGCAAGGAACCAAAACTCCATTGGTGACAGAAATATAGAAAAAAAACCTTGGGAGAAACCAGGCTCAGTTGGGGGGCTAGTTCTCCTCTGGCCAGACGAAACCAGCATGGCATGGTTTAATTCCAGGCTACAACACAGGTGCAGAGGTCTTGTCTGGTTCCCGTGGTCTTGTGCAAATGGTCGTCAAGATGACGAGGTCTTCGTAAGGGATCTGTCTCTGGGGTGAATCTAGTTTATGTGGTCTTTGCTGACATTCAGGACTGTAGAGGTCATCTCTAGTTGCTGATCCACCATCTGGACTGGATACGGACTGGATCTTGGTGGCTATGGTAACCTCTGAATAAGAATGAAAGAGACTAATATTAGTGTAGATGCCATTCTTCTTATGATGTAAAGAGTACATTGGGTGTTATGGGAAGTGTTCCCTGTTCCAGTTTACCTAATTAATGCAGCCTAACAATCCTTTAATGGATTTGAATTTTAGAAATATGATAGTGTGTTATGTGTATGCCAGGTTAAAGAGATGTGTCTTTAATCTAGATTTAAACTGACAGAGTGTCTGCCTACCGAACAACACTAGGTAGACTGTTCCAGAGTTTGGGCGCTTAATAGAAAAAGGATCTGCTGCCCACAGTTGATTTTGATATTCTAGGTATTATCAAATGGCCTGAGTTTTGAGATTGCAGCAAACATGAAGGTCTATAATGCGATATGAGCTAAACCATTCAGGGCTTTATAAGTAATTAGCAATATTTCAAAATGTATTCGTTTTTCAAAATGGACCCAGTGCAGAGTTGACAGAACCTGGCTAATATGGTCATACTTCCTGGTTCTAGTAAGAGCTCTAGCTGCTGCATTTTGTAGCCTACCAGCTGGAGTTTGTTTATGAAGCACGCAGGGCAACCACCCAATAAAGCATTACAATAATCTAACCTTGAGGTCATGAACGCATGAATTAACGTTTCTGCATTTGACTGAAAGCATAGGTCGTAATTTAGATATATTTTTAAGATGGAAAAATGCAGTTTTACAAATGCTAGAAACATGGTTTTCAAAAGAAAGATTGCTATCAAATAGCACACCTAGGTTCCTAACTGATGACGAGGAATTAACCGAGCAGCCATCAAGTGTTAGACAGTGTTTTAGGTTTTTGGTCCAATTATTAACACCTCTGTTTTTTTTTCAGAATTTAGCAGTAGGAAATTACTAGACATCCAGTTTTTTATATCAACTATGCATTCCGTTAGTTTTCCTAATTGTTATGTTTCATCAGGCCGCAAAGAAATATAGAGCTGAGTATCATCAGCATAACAGTGAAAGCTAACACCATGTTTCTTGATGATATCTCTCAAGGGTAACATGTAAGGTATGAAAAACATTGGTCCTAGTACTGACCCTTTGGCACTCCATACTGTACTTGTGATCGATATGATATCTAGTCATTTACTGCTATGGATTGATGACAGTCAGAGAAGTAAGATTTGAACCATTACAATGCAATTCCACTAATGCCAACATAATTTTGTAGAATACTCAAAAGGATGTTGTGGTCAATAGTGTTGAATGCAGTGCTAAGATCCAGTAGCACTAATAGAGAAATACAACCATGATCGGATGATAAGAGCAGGTCATTTGTAACTCTGATGAGAGCAGTCTAAGTACTATGATACGGTCTGAATCATGAAAATACTGTAAATCCTCAGAGATACCATTTCTTTCCAAAAAGGATCATAGCTGAGAGGAAACTGCCTTGTCTAGTGTTTTTGACAGAAAAAGGAGATTTGAGATAAGTCTGTAATTAACTAATTCTCTAGGATCAAGTTGTGTTTTTTTTAATGAGAGGCTTAATAACAGCCAGTTTGAAGGTTTTATAGAAGGTTGTAAAGAAGTTTATGAAGTCATTACTGCTGTGCTATTGGGAAATCTCTGCATCTGTTGAGGTTTTGTTTTTTGTTTATTTAGCCACTGTATTGATTAAATGCCTGGGGTTGTGTTTGTTCTCTTCTAAGAGAGATGAAAAGTAAGTAGATCTAGGAGTTTTTAGAGCTTTTCTATAAGTAGAAGTACTTTCCCGCCATGCAATACGAAATACCTCTAGTTTTGTTTTCTTCCAGCTGTGCTCCATTTTCTGGGCTGCTCTCTTTAAGGCACAAGTGTGCTCGTTATACCACGGTGTCAAACTGGTTTCCTTAATCTTCTTTAAGTGAAAAGGAGCAACCGTATCTAAAGTGCTAGAAAAGAGAGATTTTTATATTTTCTGTTACATCATCATGTTTTTCTGAGCTATTGGATATGCTGAGGAATTGGAAGATTATTTACAAAGCAGTCTTTTGTGGTAGAAGTGATGTTTCTACCATATTTGTACGCTGAAAAAAGTGTTTCATTTATCCAATTAAAAAAATTTAGGGTAATGATTCACATCTATATTTTTTAACTTGAGCCAATGAAAAATAAATAACTTGCTCTTTAGCAAAGTTTTAGCAATTACATTTTTTTAATTGAATTATTGAAACACTTTTTCAGTGTAACAAGGAGTTGAATGTACAGCTTTAGCTATATGGAGTGTATACAAGACTAGATAAAATTTCAACGGCATTAACATCAATTTCATGTGACAGTATTAAATCTAAAGTATGATTCTGACAATGAGTAGGTCCTGATATGTGTGGTCTAACCCCAATAGAGTTCAGAATATCTATAAATGTTTATCCCAATGCATCTTTTTCATTATCAACATGGATATTAAAATCATCAACAATTAAGACTTTATCTGCAGCACTAACTCAGATAGAAAATCAGCAAATTCTTTGATAAAGTCTGTATGGTGCCCTTGTGTCCTGTATACAGTAGCCAGGTTTTTGTTTTGTTTTGTTTTGTTTTTTAGCCAGGTTTCTGTCAAACAGAGCACATCTAAGTTATGATCTGTAATCATATAATTTACAAAAAGCGCTTTTGTAGAAAGGGATCTAATATTCATTTAGCCTAGTTTTGTTTAAAAAAAAAAATACATTTGTTTATATGAATTATGTCTGTTTTTTATTTGTTGAAAATCAATTAAATTTTTTGGATGTATGTATGGGACTCGCAAAGCTAGTCGGATCCAAAGCCGTATCTAAGGCCTTCACATTCTTACTATCCTCAATTAAAGTTTGGATGCATGTCTCTAGTTCTGAAATCATCTCTGTCAGCCTAACTATTTTCCTGCATTTATCACATGTGAATCCCTTTCCGCTGACAGAGAAGGCTACACTATACATGTGGCAAGCATTGCAAGTGACAATAACAGGAGAAGCCATTACTCACCATGATTGTTGAATGATTCCGGCTTACCACAGTTTTTTTGATGAACTCGTGAAGAACGAAGCGAGAGAGAGAGAAAAAGAAATGGTAGTCGCTAACAGGCTAACGGAATGCTAACACGCTGCACTTGTGTTTTAGATTAAAAAGTGAACGATATCAAATTAGTATGCTAGATAATGTCAGAAGTATATGGTGATAATTAAGTTATATTTTAGCACTTTAAACAACAGAAAGTGATAGTAAGATAGAGATTCCAACATAAAAACAAAGCTACACAGAGCTACAATCGCAACCACTCAGTCTGGACACACCAACTGGACACACCAGAAGTACATCATAAGTACATTCGTAACCTCCAAAATGTACACAAATCACTTGTTCCTTTATCTTAAACTGTCACAGAAGTGATTCCATACACAGCCAAGTTAACCATTTTACCATCCACTCATCCTTATTCATTTTTGTAATCCACAGTTATTATAATTCCATTTCAGGACATTTTAGTAGACTATTACTCTTCGTACTTTCCCATATTAATTAAATACAGAACCCATGGAGGATGGAGGCAATTAAGCATTAAGAACTCCTCCCTTTCTCAGTTAAAGAAACAACTTTATCTGCCAACCATATCAGCCAACATTCTCTGTGTCAAGTAAAACCTTTCCTTTGCTCTTTCTTTAATATCAAGCTCATTATTCAATTTTTAGACGTTTTGTTCTTGGCTTTTTTCTTTCTTTCTTTTTTTTTGTGTTGCTTTTTAGTTATTTTCTACTGATTCTTAGTGGATTATTTTCTAATGGCAATGAAGCATATTCTTGTTATGTGTTTCAGGTTGAGGAGTATCACAAAAACTGACAGGACAGACAGAAATCAAAATCCCAACATACAATTAAGGTTTGATTATATGTGTTTTAAAGTGTATGGGATAACAATACAGTTTACATATTTAATTGCCAAGTGATTCACTGTTCAGTTGTAAATTTTTTTAATGTATTAATATTAATTAGCTTAGTGCAGGGCATTCTGCAGTGCCAGTGTCATATGAAGAAGAATTTTGGTCAAAAATAATAAGTGTATCTAATTAATTTATCTAATATGTTATATCATGAGATTACAATACAACTTAAATGAAAAAGCAAATTACATGAATTTTGAATCAAAAACATATTTGTTTTCATTTCAGTTTGAACATCCTAAGCCCAGTTTACAGAACATGGCCTACCCTGAAACCTCAACCAACATGACATTCCAGTTGGAAGTAAACTATTTAGCTTGGTTACTGGAGAAATTAAACTGGACATCCGTGAAGACAGTTGTGTGTCCATCTTCATCTGAAATGGTGGTTATCTGGATTATTTTCTCTATTGAGTTTGTTGTCATTTGTCTGGCACTCTATGGATTGTGTTGTCTTAGGTCTAACCATGCTGTCCCTTTATTGATCATAAATCTATTTGTTTCTGATATCATACAGATTTGTGTCAAGCCTGTTCTGAATTTTTGTACATTTAATATAAAAAAGAATGTATTCTTTTTTGTATTTCATGTTTATATCCTGAGCATAGTAGTTAACATTGGCTTCATGGTCTGTATCTCTGTGGAAAGATACATAATGATCAAATACCCTGTTTGGTACCGACTTCATCATTCGTGTAGGAATTTAGCTCTGATATGCTTTTTAGTTTGGGCAACACTCTGTGGATTTATGGTGATGAATGTGATTATTGCATTTAAGTAGATGTGGAACTTGCATTCCTTCTGAGTCTAATTATTTTATTGTTACCTTATCCTCTGGTTGTGTTTTCCTTCGTGAGTTTGTGGAAGGCACTGTCTCATTCGGTCGCAGTCACCCCTGATGAAAGAAAGAAGATTTTGATGATTCTGGCTCTTGTACTTTTCAATTACACTGTGTTGTTCCTACCAAGCATTGTGAAAAACATAATTTTTGCAGTATCATTTAAGCACGGAATAAGTAGTTATTACGATTGTTTACATTCAGTGTCAGGAATCATGTTGTATTTAAATCCACTTGCTGACTCTTTGCTGTATTTTTTCATTAGGAAGGATGCTTATCACATGTTTAGAGTTTTGTGTTGTAAGAAGCTGTGTGAAAATCAGGTGTAGCCCTTCAATTCAGCAACTGCTATGTTAACTAAACTAGCAAACATGTGAGTGAGAAGCCCTAAGTTTTAGCCGTTAGACCACAAATAACAATTTTGGTCCCCTTTAATATGTGTATTAAGTTTAATTTGTGTCAATACCAAAGACAGCACAGGAAACTGTTTAACTCATTTAACCACTTTGCTGAGTACTCATCATTACTCACATTTGAAATGTAACAATATTTCTGTCAATCCCTTTGAGCATAATTAAGTTTCAGGAAATGCTAGCCAAATATTAATCTGATTGCATGTTGATATGATGAAAATGCCGAGCTAATGGTGGATGGATCTGGTTAAGTGTTAGTGGCTCCTCCCTCTCTACTTTGTTTCTTCATCATCAGTTACTTTCTACCATAATAAACCAGCAGAAGCAGCTCATTGTAAGGTAAACTTGTTTCTTATGCTTTTTATGTTTGCACAGTCATTGTGCATTGTCTTGGAAGTTATTTGTCAAATTCAGAATATAAATTTTATTTTTAAGGTATTATTTATGAAAATGTTTCAGATTATGCAATGATTTTGCTTTGTGTTGTAAATGTATATGAATAGCTTTTATTGGGAAATAAATTAATGATTCTATGATGAGAGTGTAGAAAAAAAATCTTTCATGTATTTCAGCTCAATAGAAGTGTCACTTTCACAAAAACTGATAGGACAAATAATCACCACAGGAAGTATGTTTGGACAAGTTTCTAATGTGATCTTTAAATGTAAATTGTATTTTTAAACACTGTATTAGTTTGCTAATTTACTGTTTTCTTATTCCTATTTATAATTCTATAATTTTTGTGTTTAATGAAGCTCCTCTAATCTGTTTCACAAGTTTTCTTATATTTAACATTTATCTAAATGTTTTTTAATCTTAAATATCTACACAAAGCACATTTATGGACTTTACATTTCCATCATTGTTTATTTCTGCCATTAACAAATTAATAATGAAACATTTAAAACTATAGCTGATGATAATGTTTGTAAAGGTGGACTTGATGGCATTCATCTGTGGACTGGTGTTAAAGGGATATTCATCATTCTGTAGTATATTTTTTTCCTCATCAAACATACTGTAGAATTCAAAGGGAACCAGAAACTGTTTGGTTATCAACATTCTTCAAAATATCTTCTTTTGTCTTCAACAGAAGAAAGAAACATAGATTTGTAACAACTTGAGGGTGAACTATCCATTTAATTTCACAAATTGCATTTTCTTTAAGACTGGCTGTCATTTAAATGAATTTGACAGAATCTGTGTATTTATCTGCTTCTTACACCCACTGAGATTGTGTAAGTTCTCAGGGGGCTTCAATTCAATTGTTTATTTAAAAAAGAACTTATTTTTGTCATCATTTTACCATCCAGGGTCCATCCAAGAGAAAGGAAATGGTTTATACTGGAACATCAACCAATAGGACATCCCAGCTGAAAATAAGCCAGGTCCCATGGGAAATTGATGATTTGAAGTGGACATTTCTGGAAAAAGTACTTTGTGGATCCACATTTCAAACTGTGGTTATGTGGACTATTTTCTTCGTTGAGTTTCTTGTCATGTCCTTGGCGTTCTATGGATTGTGCTGTCTGATCAGACCTAACCATACTGTTCCCGTATTTGTCATAAACCTCTTCATCACTGATGTCATACAGATTTGTTTCAGACCTATCCTGAATTTTTGTACATTCAGTGTTATAATTGCATTTATCTACTACATTTATTCCTTGAGCATAATAGTTAATGTTGGCTTCATGGTCTGTATCTCTGTGGAAAGATACATAATGATCAAATACCCTGTTTGGTACCGACTTCATAGTACTTCTAAAAATTTAGCTCTGATATGCTTGTTGGTTTGGGCCATACCAAGTGGAATAATTGTGATTGATGTGATTATTGCACTTCATGGGAATGCTACACATGCATTTATCATAAGTACATTTGTTTTATTGATGCCTTATCCACTGGTTGTGTTTTCCTTTGTGGGATCATGGAAGGCACTGTCTCATTCAGTCGCAGTAACCCCTAATGAACAGAAAAGGATTTTGGGGATTCTGGCCCTTGTACTTTTCAATTACACAGTGTTGTTTATGCCAAGCATTGTTCAAAGCATTATTATGACGTTTTCCTTTGAGCATGGTCTAAGATTTCATGGTTATTTATTCACACTGTCAGGAATCTTAGTGTATTTAAATCCACTTGCTGACTCTTTTCTGTATGTTTTCTTAAGGAGAGATGCTAATAGCATGTTTAGATGTTTGTGTTGTGAGAAGCTACATGAAAATCAGACAGAAAACTCCTCCAGTTCATTATCTAGGAGGGGTGAAGTGCAAATCAGTATAAAAACATACAGAGAAACCACTGAGTTAGAATCTGAGTGAGTGTCACAAATCAGTGGTTTTGTTCACTCCTAATAAGGATTTTAGTATTTATTCTTTTATTTTCAATTGAAAATGTATATGTTCTTTTCAATGTTCCTCTCAGGGGCGGTTCCAGGATTTCATCCTGATGGTTGGGGGCTTAGCCCTCAAAGAGACCCTTAGGCTACAGAGATACAAATTACCCATAGTCTTATAAACAGTACTTTACAGTGCTTATGAAAACTATGAATATACACAAATACCTATTAAAGCTACAGAAGTTACTTAGTTAAGAGCAGTGAGTGATTCTCTATTTTTCTTTTGTTGTTTGTTTAACATTACTGACATAAGAAATGCACAGATCTGTTATATTGACACACATCCAATATTTTCTTAACTGTTTACTTTCACTTAAGACTTAACCGACTGTGTTTACTTGGATACTGTCAAGACAGCCATTCTGACATAATTTTGTGTGTATTTGCTCAAGAAGTCATAAAATAGAAGCTGAAGCCCACCTAAGGGCTTATATTTATTTACTATAAAGCACCCATCTTTCATTCAGAGTTTAAATATGACATTAAACAGACTAGTATGTTAAATGTAAAAATCATTTGCTGTAGTGTGTCGGTATGAAATATCAGTTTACATTTCCAAGCATTCCTTTTGCCATTAATTGTAATAATCTAGTGATTTTCTTTGTATGCACAATGAGTCTGACAACAGCCAGTGCTCCACACAGAGATCTGATCTCACCATCATCCAGTCTGTCTGGGATTACATGAAGAAACAGAAAAAAATTGAGGCAGACTAAATCCAGAAGAACTGTGGCAACATCTACAAAACACTTGTATTTGTGTGTTAACTAATGAGACCTTATTATACTGTTAGGCTACCTATTGTTCTTTATAATTCTTTTGCACTTTAATCTGTTTGAAACATTTATTTTATACATTTTTGTGTAGCCTATTTCTTTATTGTATTTAAATGTCCAGATCTTTTTGTTATATTAAAAAAGTCATTAAACGTGTTATGACAACACTTTTTTTTTTCAACTTTTCCCAATATCATGATAAAACCATGATTAAAGTTTAAACAATTAGCTATGGCAACATCAGAATTTGATACCGTCATATGCACATACTGTATGTATTTATACTTCTATATCCCTATTGTATTCTTAACCCACAACTCAAATTGAGAAATCGAGATGGTCCTCACTGCATCACACAAGATCCAGGCAGCATGGTTGGATCCAGTTCCAACTAATGTATCTTCATTAAATCTGATTTAATATGTGGATTACAAACTTATATTTAGGTAGTGTCGTCTTCGAAAACAGGCCTAATTTTTCGGCACTAACATACTGCAATAAAAAGCACAGCTTACTTCCTTGTCCTCTCAATATTAATATAATATACTTTATTATATTATATTATACAAAATAGTACAGTAGTTTTCCGGGTTGTAGACTATTTTTAAATCCGTCAGCAGGTCTACCAGCACAGGTAGACCATGGTTTCTGTAGGATATAGTACCTGCCTTCCACCTGCCAGAAAAAGATCGAACTGCCTCTTGAGAAGCTCACACAATGTGGCGTCCGGTCTCTATGGAAACTTAATGCTTGCTTCTAGATATGAACTGAATTGCTAGAAGTTAAATCATTCTTCTTTGAATTTGCCAGCAGGTGTTAAATCTAATGGGTAATGAGGTCATCAAAAAACTACAGGAAAACTCTGATTGTACATCTAAAGCAGCTGACCTATCTAGATGACCGGCCTGTGTTTCCAAAACACAGGTTAGCAGCATTGTTGCCATGACATTAATTGTCTGACGATTGGCATGGTCAGTTTGAAAACCAATAGTCCCTAAAAGCTAGTCTTTGCTACTAGTTCATCATAGGCTGTTGTTGAGTCTTTTACAGATGTTTGCACTGATTCAGAGAGCATGTGCAGAGGCATGGGCAGCTGGTGGTTTGGAAGGTGAGCGAAAGAAATGGAAATGTGGGAAACGAGAGAGAGAAGGAAGATCCAGGAGAGATTGGATGCAATGACCACTATCAAAGAGAATGCACTGAGACGACGACAGGCTCGAGAATTTTTGGATAAAGGCAAGCACACGTTCTGTTCACTTATACACTACCGTTCAAAAGTTTGGGGTCATTAAGATTTTTTACAATTAATTAAAAGTTTTATTCAGCAAGGATGCATTAATTTGACCATAAAGACTTCTACATTGTTACAAAAGATTATTACTATTTCAAATAAATGCTGTCCTTTTGAACTTTCTATTCAACAAAAAATCCTGGGGGGAAAAATGTATCGTAGTTTCCACAAAAACATCACAGACCACAACGTTCTCAACATTGATAAGAAATGTTTCTTGAGCACCAAATCAACATATTATAATGATTTCTGAAGGATCATGTGACACTGAGACTAGAGTAATGGCTACTGAAAATGTAGCTTTGCCATCACAGGAATAAATTACATTTTAAAATGAATTAAAATAGAAAACAGGTTGCAATAATATTTCACAATAATGCTGTTTTTACTGCATAAGAGATGTCTTAAAAAAAAAATCTAAACATTACCAACCCCAAACTTTTGAACAATAGTTTATACACACACCCATATTCTGTCACCTCCTTCTGACATACAGTATCATTAACAGCTTTCGGTTTACCTTTAGGAATTATAGAGCCTCCAAGTCCTGTTACTGAGGATCAGAGTCCTCAAGACGAAACATCAGGTACTGCAGAGAGTGACTTCTCAAAAACAGAGCAAGAACAAACTGATCCATCAGCATCAGAGATGGACTATATATTCAAACCTGCATCTGATTAGGAACAGGTTATACAAACAACACTTGATCAAAGTCATTCCGACCAGTCGAAACCAGAGAGACAGCAGACAGGTTCTAAAGAGGAGAAGTACCAGAAAATGAGTGTTCACACAAAACTTTTACAGTCATATCAGAGCGGTTTAGTCTCAGGTCCTGGTGCTCTTGTCACTGAACTGATCTCTGAGGATGAAATAGAGTCTGTTGCCCTGTCAGATGGACCAGCATTAACAATTGATGTGAGTACTTACACCGTTGTTCACATCAATATAACTTCCATTTGTTTTTATAATGAATAAAACTTCCCTGCACTTTTTATTTGATTTAAACAGAAACTTTGTATAAAATTTCACTGCAAACAGTTTTGATGCTCCTGATTTCTCCCAAGGATCTTCCAGACCTTGAAGATAAAGAAAATAGCCTGATATTTCTAACAACATCACAGGTAAAAGCAGGGTTATTACAATTACCTAAAACTAAAATCACAAAAAAAATGTTCCATGAAATAAATAAAAATTTTAAAATATTAATAAATACTAACAGTATCTCAATTATACTTAAATAACACTTGGTGAAAAAGCATTCAGTTAAGTATATAATTAACATGATAACATTTCCTAAATTGTGATGAAACATTGTGATTAAATTTTATGGCAAAGTTGTGGAGATTTACATTACATTTTTCAGAGTGTGATCCATCCAAAGATTTAGGTAATCTCTGGTGATGAAAGAATCAGAAGCTGTTACAGTCAGATGCTGTGGCAACTGAACAATCTCAGCTGCTTATTAATGTCTCCACTAAGAGAAACTCAGTCAAGCAGCAGAGTCCTGCCTTCACCATCAGAGGCAGGGGATGATTTCCCAAAGCCAGCAAAGTTTTTATGGTTGAACTAATGGATGAAACTAACCAGCACAAACCTTGGATGTGTGTATTTAAATTTGTGTTTAACTTTAAATCACTATATTATATTAATTATTTAAATAAAATAATACAAATTAAATAAATAAAAAATCATTTTGCTTAGAATTTTATTGCAGATATTATAAATGTATTTTGCAAATACTTCAAAACACACACACACTCACACACACAATTATATATATATATAATTTATTAATATAATTATATCTAATATTATATAATCATGGTCATTTGACACAAGCTACAGATACTAAATCCTGTACCAAACCATTAGATTTGAGTACAGAACATCACTGATTTTAATAGAAACCTTTGTCATAATTTTAAACATACAAATACATAAGTGCCTTAAATATCTTACCAAAGAGCTTACACATTAAATTATACATAAAATTAAATAAAATATACCAAGATAAAGAGTGTATGCAGATATGTGCCTGTAGCGGTGTCACTGGCATCAGTCCAGTTATGTTAAATGGATAGGTTACAATAGGTTACATCCAAAGCAGCAGGAGGAGAGAGAAGCATATCAGGAGCAGCTCTTTACTGACTGAGTGGCTGACAGAATGAGTGAGTCCTTTGAGTGTTTCCTGGTTGGTTTGGTCCGTGTTGGGAACCAGAGGTGTGGTTGCAGTTGCAGCTTCAGTACGACTAGCACACATGTTGTAGAGGTTACCAGCAAACGCTGTTTTCCGGGACTCCGCTTTCAAAGATTCCCAAATTTCTGCTGCATCACCTCGGCAGCCCAACAAGACACCACTCACACACACCTGGAAAGCATCCCATGACCTGCAGATGTGAAAAATGCAATGTATTGAGATAAAAAGTTGTATTCGGTGGTGGTGGTGGCGGGGGGGGGGGCTTTATTTGTGTGTGAACGTGGCTCACTTGCAAATGGAGTTGATGTCCTGTGGGTTATCAGTCTTGGAGCTTACACTGTCACCCAAAGTGACCAGACACTCAGCAAAGCCTCTGTATACAGAACTACATGGATGTATTACTGCTGCACTCAGCACAGAAGAACAGAGACCTGAGAGTGTACAAATTAAAGCAGTTCAGAGAAAAAAAAAAAATGCCTGATATGTTTACCCACACAAGGATTTTGCCTTGGTGACAGGAGCTTCTATTGCAGAAGTATAGTCATAGGCAAGAAAATAGGCAATAAAAATGTGAATAACACAATATTATTTAAAAAGACGAAAATTTAAATATAATGCAATACAGTAATACAAATATTACAAAAATATATAATAGATTTATGAATGTACAAAAATGTTATTTACAGGTGAACGGTTTAAGAACTTATTTAAAGATGTACCATTTTGGATGATGTTATGTACAAATGTTCAGATATTAAAGTTTTACTTGATCAGATTTAATATAGCCTGTGGTTCTAATGATACAGAATACAACATAGGCAGAGAAAAATAATACCCCTGCTTTGTTGAGACCTGCAAATGTACTTCAATTTCTACAATTATTAGATTGGCATATGGCATAAACTGACAGAAATGTTAGCTGACGTGTCTGCTGCAACTCTACAATATTATTGTGGCAACATTCTATTGTATCTTTATGTTTATGTGTGTCTATTTCTCTGTACTGCTAGATGTTGTCATACATCACATGGATTAATCTAAGGATTAGACGCAAAGTAAAAATGACATTTAATCTCGCTGCAGAACAACTCAAAACGACAAATTTCCATTTTTCCCATTTCTCTCCACTACTTGGCATGTTTATTTTAACAGAGAAATATAAAAGATACTACTCATACATTTAATAGTTCAGAAACATTAGCTACAGCAACATCAGCAATTTCTAAAACCTAAAAAAAAAATTGTCTTTCTTTTTGGGTGCTACTATTATGGTATGTACAGTATACTATTCCCTATAACTGTGGCCACTAATTCAAATCTATTCAAAAACAAAAACAGAAAATAGATTTGTATAAATTTTAGATTAAACTAAACTTAAATGTTTGTTAAATTAAAAATAAAATATACCTTAAACTATATATATATATATATATATATATATATATATATATATATATATATATATATATATATATATATACATATATATATATAGTATATATAGTTTAAGTTATATTTTATTTTTACATTTTTATATATATATATATATATATATATATATATATATATATATATATATATATATATAAAACAACTTATGTTATTACACACGAAAACACAAGTTTGAAGATAAAATAAACTTTTACTCACTGAGGCAGAATGAAATGATCAGCAGCAGATTCATTCCGTGGAACAGACAAAATTTTGAACTGACCACACGCACTGGAGAACCTAAACGTTCACACTTTAACACACAGTCATGTACAAATCATCCAAACATTTCTGAGGTCGCCAACTGTTGAGAATGATGGATAAACGGGGGCTGTGACATCTGATTATTAAAAAGGGGGAAAACTGTGGGATTAAAGATCATTTCCGGCTACACTGTTCAGTATCAGAGAAGAAGGATATACCTCCCATGACAATGGTTCTATATAGCTTAGCGTATTTGCTTTTTGTCTCTCAGTCTCTCTCTCACACTCTCTCTTGTCACACTCACACACAATATACAAACAGATGGGGAAAAAAAATCAGTAGGACTGTCATTTTAATTCCAGCATGGTACTTTTCTAATACACACACTGACACACAGTGGACAAGCCTCTGTCTGACTGACAGGTTTGGATTATGTCATTGCATAAAACTAAAGGGAGAGGAGAATAAATGGATTACTACCTCTTATATAAAGCCATTACTATCAGTTCCTCTCTCATTTTCTCTGTCACTGAATCTGTTACTGTTTTCCTTGTGTTCATCTACTGTGTTTTTGGACATGGAAAAATTGAAGTACTTTAAGTAAGCAACTATGTAAATGGAATGTAGCCTACATGAAATAGGCTAGTAATATGGTTATTTAAGGCTATCGTGCAATAGACACCCAAGTGCCATTGTATTAACATCTAATTCCATCATTGTACACTGGTAAAGCCATAGTGATTTTTGTATTTTGTTTTCCTATGAACCTAACCACACTGCATGCCAAATTCTTTATTATAACCTAGTATAGGCCTAAAGATTCCCATAAGGTAAAAAAAAAAAAAAAGGTTCATCAAGTCACAAATGTAACGTGAATTATGACATACTGTATGAATTCACGTTACATTTGTGTTATGGATGTGAATTATGTCTTTACACACTGAGAGGCATTTAACGTTTTGAAGTTGCTTGTAATATATATATATATATATATATATATATATATATATATATATATATATATATATATATATATATATATATATATATATATATATATATATATATTAAAAACTACCATTAGGTGGGAGTAAAGTCCCATACTTACAGTTGTATGACGCACTGTCAGTGGAAGTGACGCAGTTTGTGTGGATGTGGGGCAGTCATGGATGAAGTCGGTTCACCGTCGCGTCGCCGCGGTGGTCCTGCGGGCCTCTCCGCCGTCCAGTCCGACACTATAGAGGGTCTGACAGAGCTGGAGGATCTGGAGCGAGTGTATGCACAGCTATGTGCCGAAGAGGTGAATATTTATTAGTGGAGACACAGTTCGTTAGTCTCTATGAGCTGGACTACTAGATAAACGCTTGTCAGCTGTGTTAGTTAGTTGATTACGTATGTATATAATCAGCGTGTGCCTGAACTGTGAGATCGTGTGCATGTTGAAAATGCATTGGCATGAAGTGATTATAAACGCACCTCCCTGACAGGCGGAAGTGCAGATGGAGTTGGGCTCTCTTATGGGACAGCAGAGCAACATAGAAACAAAGATGCTTGGCCTGCAGAGGATGGGGTGAGTGTGTTTGGGTTTTACACTTAACATATGCTGTTGAACTGGAAGAATAGAATAGAGTGTTCTGATGAATTGTGTTTGTGTGCGTTCCTCAGACCCAACTTGCAGCTGATCGAGGGAGATGCTGTGCAGCTGTCTGGCATGATCAGCTTTACTTGCAGCCTGGCAGAGAACGTCAGCAGCAAAGTCAGACAGCTGGACCTCACTAAGGTGGCCACCATACACATCTGCATAATATGTACACTCTATAAAAATGACAGTCCCAGTCTGCTGTCAGCTTCCACTCAACCGTTGCACCTGGTTCTGTTTCAGAAAAGGCTGTACCAAGCAATTCAGAGGGCAGATGATATTCTAGATCTGAAGTTCTGCACAGATGGTGTTCAGACAGCCCTGCGTAACCAGGATTACGAGCAAGCTGCTGCCCACATTCATCGCTATCTTTCTCTTGACCAGTCAGTGATTGAGCTCAGCAAGCAGGGTGGAGAGGGTGAGTGCTTTTGGTTTTTTTTAGCAAGTATTACCACCGCAACTATTGAATAGTAATTCATGTAGTCATTTTCAAATATGTATATATCTCTTTATAGTCTGACATCTTAATAGCTTAAAGAGCTACTTTTTGGATGTTTATCACTTTGCAGTTTAATAAGTCACCCTTGTAGCTATTATAATATACACTACACTAATATACACAATGTTTTAAATTTTTCTAAATAAATCTCTAATGATTAACGGGTCTGCATTTATTTGATCAAAAATATATTTTAAAACTTTACAATGGCTTTTGTTCAGTTTAATGCATCTATGTTGAATAATTGTATTAATTTCTATCAAAAAAAAAATCTCAATGACTTTTGAACAGTTGTGTTTGTCACTCCAAGTTGTCTGTTACAAACAAGTTGTAGGAGTTTTGTTACCAGCAGTATTATGCAAATTGTTAAATGTGATTTATAGAAATAATAGACAATGTGCATGTATTGTTCAAACTGATGCACACAAATACTTAGAATAAGATACTTGTATTATTGTATTATCGGTATGCTATACATTGTGCAGGCAGTGCAGTTGAAGCCAGCCTTGCATTGCTTCAGGAAGCAGAGCGCAATCTGAAGGCACTGGTTACAACGCGACTGGAGGAGGCAGTTACCACAGGCGACCTGCCTCAAGTGGAGCGCTTTTTCAAGATCCTCCCATTACTGGGACTTCATGAGCAGGGACTTGCACGCTTTGCTCAATACCTTTGCAGTCAGGTAGGGGCATGTGTGTATGTCCACCTTAAGCCTGGGACACACCAAGCTGACGGGCAATGTCAGGTGGTTTTTGAGCGTCGGTCAACTTTAGTTTTTTCAAAGTGTTCCCCAACGTTGGAAGAAGACCAAGGGCTGACAATGCCAGTGCCATTTGCAACTTAGCAGACATGATTGAAAAAAGCTACACGAAACGGTCAGTAATGAGCATGGCTGGAGCTGGTGAGCTCTGCTTGCTTTGTATATCCACAGTTCTAGTTTTTCCTAGTTTTTCCTGTTTTAATACAGACTACTGTCAACTGCTGGTATGGGAGAGTTGCGTTCTCTCGAACAAGTGCAGAGCGCACTCTCTAGTTGGCTGTCAGCTGTAGTCTGTCCAGTGTGTTCTAGTGCAACTTTTTTGTCCCAACGCTGGCGATGCCACAGTTGGCTTTCCACAGCGCTAGTTCTTTGGCCTCAGTTTGGTGTGTCCCTACCCTTACATGACCAGTGAAATCAGTTGAGAATGCTTTGGTTTAGTTACTTGGGTTCTAATATTAAAACCTTTGTCTTTTGTTTGCTTTTCTTTCAGTTGGCCAGTAAGGCAGAGGAGAACTTACTCCTGGCTGTTGGCTCTGATCTCGGCGAACGCAGAGCACCGGTCATTTTTGCTGACACACTCACACTGCTTCTTGAAGGTAAGAACAGATGCATCGCTATTTAACTTGCCAATATTTATAATGTTTAAACCAAGATCAACCAGCCTTTTTCTGTACCTGTTAGGTATTGCACGCATTGTTGAAACCCATCAGCCCATAGTGGAGACATACTATGGACCAGGCCGACTACACACACTCCTTGCACACCTTCAAAAAGAGTGTGATAAACAGGCTCAGAAAATAGTGGACAAATTCATCCTACAGAGAGATTACAACAATAAGGTGTGTAGAGTCTTTACTCTATGCTGTATTGTTGTGTATATGTACTAATACTTAATGTTTGCACCATGAATGAAATGTGCTTTGACGTTGTTATACACATAATGCATACATTTTACTTTTGTTTTGCAATAGTTTCAGGTTATCCAGAGCAGCATGATGAGGGGCATGACTACAGAAAAGATTGAGCCCAGGTGCGGCCCGTGTTATAATCGTTTATCTGTGTATCTTGTGAATACATGGTGTTTTATTTGTTGTCGTATGTTTAATCTAGAGACCTGGATCCCGTGTTATGTGAGGTTACCTTAATGAACTCAAGAGCCGAGCTGTACTTTCGATTCTTGAGGCGGCGTATAGTGGCTGACTTTGAGGTTGCAGATGCAATGGCAGATGAAACAGTTATACAAGGTAACACCTAACTTTTTACGCTATATGAAACTACTCTATGATACAAAATGTATAAAGTTCAAAACTGTCATTAGCTGTAGCCTAATCCAATTTCTCTCAACCATTGCCTGTTAAACTGAAATATATGTAACTAACTAGGCTATACAAATTGGGCATGTGTCGAATATGCTGATTTATGTAAATTAATACTGATCACTGTTTCGATTTGGTATCTTCTGCTGGCATTGGTGATGTTTGATTGTTTGTTTTGTTTTCTAGAGCATCAGCAGAGTTTAGAACAGTTACTAAAGAACTGCCAGCTGAGCCGCACTATGCAGGAGCTGATTGGTTATTACATTCCTATGGAGGAGTATTACATGAGAGAGTCTGTTAACAAGGTGTGACACACATACAGTCAATAACTTCATGCTGTCATCATGTGTGAATGTACATTACACCTGAATCAGAGATATCAGAACTATAGTCAGACACGTGTGCACTTCCATTCAAAAGGTTGCGGTCATTAAGATTTTTTATAAAAGGGTTTAATTGAGCAAGGATGCATTAAATTTATGTAGTGACATCAAATACTTTTTTGTTGTAACAAAATATTATTTCGAATTAATGCTGTTCTTTTGACCTTTTTATTACAAATAGAGTCCTGAAAAAGGTTTCACAAAAAGGTTAATCAGCACAAAAGTTTTTAGTTTTTTAATAATAAAAAAAAACATTTCTTGAACACCAAATCAGCATATTAGAATGATTTTTGAAAGATCATGTGATACTGAAGACTGAAGACTAGCTTTTTCATCACATAAATAAATTGAATTTTTACAATACATTAAAAAATTAATATATTTTAAATTGTTTTAATGTATCACTGTTTAACTACATTTTTTTATCAAATAAATGGTTGGTGTGAACAACACACTTCTTTCTGACCCCAAACTATTGAAAGGTGTAGTGTACCTTCCTACAGTTTCTAATTGTGTGCTTGTTATATCTACAATAGTGTTTTAGTCATCGTTAAATTGCAGATACATTTCTTTGGTAGAATCTATGTACTCATAGGATGATTAATATGACCTTATAGGCAGTTTCCATGGACACGGCTGAGGTGGGTCAGCTGAGCTCCAGCATGGTGGATGATGTTTTCTACATAGTGAAGAAATGTATCAGCCGAGCCCTCACCAGCAACAGCTCTGACTGTGTGTGCGCTATGATCAATCATGCAACGAGCGTTCTGGAGACGGACTTTAGGTATACACACAAGTTTGGATTTTAATTAGCCTTTTTTAATTAGTTTTGTTACTATTGTGTTATTACTGGAGTGGTGGTTGAAGAGTTAGAAAGTCACATCAGAGATTTTTTGGGAAAGAGAAATCTGTATACTCTTTGCATTTCTTTCCTTGTATGCAGAGAGGTGTTAGTATGTAAGCTGCGAGCTGGATATCCATTCAGTGCTCTGCAGGACCTGCAGCGTGGGGTCAGCAGTGCAGTCAGTCTGATGCAGAGCAGCCTGCAGCATGGCAAGATAACAAATCTTACACAAACACTTGGGATTGAGAGCCAGGAGCAGGCAAAGAGCGCCTACTTGGTCAGCAAGTCTTTCTATCTCTCTCTCACACACACACACACAAGTCTCAATTTAGTGTAACGTTTCGCTTTGTTTTCCCTTGTGTAGTATAAAAGTCTAAAACTTAAATAATGATATGTTTGGTTCTCAGGTGGCTCTCAATAATGTGGAGGTCTGCAGTGAGAATATCAGCACCCTGAAAAAGAACCTAGAGGTCAGTGTGATATGACTCTCTGATTTTTATTTATATTTTTATTCCAGCCAACCACCAGAAACACGCACTCTGTCATTTGCTCACCATCATGTCATCCGGAAACCACGAGACTTTTTCCATGGAACACAAAAAGAGAAATTTTGAAATCTTTTCTATGCAATTACAGTTGCAGATAGAAGCTTACAAGCACCCATTAACAGATCATAAAAACTTTCTCTTCCTGTCTGTCTCAGAGTGATTGTGCCAAGTTATTCAGTCAGGGAGTGGGCTCAGATCATGCGAAGGCTAAGATAGACAGCTGTCTATCTGATTTGGTCAACACCTCCAGCAGATTCAAGGACCTCCTCCAGGTCAGTGAAAATATACACTTCCGTTCAAAAGTTTGAGGCTGCATTCATTGGATCAAAAATACAGTAACAAAAGTGTGTGATTGCAAACAGTGAAATATAAAAAATAAAAAAATAAATGTATTTATTTTAATTTAATTAAATGTAGTTTAAAATGTAATTTATTCCTGTTATGGTAAAGCTGAATTTTCAGATGTCATTACTACAGTGTCTCATAATCTTTCAGAAATCATTCTAATCTGCTGATTTGGTGCTCAAGAAACATTATTATCAATATTAAAAATAGTTGTGCTGCTTAATATTTTTGCGGAAACCATGGAGTTTTTTTTCAGGATTTTTAAATGAAAAGGTTAAAAAGAACAGTATTTAAAAAGTAAATCATTTGTAACAATATAAATGGTTTTACTGTCACTTTTGATCAATTTAATGCATCCTTGAGGAGTCGTCTTAAGCCTGTGTTATACTGTCCGCATGACCAATCCGGACGCACTTGTTCGCGCGGTCATAAATAATGGGAGGCACGTGGTCATCCGCTCAGAGCCTCCACGCACATTCTCTGATGACGATTTTTACATCGCATGCACCATAACGGACACTAGCGGACTTGTGGACGCGGAAAGTATAACAGAGGCTTTACTGACCCAAACTTTGGAATGTCTGTGTGTATGTGTGTCAACATCATCTGTCTTAAATGTTTGTGCTGTTTTTATTAATGATTTATAAATGTACAGGAGGGTCTACAGGAGCTTAATAACACCTCTATCAGGCCACAAGTAAAACCCTGGATCAGCAGCTTCCTGTCTGTCTCACACAATATTGAAGAGGTATGAAATGATAACGTAAAGAGTGGAAATAAATCTGTCTGCACTTGAGTAGCAATGGAAATACTTTTTTACTTTAGTTGATTTATTTTTATTTGATTTATTTATTTCTTTGAGGATAAGTTAAGCCATGCTTTGTGTTTAGGAAGAGTTCAGTGAGTATGAAGCCAATGATCCTTGGGTGCAGCAACTCATTGTCCAGTTGGAGCAGCTTATGGCCGAGTTTAAGGTATATTCATTTTAATCCACTTAACACATGCTCACACAAACCTATTCTAATTCTAAAGATGCCTCCCTGTAGGTGGGCCTGTCACCAGTCATTTACGATACTCTAACTAGCCTGATGACCAGCCTCATCGCTATGGAGCTGGAGAAGACTGTGTTCAAATGCACCTTCAGCAGGGTGAGATGTAAACCTGCCCTGCACAAAAAAACAGCCACATATTTGCTTAAAGTCACAGACAGCCTAACTGTCCTCTCATTTCTGGGTTGCAGCTTGGTGGATTACAGTTCGATAAGGAGCTGCGTGCTTTGGTTGCCTACCTCTCCTCGGTCACGTCATGGACCATACGGGATAAGTTTGCCCGACTCACACAGATGGCAACTATTCTCAACTTAGAAAGAGTATGTGGCTTTTTGACTGGCATTTAAAATGTTAATCACTGAAAACTTTTCTAAGTGTATAAGAACAGTGTTGTTTTGAATTTTGTGGGTGCTTTTCTTCCTTTAGGTGTCTGAGATCCTGGATTATTGGGGACCCAACTCCAGGCCTTTGACTTGGCGTCTGACCCCTGCTGAAGTTCGGCAGGTCTTGGCTCTAAGGGTAGATTTCCGTAGCGAGGACATTAAAAGATTACGACTCTAACAGAACTAAACAAAAACACTTTCCACTTGAGGTTTTTATGCATAGAATGGTGTTTTGGGTAACTTGAATGGAGGTGTGTTATCTCTGAACTTTGGTATATGCAATTTATTTTTTGTTTTCAAACATATGTAATGTATTACCAGCCAACATTGTGAATCAAATAGTCCTTGAGTTATTCTGAAGCTCACACTAACTTTAATAAACTCGTCATACAATAAAAGGCCAATATCTTCTGCCCAAAAAGTATTTTTTGCTAAGTACTGGAAAGATTGGTTAATTTAAAGATGCTTTACTGACGACAGTTCATTAAAATGAAGTTTCCGAAAATAAATGTGATGCCACAAGGCTTCAAATACAAAAGAAAGAGTTCTAAGTGCCCAGTATATTCAGAACTTGTGTGGTAAAGAATCTTACAAAGGGGATTCTAAACTAAATCATTTGCTGAAATGTCCTACCAAACAAAAATGCAAACTCCCACAATTTATAGTTCTAAAGCAGTTTACTTCAAACCAGTCAGATTTTCTAATGGTGTTAACCTGCATGTAAAGAATCTGTTCATCTGGACCAGAAGCGCTGATCTGATGCACTCGAAGAAAAGCAGTTGTTTACACACCTATGAAGCAGTCTCTGTGCGCATGTAACATGGTTAATGAAGTCTGGCAGTAGCTTGATCTTAGATCTGCTGCCTCCAACACTCAAACAGCACAAACGTGTATCATTAAATATAAAATGAGAAGCACCAGTCTGCTGAACTCCTCTCAGTCCCCGTGTAGCGCTGTGCCTGACAGCTCGTGCATACAGGTTGAACTCATGTATCTGCGCTCTAACACACACACACACAGCTCGTCTACCATATCGGAGTCCTGGAGAAATTTTAAATGAGATCTACGATGACACTTAATTGTCATCGTTTTGTCTTACAGAAGCACCGAACACAGACCGTCCTTTGCGTCTTTAGTCCATCGTTTCTTTACGTTGTTCGTCAGAGTTTCCTCTTGATGCTGTCGGCGGAGATCAGACGGTCCCGCTCCCGCAGCTCCTCCTGCAGCCGTGCCTCGTTGACGCGCAGCTGTCGGATAGTGTTCTTCATCTCCTTCATTTTGATCTCCATCAGCGCGATGATGTCCCGCTGCTCGTTCAGCTTCCGCAGCAGCTCAGCGGGCGTTGTGCCGGTGGTTAGCGAGTACGAGTGGTCCACCCCGCACAACGCGAGATCGGCCACGGGGCACGGTGCGCTGCCTCCGGACAGGTTTTCGCCTGAGCCCAAGACCACCGCTGCGAGGCAGGAGCCGTCTCCTGAAGGTGTGAGGTCTACGGGCGTGATGTACTGGCCGTTCTGACCTATCTGCACGACGGTGGTGTTTTCGGTGTCCCCTTCTTCCTCCACTGGCGCTGACTCATTAGCTGTGGAAACGACGTTGCTGATGATGGGCACGACCGCGGAGACCTTCCTGCTCCTGCCCCGTCTGCTCTTCCTCTCGTTAACCCCGCGCAGAGGGAAAAGCGTCGGGACGCGAATGGTGTAGGTTTTCCTGCCGCCGGGGAAGTGGACGCTGCAGACCCGGTGTCCGGTGGTGGGCTGGAAAGTGCTGAAGCAGCCGCTCACACCGGCCCGCGAAATGTTCTTCAGCCATACCTCTCGCTGAGTGGGATCCTTCGGAAAGGTGTAGAATCGCAGATCGCGGTCCCGGTGTGAGTTGTTGTAGCATCCCGGTACGCAGCAAGTAAAGCCGGGCATGATTGTGTAGAAAATGCACCAGTATTAGAGCAATCCCTTATAAGTATCCCTAATTTTGTTTTGTTTTGTTCCTTCGTGTGCTGTTATCCAGACCAGCGGCCTACAAGCGGAACTACACGTCCCACAATACTTACGACTTCCTATTTTGGTATCAAACGCTAGTAGATAGACTCGCGTCTGCGCAGATGCCTTTGGAGGACTTCACAATGCAAGGACACGAGTGGTGTTTTACTTGTACAGTAGCCTACTATGTGCATCAAAACTATACAGTTTGGAAATGATAACTGTATGCTAAAAATAAAAGAAGTTGAATTCCTTTGTAAATCAGTCTAAGGCATTACATTGTTTAATTGTGGTATCGTTTTTGTGCTAAATCATTATTATTCTAAATAATTATGGCATCCACCATCAGCACTCCCAGATAAACATTTCAAACAATGTGTCTTGTTCAGGAAATGCAGTATATATCACTGTAGCAGCATGAGCAACCGAGAATAGATGCCTACAAAAAGATATTATAGTATGTAAATTATTAACAGCGTTCAAAATGACATGACCACTAATATTTATTATGTAGCATATGCTCACATCATATAAATAGAAAGTACAAAGCATCCTTGTTATCTTCATGATAAGCCCTGAACACCATGTAAATTTGCCTTTGTACCTACAATAAAGAGGTCTTTTAAAGGGATAGTTAACCAAAAAATGAAAATTCTGTCATCATTTTGATGACACAAGTTTCTTTCCTCTGTTGAAAACAAAAGAACATATTATGAAGAACACTGCCAAAAGGTTGCTGGTAGACTGGAAGAAAGAAACACAGGTTAGGAACAACATGAGAGTAAATAAATGATGACAAAATGTTCATTTTTGGATTAACTATTCCTAGAATGTTTTCTTTTTCAACAAATGGTCATGTGAACAATTTCCTTTTCTCAGGGTTTGAATTTTTTTGCAGCCATATTACCAAAATATTAGAAAGAGAATATATGCGGTTTAAATTCTGATTTGTGAAATTTTATAATTTTGTAATGTTATTTCCTGGGTAAAAGTTGCAAAGACTAAAGTGTCAAATCCAAAGAGATATTCTTTATAAAAGTTAAGAGTCAACCACGCCCTCCTAAAACGGCTCGTTTAAACACACCCCCACATGTCTACATCACGATGTGGAAAGATTTGCATAACCTGATTGTTCACGCAAAGAAAAAAGGCTTAACTTTATTGTTGCTGCCACTGCCATGTAGTGAAGAGGCTGTGTTTCATTGCAAAAGCGAAAATACTACTAGAAATCAGTGATTAAGTTCACACACTGACAAGTGTGACATAATATATCTCTGTAAATAAATACAATTTAAATTCACATCTTGCACACATCAATGCACTTTGAATGGAACATATATGTTCGCTTCGAACTGGAATCATGGCTGAATATCCCGTGATGTCAACTTCACAGGGCACTTACGTTCAAATATAACAAACGTCTGAAGCGATAAGAGAAACATACAAAATGTGCAGAGCAGGGGGCGCGAGGACTGGAATTGAGAACTACTGACCTACCCCAATCCTAAATCTACCTTTACAGTAGGATAAATACAGTGTTGGTAGCATAATCTGATAGGTAGTATTATTTGTTAGAACACCAGGAGACGGCATCACAGGTAGAACATCTTACATGGTAAGGGGCGTAACATTTCTGTCACACGCTTGAGGTATTCAGCCAATCACAACGCAGTGGATAGCTGGCCAATCAGTGTACACATTGCTTTCAGACCGATCTTTGTAAAAAATAAACATGTTTTAAATTCATGGAATGTGTTTCTATTCAGTGTGCTAATATAGGCGTGGCAGGAAAAAAAAACAGACAGTTTCGCATAGGGATGGGCGATACCACTTATTTTGTTTTCGACATGATACCGATACTTTTAAAGGCCAGTATCGTCAATATCGATACCGATGCGATACTTCTAAATACAAACTTTTAAATTATGAAATTTATTCAATTATTAAATTACTAAGAGTAAAATTAGTAATGATATCCACTTAACTTTATATTTGAAACACATTTTAACATTTAGGATGCTTTAATTGCAACTTATTAGGTTATATTTTTGTTTAAACATGTTTACTGTAGTGGTAACCATGGAAATCTACAAATATATAGTTGAACTAGGTCACTTTAGTAAAATCATGGTTCATCTTCATAAGAGACTGCCAGTGACAGGCTGTTGCACACATAAAATGCAACCTTTTTATTCTGACCATTTATGATTTATATCAACATTACAGAATAGAACATAATCAATATGAACTTTTAACATTCAATTTAACTAAATGTAATTGCACAAACTATAGGCTACAAATTCAATTTGTTTTTTGTTTTTTTGTGAAATAACTCAAACATATAATGTTTTTTCTGTTCTCTGGTAAGTTTTTTAATGCCTTATTAATTCAATGCCACAAGAACATGAGGTTCTCTGATAAGAATTGTTCTGGGCTGCTGTTCCCAAAAGCATCAATGCTTTACGATACTTATGGGAAGCACAGCCCTGTCTGAATGCACTGTCAGAAGTGAGCGAACACTGGGATTGATTGGTTCTGTCTTGCATCATTTGCGTGTGTTCAGATGAGCAGGAAAATAGTTCTATCCTACACAGTTATTCGCTAACATACATGTACATCTCAAAAAATTTGAATATCATGGAAAAGTTCTTTATTTTTTGTCATTTAATTCAAAAAAGCAAACTTTCTTATATTCTAGATTCATAAACTGAAATATTTCAAGAGTTTTTTTGTTTTAATTCTGATGGTTAAGACTTACAGCTTAGGAAAATTAAAAATTCAGTATCTCAAAAATTTTGAATATTCAATTTTGAGCTTGATTCGTTTGATTAATTTTGAGTATAAATACTGGGTACCTCCTGGGATAGTTTAGAACATGCAACCACAATTATGGGAAAGTCTACTGACTTGAGGAGTTCACAAGGAGGGTAAGTCACAGAAGGTCATTACTGAAAGGGCTGGCTGTTCACAGAGTGCTGTATCGAAATATACTCATAGAAAGTGGACTGGAAGGAAAAAGTGTGGTAGGAAAAGGTTCACAAGCAACAGGGATGACCACAGCCTTGGGAAGATTGAAAAGCCAATTCAAGAACTTGGGAGAGCTTCACAAGGAGTGGACTGAAGCCGGAGTCAGTGCAACAAGAGTCACCACGCTCAGATGTTTTCAGGAAATGGGCTACAGCTGTCACACTCCTAGAACCAAGCCACCCCTGAACCAGAAAAAAATGCAAAAAGCATCTCACCTGGGCTAAGGAGAAGAGTACTGGACTGTTGTCCACAGTCCACTTTTCAGATGAAAGTAAATTTTGCATTTAATTTGGAAATCAAGGTCTGGAGTCTGGAGGAAGACTGGAGAGGCACAGAATCCAAAGTCCAGTGTGAAGTTTCTGAAGTCAGTGATGATTTGGGGTGCCGTGACATCTGCTGGTGTTGGTTCATTGTGTTGGTCCAAAGTCAAGGCAGCCATCTACCAGGAGATTTTGGAGCACTTTATGCTTCCATCTGCTGACAAGCTTTATGGAGATGCTGATTTCATTTTGCAGCAGGACTTTAGCACCTGCCCACAGTGCCAAAACCACTTCCAAGTGGTTTGCTGACCATGATATTAATGTGTTGATTGGTCAGCCAGCTCACCTGACCTGAACCTCACAGAGAATCTATGGGGTATTGTGAAGAGGAAGATAATTAACATCTAACAAACAATACAGAGGAGCTGAAGGCCACTGTTAAAGCAACCTGTGCTTCAATTACGCCTCAGCAGTGTCACAGGCGGATCGCCCATGCCACGCTGAAGCAGTAATTCGTGCAAAAGGAGCCCCAACCAAGTATTGAGTGCATAATTAAACCTACTTTGGAGATCTTGAACATTTCTGTTTTGTAAATCTTTTTTTGATTGATCTTTGAGAAAATATTATTTTTTTTGAGATACTGAATTCTTAATTTTCCTAAGCTGTAAGTCGCAACCATCAGATTTAAAACAAAAAAACTCTTAAAATATTTCAGTTTGTGTGCAATGAATCTAGAATATAAGAAAGTTTGCTTTTTTGAATTGAATGACAAAAAATAAAGAACTTTTCCATGATATTCTATTTTTTTTTTTTAGATGTACATGTAGGTTATTCGTCCAATTCAATGCATATTATACTCATTTTTTATTAAATAAAATCAATAGGGAAAAAAAAACACCGTAGTATCGATATTTTATTTGAATATCGATACTTTCGATACTCGCGTTATCTATATATCGATACTTCAGGATCGATACTCGCGTCCCTAGTTTCGCGCACGCGCACATAATCGAATGTGTAGTTCAGGAGATCAGCAATGAGTCCACACAGCAATGAGCCGTAAGCACAGCAGCAGCATTGTGGAATTACACGCGAAACAACACACCGTGATTTCAAGACGGACGAAGGCTGTCCCATACGCTGAGAAGGTGTGAGGCGTGACGGGTTTGTCCTGTTTTCCCTCCTGCTGTTGAGACGACATGAGAACTCAAAGCCCTGGCTAAAGTGGAGCTGAAAGGGAGGGAGGTGTCCTCCATCCTCTGGCCATCACCATTCTCCACAGCACCGGCGCCATCGTCATCGTCATCGTAACCCAAGGCTTTGTGTTGCGGTAAGTAAGTTAACATCCCTTTTGAAACTAACAAGAGTCGTTTAAAAAGGAACTAACGTTAACGTTAATAACCGAAGCGTTCAAATTAGTGTGTATTTGTGAGTGTGTGTGGCTGGACTGGACCCGTCTCGGCTATGCTACAGCGTTAGGTATCTGGTACAAGGAATGTTTTGTTTGAAAATTCGGTGGTTTATATTGTTTTAAGTAAAATAAAACGCAACCAATGTCTTTAAATGCTCAAATTTAAAACTCTTAAGGGATAGCTAATCCGCCCGTCATCCGAGGGTTAGCGCGAGGAAGTGATGCTAATGTTAATGTGTCCCTAAATGGGTCCCACAATGGATATAGTTTAAATTTATTTATTAAAAACAACATTATTCATTTTTCCATGTCGGTTCTTTAGGGATGTTCGCGAGAGTAGTAGTCTTTTGCTCACCCTTTTTCGAGGTATTTGCTTAGAGACATGGATGTTTGCCAATCAAGACTTTCTTTTAGCCCTACTAGGAACTACCTTTGTGTTTAGTCCATTGAGGAAATACAGACATGCTTCTCATTTGCCTTTGCTGGGCAGGTGCACAGCCATTGCGATGTAAATTAAATTGCAAGCCAGCTGGTAGGTCAGCAACGCCCAGGCTTGTATCTGACAGCTGTCACTCGAGCCACAGCTCCTTATCTCTATTGTGTATTGATCATGATAGTGGCCCTGAGGTTAATTTTAACTTGCCGCTTGATATCGGCATGCCTGCTATTACATGCATTGCATCTAGAGATAATTTTGCATCCCTGTGTAAATGTCAGCGTCAGTGAACTTTGATGTTTCTCTCTTTTTACACAGGAGAGAATCTGTGTCACAGGAGATTACATTAGCAGTGTGGAATGAGACACCGACTTGTGAAGCAGTGAAAGTGTCTTCTGTCAGAATAATGTTGCCAGGCGTGGGTGTATTTGGAACGGGGCAGACGGTACGTACCCTGGTGCCGTTGCTGCAAAAGGAAGGCTTCCCTGTTCAGGCTGTTTGGGGCCATACGCAAGAGGAAGCAGAGTCACTAGCCGGCGAGCTGGACATTCCCTTTTCCACTAACAAGACAGATGATGTGCTGCTACACCCAGAAGTCCATCTTGTCTGCATATTGACACCTCCTCCACACACACGGCAGATTGCGGTAAAAGCTCTAGGTGATACTTATTTTTCTTCACTTCTTATCTTGATTGTCCATGTAGTCTCAGGGGATTGGGTTGGGTTCCTTCCTGGACTTAACTAGAGTGTTTACTGTGCTGCTGTTTACTTTACAACTTGGCACAAGCCACAGTGGGCTTTTTTTCCTGCTGATCAAATGCTGCATTCTCAGATCGCAGTGAACCCGATCTTTTGCATTGAGATTATGCCAATAAAGCACTTGCTTCAAGCAAAAACTTGCTAGGCAAACAACATTTGGAGTTTTGGTCATCGTTATATAATAATTTTCTTCTCTTTTCTCATTCTCTATAGGTATAGGTAAAAATGTGATCAGTGAGCAGGCAGCTACACTGACAGATGCCTGTAAGATGGTGACAGCGGCAAGATATTATCCACAGCTTTTGAGTATCATGGGAAATTCCTTGCGCTTCTTGCCTGCATTTGTCCAGATGAAACGCCTGCTTGGAGAGGGATATTGTGGGAACTTGCAGGTATTGGAATTAAATTTTTTTTTACATACATTCATCATTCAATCAAAAGTTTGGGGTCAGCATTGTTTTTGAAAGAATTTAATACATTTATACATCAAGGATGCAATAAATCATTCTAATATGCTTATTTTAAACAACATTTGATTTTTTAACAACATTTGAAATAGAAATCTTTATATTGTGTGATTGGAGTAATGGCTACTTAAAATTCAAGGCAATAAATTACATTTTAAAATATATTAAATTAAAATATATTGAACAGATTATTTTAAATTGTAATAATTTTTCACAGTTTTACTGTTATACTGTTTTTGTTCAAATAAATGCAGCCTTGGTAAGCGTGAGAGACTTCTTTCAAAAACATTAAAAAGTCTTAAATTTTCCAGTGTTTTGAACGGTAGTGTGTATAATGATATTTATATAATGACATGAATTTTAAGATTAAATATAATACCAAAAAATGCTGTTCTTCTGAACTTTGTATTCAAAGAATGATAAAAAACAAAGTATCACGGTTTCTGCAAAAAAAATGCAAACTCTTTCCAACATTGATAATAATAATAAGAAATGTTTCTTGAGCACCAAATCAGTATATTAGAATGATTTCTGGAGGATCATGTAATACATTATTATATTAGTAATAGATTATATTTGAAAATAGTGGATAAAAGCATCTGCTAAATGATTAAAATACATTACAACAATATTAACATACTTAATAACAGTTAAAATTGTAGAAATATTTCAAGTTTTTACTGTATTTCTGAACAATTAAATGCAGCTTTGGTAATACTTCTTTCAAAAATATTAAACAATCTTAAAAATCTTATATAAAATAAATAACTATTTATTTATTTATTTATTTATTTTTCTTTTTTTTGGATTAAGTGACTTAAAAAAATGTTACAAATGTGCATAGTAATTCAAAGTTTAAATTGTAAGCCATTCTTAAAATACTAAACATCTTGACCTCCCTTTAGTCAGGCATGTGTGACTCTGGACCACAAAACCAGTCATAAATTAGATTTATACATCATCTGAAAGCTGAATAAATAAGCTTTCCATTGATGTATGGTTTGTTAGGAAAATATTTGGCTGAGATACAACAATTATAAAATCTGGAATCGGAGGGTGCAAAAAAATCAAAATATTGAGAAAATCACCTTTAAAGTTGTCCAAATTAAGTTCTTAGCAATGCATATTACTAATCAAAAATTAAGTTTTGATATATTTACGGTAGGAAATTTACAAAATATCTTCATGGAACATGATCTTTACTTAATATCCTAATGATTTTTGGCATAAAAGAAAAATCAGTAATTTTGACCCATACAATGTAAATATACCCATGCTACTTATGATTGGTTTTGTGGTCCAGGGTCACATATGATACTTTATTACGTAACTCAGACTGGTCAAAATAATGAACTCATTCTATTAACTATTTTTCCTCTCTTTTTCAAGGTATGTGAAGCACGTGTTTATGGAGGCACGCTGCTCAGCCAGTCATATGGATGGGCTTGGGAGGAGCTCATGGGGGGAGGTGGCCTGCATACAGTTGGCTCATGCATCATTGACCTCCTGAGCCACCTCACGGGACGTCGGGCTGTGCGAGTGCATGGAATGCTCCGGACTTTCGTACTTCAGGGTAGCCCACCCGGAGGGATTCGATCTGTAACCGCAGATGACTACGCTTGCTTTCAGCTGCTGATGAGTGGAGGCGTGGTCTGCAGTGTGACATTAAACTTCAATCTGCCTGGCACGGATGTGCATGAGATCATGCTTGTGGGGTCATCAGGACGACTCGTTGCTCGAGGAACAGAGCTGTATGGCCAACGGGCCAGCATGCAAGTAGAGGAGCTGCTTTTGAGTGATGATGGAGAAGGTGTAGGGCCATCTGTCAGGGGACTGAACAGCATGGTGACTCAACTCAGACTATCTTTTCAGGCACAAGAGGACAGGCGCTCTTGGGCACGGCATCCTGTTTCCATGGCAGCCTCCTTCGAGGATGGGCTGTATGTACAGACGGTTGTAGATGCTATCAAACGGTCAAATCGCACTGGAGAGTGGGAGTCAGTGGAGGTCAAGATTCAGGATGTTGACCCAAACCACAACCACAGAACCCTGCCGAACTAACACTACACACACTGTTACATTCTTCATCAGCTTTCTCAAGGCCAAGCCTGTTAACATCATTCACCTTCTTTTACAACAATGTAACCATGCTTTCATTTTAAGCATAAAGATAGTAATTTAACTGAAAGTTAATGCATAATAACTGAAAGTTTTAAGTTAGAGTTGGGTTGCTTATGCAAAACACTGAAAATGCATCACTGGAAAGGAATTGTGGTTTCAGGGTTGTTTTGTAGCTTATTTACTGTAACAAAAAAAAAGATGTGCAAAGCTTAGCTGTGAAAAACAATTTCTGTGCTTTTCCTATTTTATGTGATCTTTTGAGTTTAAATTTCAGTCACGGGGGTTTAAATGTTAACCTCTTAAGTTTTTATATTTTATTTGAATAGTGAATTTAAGCTTGTGCTCTGCTGAGGATTTATTATTATTTTTGTATATGTGTGCATGAGAGAAAGACCTTTATGGCACTGATAAATTTATAATGCTGGACACTAGATATCATTTACTGTAATGTACCTGTTGTGACTTTTAGCCTGATGTCCAATGCATTGGACATGTTAACGGTTCTATTAAGCTGCAGAAAGTTTATTGTATCATAATTTTTTATTGCTGGATTTGTGTCTGTGCACTGTTTAAGAGCAAATTTTTATTCATTGATATACGTTTAAAAATAAATATTACTTAATTTAATTAAATATTTTTAAATCTGAGTTTTAAAACATACCTGATGAATAACAGAACAGATATTTACCTTATTTTGTTTTTTAAATCTGCCGGCATTCTAAAGGGGGCGCTAAAGGGTTGTGTCTAGATGGTAACCCTCGTTTGAAATTCTCGCGAGATTAGTTATTCTAATATGCTCTTGATTTGGGAATCCTGCATCACCAGAATGGACAGGGAAAAAAAAAAAAAATATATATATATATATATATATATATATATATATTATAATGCTTTGCAATTTTTTTGAAAATCACAAAACTAAGAGGTTTCTGACAATATGTGAAGCTTGGACGTGTACAGATTAAGAGTCAATAAATGTGTCTTAAACAATCTTTTAATTCTAAACAAACCAAAGGATTTTCGTATACTAAACTTAGTATTCATGTGACGTGTAGTTCTATTTTTACTACAAACAGCCTCGATTACTTCAATCACACACAATTTAGTAATCAGTAAATAAACTTTATTGTTATTATTATAATTTAAATAGGCAACATGGTATTAACAAAGCCACTAGCACCAAAAAGGCAGTAACTTAAAACGTTTGAAAACAATTTAACATTGTATACGGAAGGGTATAGACACAAGACGAAAGAGAAAAAAACAACTTCTCTAATCTTTTTGTATTCTATTTGTTTTCTTTTTATTTATTATACAGTGAACAAAATCAAAAATTGCCTCCAATTTATTATATAATAATAATAAAACCTTGCTACGTGCACTGCGTTAAGCTAACTGATAACGTGCTTCAAGGGGCTTCTTAGAGACTTTAAATATATAGCACTTAAATATCATTGCTCTCTTGTTGATTTTGATTGCTTCCATTGTCCTCATTTCTAAGTCGCTTTGGATAAAAGCATCTGCTACATGAAAAAAAAGATGACCCTACTAAAAGACAAAAAAAAATGATGAATGCTTCATATACAAAACAAAACGATGAACTATTGTTTTTGTTTCTTCACATTTTTCTCAAGACCACCGCGTCAGTGCCAGTACGCATGCGCGAGAATGTATCGCCAAGAAGGTTACCGTCTAGAATAAGACGATCATCAGTCAGAGCTCAAAGCCGACGAGTTCGATAATGGCGGCACGAAAGCGAAGTATAGTCTGGTCATTTTTCCAAGCTGAAGATGACAGAAGAGTGTTGTGTCTCCTCTGTATGAAGACGGTTTTGTATTTTGGTCACACGACAAACATGCTTCGCCATTTACGAACGAAACACCCCTCTGATTTCTCCTCGCTGGACAAAAGGAAGCCCGCGACAGATGCGGTATCCAAACGCAACGACAGCGGCTGCGTGGAAGGTACGAAAGGCTCATGTATTATATTGTAGGGTTTCCTGTTATGATGTGTACAGTGACATGTTTGTTAGACGTCTGGTTGGTTATGACACCTTGTTTATATTTGTCTTTGATCTTTGATGTTTTCCCCTACATTTTGGCCTGCTATGCACGTGCTTATAACTCACCACATGTGAGTCCAAAGCCAAAACAAAGGCGCTTTATCGTTCAAAACAGCGCTCGTTGTGACTGCGAGATTCAGTGTCGGCTCCTCAGTAAGAACGGGCTCGGTTTGCAAAGTCTTTAGGCAAAGCGACGAGATTTTCGCATAGGCCAGGGTTTTGGGAGGATGTCTCAGCGACGCCATGTTGTTTTTTCAAACAATTGTCTATTGCGTCGCCCGTTTATAGAAGGCCAGTTTTGCGTATTTGATAGAATCTCAAACGAATTCCCCCGACTGGAGTCGATTCGATTCGACTCGTTCAGTCAAACGAATGAATCTTTTGAATCGTGTCGCTGATTTGGATCAGCAATATACGGCGCTCTGCCTGAAAGAGGCTCCCCGCCCCCTCCTCTCCAGAATAAACTGGACAGAAAACCTTCACCCGTAACGACCCTGCTCTGCATGATGTATTAAATAATATATATATAAAACTATCTATGATTAGTGAATTGTACATATAACGTATGTCTGTCATTTTCTAAAATCTCAATTGCATTGAACTGTATTTGATCCGAAATTGTCACGTGATGCGCCATCTGTCACATCCCCGGATGGGCGCGATTTAAAAAAAATAAAATAAAAAAAAATCTAAAACTAGCAGGTAATTTGCTAAAACTAGGATTAATTGTTGCTATGTCTGTTTTAATATTACTTAATTTATAAAATAGTCATAGACAAATAGGAATAGAAACGGTTATGACGTGCAGCACTTGTTGATTTAGTGACTTCGTTAGTGCTCAGCCCCCATGTCGAATCATTGCTTTTGTTGCTTAGCAACGTTCTGTTCTGTCGTCATCTAGCGGAAGGCCGCTTAATGATTTAACATTCTTATTTATCTCAGAAGAAATAAACCGTTATGGATTTAGCATATTTTTTCGATGTGCACTTATTCCCTCATTTGTTTTATTTTTCTGTTTAGCTTGGCGTAACTTGTTTTTAACCATCTCGTTGGCTTTTAGTAATGTCATATTATTCGTACGTGGATTATTACAAATGCTATTTTGTGCTGCTTATTGTCTGTAATTCAGTCTGTCCTCGTGCACTCTTCAAACACAGGGGACAAGTATTTAAAGAGTGTCACGGGTTCAGTTAAAGTGCATTTAGCCATGTGGAAATATTCTATGCATCTAATTGTTTCCTCATTTTTTTCTGTATCAAGTTACAGTATTGATGGATGAGCAGCAGGTAGAGGTGGAGTCGGTGGGAGAAGATGGGGAAATGGATGGTGCCATCAAAGGGATCCTGCGTGCTGCGGCAGGGGAAGGCACAGCTGAAGCCGAGGTGGCTGATGAGGAAGGAGAGGGGCCTGTTGATGAAGGGGATGGGAAAGAGATACAAGAGGATGAGAACCCTGCTAATACTCGCAAGTGGAGCTCCGTGTGGGTGCACTATCGAAAGCTTGGCCAGGAGCCGCGAGCCCTGTGCTTGCTCTGCATGGAGAAGATCCAGCACCGGAGTAGCACAAGTAACCTTATCAGACATCTACAGCATAAGCATCCCAGTGAGTTTGCACAACTCGAGGATCACCCACAAAAGCGGCCTAACAAGCGCAAATCAGAAGATCCAAGCCGCCTTGCCTCCTCTCCCACATTAGCAGCTGGGACCCCAACCAGATCACACATTGTGCCACCGAAGCGGGATGTCCGTACACCTTGCAGTACCAGCCTAGACAGATTTTCAGGTAGAGTTTATAGTCCTTCTCAATGTTCATGTTTTACATTTTGTGTGAAAAGGATGTTGAGCAATTATTATAGTTATTATAATAATATATCAATTGTAATTATTATTATTCTATTATTGTTAACTAGAATTTAAACTTTAAAAAAAATTATTAACTGAGAGAAGATATAAAAACCCTTAAACTTATTTAGCTTTAGTTATTGCCAAGGAATTTTTTTTATTTTTTATTTGATGATGCACTAAAGTAATTAAAATTAAACATGTATGAAAACTATACAGACATTATACATACATTATATTAAAAAAAAAAAAAAAATATATATATATATATATATATATATATATATATATATATATATATATATATATATATATATATATATATATATATATATATATAAAATGCACAAAAACTTTGTAATTTTCTTTATTAAAAAAATAATTCAAAGTATTAATAACAACAATAATACTAATAACTAGGCATGCACTGGTACTAAATTTCTCTGCCAATACCGCTGATTATTCAAAATATCTACCAATAGTATGGTTTTTTGAGGGGGGAAAAAAATCTCACTCAACTGAAATAAAGCTGAAATGTTTGTATACAACTCAGTTGCACATAAGAGAGATTTATTTAAAGTAAGTTTATTCAAACATGCATATGTGAATAACAGTAAATAAGCTCCCCACTTTTTTGTAGCTAACTAACAAACTGGGAACACTAGATAACTCCTGATGCAACATTAATTTGATCACGTGCTGTTTTATTCATGTGTTTCCACGGTTAAAGCACTAATTGAGTAATTACATGACACATGATACATTTTGGTAAGTTGTACTGTCATTCCACAGACCTTCTGATGTTCAGACATTTATTTCATGCTACAACTATTAAAGTGGAATTGATTTGCCGTGGGACATTTAAGAGTATCAAAATGGCATTTATTGTTTGAATTTTCTGATAAAATGGACAGGATTTGAGAGCTGACTGATTCTTATCAGAAGTAATAAATCACAAAGCTCCTTGCAGTTGTTCTTTGATTATGCTTCTGTGCCTAATGGCTATATTAAGAGCTTTAATTTCACAGTTTATTTTGTCCCTTAGGTGCTAAGTGGTCTGAGGGTGTGCGTATATTGGAAAGAGAGCGGGAGCTGACGGAGGCGTTGAGGCGTGTCCAGCAGGAAGAGGGGCGGAGCATACAGCTGCAGAAGGAGTTGCTGCAGCAGTTCCGTGAAATGGATGCTGAGCGCAGAGTGCTTCAGAACCAGAAATGTGAACAAGAGCAGGAGCACGCAAGATTGCGGAAGGAAAAAGAAGACCTCCAGAAGGAGAAGAATGAACTCCAGAGGGAAAAAGAGGAGCTGCAGAAGGAGAGAGAGGAGATTCAGAAAGAAAAGGAGGAGCTGGAGAAGCAGAAACAAGAACTGGACTCTTGGAAAAATTCTCATGCACAGGGACAGACCTCTGGATTTTACAATTGTTGATATACTTCAGTATGTCTGTTTCACAGGGAAACAAGGATTTCCTTTTTATGGAAATAGTTATTTCTTCATCCTTTTTATTTTTACAAAATTGATTTGGATTTGGCGGATGGGGTTGTGGGACGGGGGTGCCAGGGATGTTGTATTTTGTTTAGCTAAATGAAAATTACCTTAACCTACCAGGATTTCAAACACGTACATGCATGCGAATTATAGATTACCTGCCGTTAAAATAGAGATTCATAACATGTCAGATATCTAGAAAATCAGTTTCATTTAATCTACTCACGCTGTGTATATATATATATATATATATATATATATATATATATATATATATATATATATATATATATATACACACACACATATATACATACATACATATACATTATATATATGTATGTATGTATGTGTGTATATATATATATATATATATATATATATATATACATACATACATACATATACATTATATATATATATATATATATATATATATATATATATATATATATATAAATAAATATGAGTGTTAACACAAAAAAAAGTTCATGTTTGTTCCAGAATTGACCAGTGTGTGAATGTATTCAAGTGTTTTTGTACATTTCTGCACTGGGAATAAAAAGAAAACTTTCAACAAATGTCCTTTCACAGTCATTTGGGCCATTTTGGTTATTTCTGCCCTAGAGTTAATAACCTATCACATTATGTCACTGTTTTTTTTGTTTGTTTTTGAGTAGACGGTATTGGTTAACATGAAGGCTGGTAAGGTGGATACAATGTTAATATTTATTGTGAAGAGAAATTTAAATGAACTAACATGTTTTAACACACATCTACTCAAAGCTTTCAAGAGCTAATAGTTAAGAATCAAGAAGTTTCTAAAAACTTTTTTTTAAAACCAATGAGACCAGATTGTCTACCTGTTGCTGAATAGGCCATTACAGGATCACACACAAGTTATAAACAAAGAGAAGAACCACCAATATGTCCTTTCTGTCAAAACTTTATTAGAAAGTACTGGTTTTAACCCTGTGAGAGAGCTTTTTCACTCTGACAAGTTTTTTTTTTCTTGCAAAAACCTGATATAGTTTTACCAAAATTGTCTCATGAAAATAACCACATAAGATGGCATGGTGTTTTAAAAAAATAAATAAAAAATCAGTAATTTCAAATCTGTATGGCTTTCTTTCTTCCGTGGAACATAAAACTTTTTTTCTCTAGTCTATACCATGAAAGTCAATTATCTCCAGAACTGTAATCTATTGTGCTCTGCAAGATAAAGACATGAATAGTAATTAGGAAATTATTAATTTTCTGTCATTTAATCAGAAGCCAAAACTTGTGAGAAAAATAAGCAAGCAATTTCTGTACACTGCACGTCTTACATATCCTGTAAAAACAGTAAAAAACAAATCGGTAACCACCTGCCGTAATACGCCCCCCCCCCCCCCCTCATTTAGATAAATGACTCAAAAACATTAAATCCAGCAACTCAACATACAACTGCAATGTTTCACAAGACGAATATCACACCTTTAGACAAACTGACAAGTCATAAAAAAATATATATATATTTCCTTCTTTTTCCTAATTAGACATTCAATATACATATAATTTAGTGAACACAATGGGGACATTACAGTATCAAGAATTTCTCCATAAATTTTAACAAAATTTCGTTCTTTTTATTTTGAATTAATTTTAACCATTTCTTTAGCGATTCCATCTCGATTAAGAATAAATTACATTTAGGTATGCATTTTGCAAATCTTTGTTTATGGATGTAATATTTACCATGCAAGATGTAAAAGTTCACCACATATTCAAACATTTTACTTCTGTGTGTGAAAGAACATATAACATATTTTAGAGCTAATTTATAATTCACCTTTCTTGGGGCATAAAGAAAAGAACTAACGTCAGACCAAAATGGGTAGATTTTGTGAAGTATTTTAACTTTATTTAGCATACAAAATTTATTTGGATTTAACCATGCTTCTTTGCAAAAAATATCAGCGATTTGTGCATTCCAAAAAAATTCCCTCGAGGAGAAATTTTATGTTTGGATTGAAAAATGAATCTGATATTTTTATTCTTTCCTGCCGTAATACGTCTGCTGCAAATGATCACGTGTCAGTTACGACGCTTCGGTCGCAGCAGTCCGTGAGATGTGTGCAGGAGGCTGATTCCGCAGTCACAACATTTGGAAATATCGTTGGAAGAGTTTTTCTCCTGTTCCTGACTGTCAGAACATTTTGGACATTTCCACCCACTCCGTCTAATTCGCCATCATCATGCTGAATTTCTGTCCTCAGTGTGGCTCAAAGTTGCAGGCTGGTTTCAGATTTTGTCCGTCATGTGGTGGGAAGCTGCCAGAAGAGCTAACGATAACAGAAGCTTCACAGCCCCCCGAGCCACATCCAAACTCTGCGTTTCCATCTGTGAGCGCCAAAGAAGGTACATACACGTTTAAGTTCAACCTTATTTTAATTACATGTATCCAATAAGTTTAATCAAGGAATACAGTTCGTTTTGTTTGAGAGTCCTAATCGAAGAAGCTAGTAACCAGACGAAGGCAGCTGTGTGGTCATGAGTCATTACAGACAGTGATGCTTTATTAGATTCATGCCTTCGTCATAACTTAAATACTTAAGTACATTACAACTGTTTAGTGGACCAAATGTTTACTGGTTTCATATGTAAAATGACCAGATAACCCTTTATTGATTCAAGGCTAAATTCAGGAGATGACATGGTCCAGTCATTGTTGAAGACTTTTAATCTCCCATCTCCTCACAACTAGACTTATCCAGCTGTAGCAGCTTTCAAAGTGGGCTTAATGTAATATCAGCATTTAACTGACTGAATGATTGAATATGTGAGATCAATGCAGTGCATCGTTATGATATTTGTTAAAACAGACACAAACCAGTCATATTTGTGGGGAAGTCGTGGCCTAATGGTTAGAGAGTTTGACTCCTAACCCTAAGGTTGTGGGTTCGAGTCTCGGGCCGGCAATACCTCGACTGAGGTGCCCTTGAGCAAGGCACTGAACCCCCAACTGCTCCCCGGTCGCCGCAGCATAAATGGCTGCCCACTGTTTCAGGTGTGTGTTTACTGCTGTGTGTGTGCACTTTGGATGGGTTAAATACAGAGCATGAATTCTGAGTATGGGTCACCATACTTGGCTGTATGTCACTTCACTTTAAATAACTTGAAAGAATCCCCCCCCCCCAACTGTATTCAATATTGATAATAATAAGAAATGTTTCTTTAGCACCAAATCGGCATATTAGAATCATTTCTGAAGGATCATGTGGCTGAAGAATGAAGTATGGCTGCTAATTCAGCTCTAAAATCACAGGAATAAATAAAAAAATGTATGCAGTATTATTTTTTTTCTATTGTAGTTGTAGTTCATCAATCAAATACAGCTTTGGTGAGCGTCAGAGACTTCTTTCAACAACATAAAAAAAATTCTTCAAGCCCCAAACTTTTGAATGGTAGTATATGCGTAATACTTGTAAAGCTATGTTTATGCCATCTGACTGTGCTTTCCTTCTGGCCTCAGTCGCTTCTGCTGGAGACTCCTCACCATTAACACTGAATCGCCCACCTTTGCGTTCAACACGACGGAAGACCTTGGGTAGCACAGCCACAGAATCTTTAGGTGAGTCTAAGGGTGTTGTGTGTTTCCTTTGTAGAAACAAAGGCTTTGTAGACGCGCTAGAATTTGTGTGAAAGATGACTGCTTTGTTTCAGATCAGAAGTCTTTGCCATCTTCCCGAAAACGAAATGCATCTCCTCTGGTTAAATGGGAGGAAGTGTCACAGACAACATCGGCCATAATAACTCAACCCCCAGGTAGACACAATAAACTCACATTATTACATATAGACAACAGTGATATAACATTGAATGCTGGAGGATTGTGTGTGAAAAACATCTGCTTTGTTTCAGATAAGAAGTCAATGATATCTCCACGAAAAAGAAAGACATCCCCCCAGGTTAAGGAACAAGAGGAGGTGAAACAAACTTTTTCGGTCACATTTCAAACTCCAGGTGAGATGTTGTGTGCTGGGAAACTCTGGATATTATCTTATTTTTGTAGCTATAGATAATTAAAGCAGGTTTTCTTGCTCAGTCATGATAGTAAATTGCAAATGACCAAAGCATTAAAAATGTAATCATTTTTACATGGTATTACAAATAAATAAATAATTAGGAGACTTTTAGTGGTTTGGCCTGAAGTTTTTGGTGTGCTGCATTATTTCAGATAAGACGTCTTCAGTGTCACCTCGAAAATGCAAGACTTCCCCCCAGGTTAAAGACAATGAGGCGAAGCAAACATCTTCAGTTATTCAAAGCTCATGTAAGATGCACTATATAGAGGACAGGCTGCACTATATATACTAAAAAAAGTTTAATCATCTAAACGTGATTACATCACATTTCTTTATTTTGTTTCATACTAAATGGCAAAATGTTGTTATTTTGTGGCTTTTTAGCCAAATGCAAAACCAAAAAGCGCGTGTGCGCTGTTGAGACCGTCCCGGAGGGTACAGTGGTTTGTGACCAGTCCAGCAAAAAGTGGAAGCTGGTTGAACTTCTGTGGCATACAGAAACAGATCTGACATATGCAGGTAAGATGTTTTTCAATCAAACCTTGCTGTCTTGAGTAATGAGATATGGGTGAATGTATCCATCTATGCATCTTAAATCCTTTTATAATTTTTTTTTTGTCAGATGATTAAGATAAAGATAACAGCAATGCATTAAATGTGGCTTATGAATCTAAATATTGTCTGTCTGATCTAATCTAGTGTGCCAGGCAAATCAGCACGCAGACTCAAATGAATGCAAGTACATGTTGCGACTGGTGAGTGCTGTTCACACAGTGTAGCCTGTTCGTATGCACGTGTTTGTGAGGAAGGTCCTGATGACTTTGTGTTCTCTTCCTCAGGGTGCTAAAGAGGGGCTCCTGTTTAATGAACAGAACTTCCATCTGAGAGCAGCCAAACCTGATGCAGGTCAGTCATATTAGCACTTGTAACAGATACATAAAGACCCAGTTTAGTGCAGCTACAGGCTTATAACCACAAGTTTCTCTTTCTTTGTTAATAGTGGAGAAATGGTTGAAATTGCACAAATTGGACTTCCTTGGGATTCCCTCCTGCGTAGGGTTCGGTCTTCATGAAGCATATAGGTATGTGGGCTTGTATTCTTGTTTTAAAAAACTACACTACTACAACAAATATCTGGGCTCAAAGAAATAATACTTCTATTCAGCAAGGATGCTTAATAAAAATATGAGTGAAGACATTTATAATAATTTATTTCATATAAATGTTCTTTTGAACTTTCTATTCATCAAAGAATCCTGTAAATATGTATGGTTTCCCCTAAAATATTAAGCAGCACAGCTGTTTTCAACATTGATAATATGAAATGTTTTTGGACACTAAATTAGTATATTAAAGTGATTGTTGAGTAATGGCTGCTGAAAATTCAACCGTGCCATCACAGGAATAATTTTTTTAAGTATATTAACCTAGAGAACAATTTTAAATTCTAATAAGATTTCACAATATTACTGTTTTGATCAAATAAATGCAGGCTTGTTGAGAACAAGAGACTTCTTTCAAAAACATTTTTTTAAAAATTAAGTGTCCTCAAAGTTTTGAATGGCAGTGCATATATTATCATAGATGTCAATACATATTAGAGAGAAAAGCCTCCAAATGAAGATAATTCAAGACTAGGCATGGGCCGGTATGAGATTTTGACGGTATGATAAGCTTAAGCAAAAATATCACGGTTTCAGTGTATCACGGTATTGTTGCTAAAGCTCTGAAATGTAAAATGTACAGTTTTAAATGACTGGGTTAAAAAAAAAAATGCTGGACACAATATATTTTGTTTTTGAGCAACATACAGAATATTAGAAACCGCAGAATTAGTTTATTTTTTCTTTGATTTGTTTCCTAAAAATAAAAAATATAAAGACTGACATCTTTATTTAACCTAAATCTGTAATTACAGTTATTTAATTTTAGTTATATAATTCATATACATATCATTTACATCATTTCATATCGTTTAGTTATATAATAATAATCATACACATAATTTGATATAATAATAACCCAATCTGAATCAAAAACAGAATATTCTGACAAGCTTTGTGAAATTATACTACATGCCTGAACGAAACAAACAGCAGAAGCTCTGAATGAGACGCAGATTCACTCTCTGACAGCAGGAGGCGCCTCTGGAGCACCAGATACAGACCAGATACAGAGTTTCCTTGGTTACCGCTGTAAACAAAGCTGTTGCTGCACTCAAACACAATACAGATATGAGATGAAAAGAAAATACCACGTAAACTTTTCAGAAGACAGTCTGCTCCCCTCAGAAACACATTCATAAAAACCCCCAAATCAATATTGAGGATTGTCTTCCAATAGTTCGTGCATCATTTAATTTTCATCATCAAGAGGGCTCGCGGACAGCCGCGCACCCCGTGGTTCTGCGCATGCATCGATCTCATCCATATGCGCTCATCTGCGGTTGAGTATACTTTTGAAAGCTGTGCGGACGCGGCTGTGCGCGAGACTGAAAGGAACGCTGAATGTGAAGTGTACCCAGGCCTTAAAGGGGTCATATGATGCTGCTGAAAAGATCATTATTTTGTGTATTTGGTGTAATGAAATGTGTTTATGGCAACTTGAGGTGGATTCTACGAAGGAGCGTACCATGGCTTGCAGCAACCACATGTGACGACCCCGGGCTGGACTCCACTCTGTCCAGGGTGAAAGCCCATTCTGCGATACACAGTGCAAAGTTGATGTATTTCCTCAGCGACCAGCACGGATCAGCCCCAGGCATGACGAAGCGAATATCATCCTCTTTTGGAAGTTAGAAAAAAGTCGTTTTGCTTTCGCAGTGAAACACACAGCATCTATACGACATGGCTGCTGCAACAACAACAATACTACAACGAGAATAAAAGGAATGCCTTTCTTTGCGTGAACATCTGGGCTGCGTTATGCAAATCCTCCCACATACTGACGTAGATATGTGGGGGGGGTGTTAGAACGAGCCAATTCATGAGGGCGTGGATGAGTCTCAACTTTTATAAAGAATATCTCTTTGGATTTGAAACTTTAGGCTTTGCAACTTTACAGATCTTCTTTATTCACCAAGAGCTTGTAACACTCCAAAGAGAAATGTACATTTGAAATTGCATCATATGACCCCTTCAAGTTCCGGGGGCAGCCCCATAAGTTCGGCCGTCCTTCACACATGTGACTGACCACTCGCTCGCTCGCACCTACAGGAGGAGGAGGGGTCAGTGTTACTCTCTACCCTGCACTCAGCCTGAGGGGTTCCTACTCTTTCAGTCTTTGAGGAGACATGGAAAACAGCGCATACCGCAGGAACGGTATAATGGAAAATATTAGTGGTTTTGAAACCGTGCCATTTTCAAATCGCAGTATACCTTGAAACTGGTAATCGGCCCATGCCTATTCAAGACATTACACTTGTGTCAGAAAAGTAAATAATTAAACTGACATTACAAAAATGGTTTTTGAAGCCAGTATATTATTTTCCTTATCATTGAACAAACTGTATACTTATTGTATTACAGCCAACAGCAACCGAGTTGTCAGTTTGTCTGATTAAAAACAGTGGAATGTACTTACATACATTTTTCCACACCCCATCTGTATTATTGTTAGTCTTTGTACACATGTAGACTGGCGTCTTTGTTCATTGATTTGCATTTCACTGATTTTCATAGTCTTGTGTCCCAAGCGCCATGTTTAATGATTGCGTGTAAAGATAAAAAAGTGAGTATGACCTCACTGTGGAATCTAATCATAACCATAACTACCTCCCTGCAGGTTTTTAGTTTTTCCTAGCATGGGCCAAACTCTACAGACAGTCATGGATGAAGGGAACTGTACTCTGTCTGAGAAAGCAGTTCTCCAGCTTGCACTACGACTAGTGAGTTTGCTATTAAATGACTTTACTCTCAGATTTGTTGCTATTTCCCTAGCCATGCAGTTCTCAATGAAAAGGCTGCGTATATAGTATATGTATGTGTTTTGTAGTTGGATGCACTTGAATTCATTCACGAGAAGGAATATGCCCATGCAGACATCCATGCAGGAAATATTTACATCAACACTAACAGTCACACAGAGGTCAGTAAGCATGTCCCCTATATACTGAATATATATGCTGTATATATTACTCAAGTATCAAAGTGTTTGCTTGTGTTTTGTAGGTTTTCTTGTCAGGGTTTGGTCATGCATTTAGGTTTTGTCCTAGTGGAAAGCATGTGGAGTACAGACAGGGTAGCCGCACTGCACACCAGGGTAACATCAACTTTATCAGCATGGATTCTCACAAGGGGGCTGGTGAGCATCAGTTGTTTATTGCATTATTTACATTATTCATGTAAGAAAGCAAGTCTAATTTGCATGTCCATGGGTGTTTTGCAGGTCCCTCTCGTCGTAGTGACCTGCAGTCTCTGGGTTACTGTATGCTGTATTGGATGACAGGTTCACTGCCCTGGAGTCACCACTCTCAAACTAGCTCTGCTATTGCTGCAGAGAAGGAGAGGTCAGTAAAATCACAAAAACACCTTCATCAGAAATGTATTCATGAAAGACCAGGTGCATAAACTGCTTAAACTAGCCTTACCATTAGTCATCCTTTTTTTTTCCTTCAAGACTGGTCTCAATTTTAAGTCAGTTACATAAGAAGGTAAACTGGTCTAAATTGAATACGAAAAGTAAGACTGCTTACCTTAACTGCTATGTGGTCAGACAAGTTCTTAAGATTCAGTCTTGACATAATGGCTTATCATATACTTACGCAACTGGCCCCAGGAATGGTAGTGTGGTATAGTAGTAAAAGCTCATGGACCATGATGGACCACCTTCCTAAAATATAAAGGGAACCATATGTTTTAAGCCTCATTAATACTTTGCATCTTACTGATTAAATAAGAAATGAAGGTTGCTAGTGCACCATGTGCCATGAGCATTCACTGGCTTTTCAAAAGGCCCTTTAGTCCAGAAAAACTGTACCTTTATTGAGTGTACTTTTAATCAGTTTAAATACAATCACCTGCTAACTGACTACTTAACCATACTATATGCATTTAAAATCGAGGAACATTACAACTGGATGTAGGATTTTCAAGAATGAAAACATACCACTTTACAGAGGTAAAGCTACATTTATGTGCTTTTATGTTGAAAATGTTTTCTGCCTACAGGTATATTTCTGATATCCGTGGACTTGTGAGTTGCTGTTACAAACAGACGAAAGCTTCAGGTGAGCTTGCATATTTCTATTCTCACTTCATGTGTTTAGTGCTAGTGAAGGTGTGTGTGTGTGTGTGTGTGTGTGTGTGTATATATATACACACACATATATATATATATATATATATATATATATATATATATATATATATGTAAATGTATAATATGTATATATGATAATGTAATAGAGTAATGTATATAGTAATAAGGTATGAGTATGATAGTTGATAGGATCTAGATATTATACGTATATATGTATCATATGTCTATATATGTATTATATGTAGTAGATATAGTATATATGTATTATCTATGTATCTTGTATGATTATAGTAGCTGGATTATATAGTATATAGGACGACATATCTTATTTGTATATTATATATGTATATGTATATGTATATCTTATATATATTAATATATATCTGTATATATATATATATATGTGTTATATATATTATCTTATATATTATATTATTATGTATATGTGTGTTTATATATATATATATATATATCTATATATATATATATATATATATATATATATACAGTACAGACCAAAAGTTTGGAAACATTACTATTTTTAATGTTTTTGAAAGAAGTTTCTTCTGCTCATCAAGCCTACATTTATTTGATCAAAAATACAGAAAAAACAGTAATATTGTGAAATATTATTACAACTTAAAACAATAGTTTTCTATTTGAATATACTTTAAAAAAATAATTTATTCCTGTGATGCAAAGCTGAATTTTCAGCATCATTACTCCAGCCTTCAGTGTCACATGTAACATCCAGTCTATCACATGATCATTTAGAAATCATTCTAATATTCTGATTTATTATGAGTGTTGGAAACAGTTCTGCTGTCTAATATATTTGATGAATAAAAGGTTAAAAAGAACTGCATTTATTCAAAATAAAAAAAAAATTCTAATAATATATATTCTAATAATATATTTTCTTTACTATCACTTTTTATCAATTTAACACATCCTTGCTGAATAAAAGTATTGATTTTATTTAAAAAAAAAAGAAAGAAAAAAAATTACTGACCCCAAATTACTGACCAGTAGTGTATATTGTTATTACAAAATATTTATATTTTAAAAACATAGCTTCTTTTTTTTTTTTTTTTTTTTTTACTTTTTATTCATCAAAGTATCCTAAAAAAGTATCACATGTTCTGAAAAAACATTAAGCAGCAGAACTGTTTCCAACTTTGATAATGAATCATCATATTAGAATGATTTCTAAAGGATCATGTGATAATGATCCTAAAAATTCAGCTTTGCATCACAGAAATAAATGATAATTTAAAGTATAATAAATGTAAAAACTATTAGTTTAAATTGTAATAATATTTCACAATATTACATTTTTTTCTGTATTTTTGATCAAATAAATGCAGGCTTGATGAGCAGAAGAAACTTCTTTCAAAAACATTAAAAATAGTAATGCTTCCAAACTTTTGGTCTGTACTGTGTATATATATAATTTATTTTTATTTTTTTTACTTTTTTACTTGTTTTTTTTTTTTAATATAGGTGCATTACAAGATTATCTGACTAATGTGATGAGCCTCCAGTATACTGAGAAACCAGATTATACACTTCTGAAAGCTGGGCTTCATGAGAGCTTACAGAAGATGGGCGGGAGTCTGAATGAATCACTGGATCTGCAGGTAACACCTTCCTATATTTACACGACTATTCCTATATTCTGTCTGCATATTATGATGCCTTTACATGTTGTTTGGAAGATCCTTTCCAATTTTGAGGACGTATTTATAGGTATCACATTCAAGTGCTTTATGGTCAGCAAGACTAGGTAACATAGTCCTGCAGTGTCCTCTCATGTATTTAATGCAAAACTGCAACAGCTAACAAGGTAGCTGTAAAAAATAGATTTATGTGCAACTTTTAAGTTTGGCAACTTGTATTCGTGATCAAGATGACAGCATGTAAAGGCAGCTTAAATCTCAGTCTCACTTGTTTTTTCTTTTTATTATTTACAGGTGAATCCATAATGACGAATTAGCAGGTGGAATGTGGATTTAATTGTTTTATGGAATGTTTAAGAAAGCTTTTATGTTTTTAAAAGCAACTTTTATTGCTGTTTTTACAATGATATTGCTTTGCAGACTTTGCATGTTTTCTCTCATAGGTTCAGTTTTAATCACCGATTTATTAGAATTTTTTTAATACAATGTTTAAAACATTTAGCTGTAAGGGTGACTGTGTGTGTGTGTGTGTGTGTGTGTTTCCTGGTCTTGATAAAGCCGTTACATTTCATGCCATCGGTGGAAGTAAAGGTTTTGTTGTAGGTTTCCACTGTGGAAAAGGACATGGTCGTGTTATGTAGTTTTTTTTTTTTTTTCGTATTTATCTTTTTCATAAGTTGTATTGTACCTTGCTGAAAATAAACAACAGTAACCAAAAAATGTACTCATCTTTGATTTTTTTTTTTTATGATTATTGTTACCGCAAGGGGGCCCCAACGATTCAAATGTATATGAATGTGGCGGAACTCAAATCGCCAGGAGTATTTTTCTACACGGAATGAAAATATAGCATCAATGTTCAATAAGGAGGCGCGAAGACTTCAATGCTTTGATAAACTAATTTATTGTATTTACACAAGTGGACAGTAACATATACACACCATGAATCCACCAAAGATAAAACGTCGCCGAATGGCCGAGCTGGAGCCATGGATCGAGAAACTCATCCAAAACTACGGCCAAAGCCAGTGCGAAACGACTGTGAAAGCAAACGTTGTCGGCGTAAGTAGCTGTATATGAGTGATCATCTCTGTAGAGTGTCGTGTGAGTACTAAAGTGCGGGTGTGTGTGTTTGTTAGGTGTGTGATATCTCAGACTCGCAGCGGATGGAGCACACGGATGTCTGTATGCTGTTCATGTCTGATGGGAGCGCTGTCATCCCCGCGGTGCTGAGCGACGCCGCGTGGGAGCGTCTGCAGGAGTGAGGGACCGATCACATCTCTGTCATGACACCACTCACTACACACACCTGAGCGCGCGTTTAGCTAACTCCTCTGGATAATCTGGCCCTGTCAAAATCATGCAGAAATGAGCGTAATCTAGCGAGCGCTGTGATCCTCTGCCTTGAAGCAACTGTTGTCTTGAATTTGCACTTGCACGAGTGAATTTTAGAGAACAACAGGCACTACTTTGAGTTTTAGTGTAATGATAGTAATTCAATCAAACTCAAACGTGACAGTATCAGAGTTTTGTTCTCTGTTTCTTCACAGCTTGGAGGAGATGGAGTCTTTCACAGGCCTGCACAATGCTATAGTGTATGTACGCAGCTTTGAGCTGAAATTCGACATGAACCCTGATCTGGTATGTTATGAATGCTATATTATTATTATTTTTTTTTTTTTGTCTCAAACTCTTGATTAAAAAAACTTCTTCAAATCTAGCAGCCAGTGGATAGAGACAGAGCAGGGTCACGCTGAAATATTTCATAAATATGGTCTATAATTCATACAGTGGCCTAGATGATAATATTGTGTCCTATTAATGCAGTTAAATACTTAGTGAAACTACTTTAGAGTTAAATTTTAATTTAATTTGGTTATTTTTAATGTGGGAGGGGTTGTAAAGCATTTAGCTGAATTTCAGCTTCTTGGCAGTTTGAAAATAGCTTAATATTGTGTTTTTTGACTTGTCTGATCTAGAAACCTCATGTAAATTCATACTTAATCTTAAAATTAGTCCTAAAATAAGTCCTGACTCATGGTCCTAACCGCTTTTTCATATCATTCCATTTTCTATATTACATCCAGTCTGCTCTGTAGTGTACTGTCCAAATAAAGTTGGAAAATGCAAAAAAACAAAAAAACAAAGAGGAATATGTGTTTTTTTTTAATGTTTTATTGGGTAGAAAATGTTTTTTGTTTGTTTTGTTTTTTTACAATATTAAAAAAAATCCTAATCTTCAGAAACAAAAAGTCAGAAACATTTTTAAAAATTGTGGGTGCAGTCACATTTAACATTTTTTTAGGCAAATTTTTGCTGGTGAAATTGAACTGCTTCAGTGGTTTCAGATTGGTCACATGGATTCAGCATATGGACCAACAGAAAGCTTCTGGGTTTAAAAATGACTTGTGTGAGCTGTGCTTCATACAAAGCTACAAGATTGATGATGCACCATTTTGCCAAACTTTATGGCTGCACCTTTAAATACATGCTTGTGTGGTTCATTACTTTTTTGTTTGTTTGTTTTTTCAGGCATCTTGCCAGTTTTACTTAAAAGTCAATCAAATGAACACCATATGCATCGCCTCAAAGCACCAACACCCCCCTAGCTGGCAAGTCATTGATCTCTCTAACCATGCACAATGATGACTCCTAACCACACTAAATCATTATAATTAACCTTTGTTAATCTAATTATCTTTCAGTACAACTCTCCCATCAGTCAGAGATCAGATCATAAAGACGTGGAGGTGTGTTGACCTCATTTATAGTCTCACATCTCACACAGAACTGCAGTGTGTTTTTCAGATGATGTGTTTAACAGTTACTGTTAATTGTATTGCTCCCTTTCAGATCCCACAGGGAGGGTTCAGTAAGTTCAGCCTCTGGTAAGGATCACATACACTCTTTCTCTTTGTGTTTCTTCAGATAACTTGCACATACACCTCTTGCACTGAATGCCTGTAATTTGGATTCTTAATTTCATTTCTAAAGCGAAGACACATTCCGCTTCACAGAAATGATAAAGACCTGCGTTATGTACCTAATTTACCAGGGGTCTCACTCTCATCTCTGTTGGACGTGTGGCACAATGACATTATAATAAATATACTGAATGATGCAACGGAGAAAATAACCATGTCTGCAACATATTGTCCAAGTGTGGCGACACCTACTCACTGGCACCGAGAGAGGCTCCACTGGAGGGTAAAGCTGCTTCCTTGGCAATTTAAAGGCACCAGCTGTGGACCAGACAAATTATCATTGCGTATGGGTTTGTGTGTGCGTGTGTGTGTGTTTTCCAGGGACAGGAGCAGTTCATTGTCCCCGTGCCTTTTCTTCTCATCCCGGAGGAACAGAGGGAGCTGATGACAGATGATCCCAGTACTGTCTGCCGTCTAATTAATTGCTTTTTTCATGACAACCCTTTGGGCATTCTACCAGATTTCATGCATGTGGCGCACTGTGCATATGTGTCTTGTCTTGTGTACGTCAGTGTGCGCAGTTGCAGATAGTGAGAGTGAGACACCAAATGACTTGGCCCCGCCCCCTGTAGAATCACATCCAACCAGCGCATCGAGTGCAAACCAAACAATGGCTGCTCAGGACGGTATAAGTGGCTCATGTCCAGAAGAAGGACAGTCTACTCTGGAACACACAAGACCAGGTGAGATTTTACAAGAGAAAGTCAGAGCTGTTCCAAGTAGATGATGTGTTATTAAACCCATCCCTCCATCTCTCAGAGGTTTTGTGTGGAACGGGGGAGCTGTCTGGGGATGGAGAGAGCCCATGGGATATGTTCACACAAGAGCCGGCTCTATTAGGTAGATGTTCCACCTCAGACTCCAATGGTAATTCCTTGTTTATACAAATATTTATTACAATAACAGGGCATTGTTGTAATTGTGCACTAATCATTTCAATCGTGATACAAACCCAGAACAAGAAAGTCAATCGCTTTTAAAGGAAGTTCCCCCGCTGCCTGTAGCAACAAGCACCCAAGCCCAAATCTCAAAGCAGATCTCAGGAGCGATGTCAGTGGACGGCATTACGCTCAGTCAGAGACCAAAACCGACCCAGTTTAGTCCGTCCCACTCGAGCGATAAGTCTTTCAGAGACCCCAGTCAGGAGCAAGACAAAGAGTGTGCGCTGAGTCCTCCCTCGTGGCTCGTCCATAATACAGCCCCGCCCTCTGAACAGAGGCCCCTAGCGTCTCCACCCGTCGGGCCGAAGCCCTCAGCTTCTCCACCCACCAAACCCAGGAAAGTGAGTGTAAATGATATTAATGATATTTTGCCGTGTCCGAGCGGGGCAGTGTGGCTGACTTGCGTAATATGATATGATTAATGCTTTCTGTGGGACTTACCAAATTAAGAATATATCTAATCCTAATCTATTTGTGTATTGCATTAGAAATGTAGCTACATTGTTCCAGCTTCCCTGTTGCAGGTGCACTCAGATGGAACGCCTTTTTCCTATTTGTATCATCCACAGCCTCAGGTTGCGACAGCCCTCAGTCACTTCCAGTGAGTATGATGTGTTCCTCACTGAGACATGCTGATTTAATACACTTGTAATGTGTTGGCCATCTATCTAAGAACTTTGTCTTGCACAGTTACACAATACCAGTCAAAAATTTGAATGTATATACCGGTGCATCTCAATAAATTAGAATGTTGTGGAAAAGTTCATTTATTTCAGTAATTCAACTCAAATTGTGAAACTTGTGTATTAAATAAATTCAATGCACACAGACTGAAGTAGTTTAACTTTTGGTTCTTTTAATTGTGATGATTTTTGCTTACATTTAACAAAAACCCACCAATTCATTATCTCCAAATTTTTCACAAAAATATTAAGCAGTAACTTTTTTTAACTTAGAAAATAATAAAATGTTTCTCAAGCAGCAAATCAGCATATTAGAATGGTTTCTTAAGGATCATGTGACCCTGAAGATTGAAGTAATGGCTGCTGAAAATTTAGCTTTGAATGACAGGAATAAATTACATTTAAAAATGAAAATAGAAATAATTAAAATAGAAAATAATTATTTTATATTGTAATTATTTGAATGCATAAGTGACACAAAAACAATATATATATATATATATATATATATATATATATTGGTGTTATATCTTTCACTTGGATATTATAAATTGCACTGAGTAAATACAGCTGGATAAAACAAAAACTGTGTCCATCTTCATTTTTGACTGCTAGTGTACATATAATAAAGCTTTGTAGGTATTAAATTTGAACACCAGATCAGCATCGGAGAAAAAAAAAGAGAGCAGAATGTTTGTTAGACAGCGGATATGAGTGTGTAACACTAGTGATATAATATGAATAGAAAAACGAAGCCATTGTCTTTAAACTTGTCCTAACCACTGTAACCTACACCCCTCATGTCCAAGATTTATTAATTGGTTGTTGCTGGTTTCTCCCTGTGTGTGTGCCTGTCTAGATTCCCAGGGCATCTGATACAGTGGGCAGTGCGTTATCTGGGGACCTCTGACTGTGGAGATGTCAGCGCTGAAACTGGTTCATAAGCAGTTACCTCAAATGACATGCTGTAGTTTTATTTGTGTGTGTGTGTGTGTTTAAATATTAGTCCATATGTAGTCCAAAAAAAGGTATATTTTTTATAAAACCCTACTGTTAATGGATGCTGCTGTCTTAAGTGTAAAGTAATTCAGTTGTGTCTATTATAATAAATGTTAATATACAAATATTATGATCTGTGTCACAGTTTGCATTATTTAATCACAATTTTACTTACGTAACCATGTTTATCTCTTTTAAGCCATGGCATTAATGCTTTTTACCAAACAGAAACTTTCATTTGTCACAAAGAAATGACTAAAGGTGGGCATGTTGCCAAAACACTAGGAATAAAATTTCAAAATAAAACAGGGTGAAGATGGAGCTTTGCTTTACATAATAATAATTAATACTAAATTATACATCTGAAATTGTGTAGATAATCTATTCATCATGAGCAGCCTACATAGACTATATTATATATATATATATACACGCACACACACACACACACATATATATATAGATATCTATATATATATATAGATACACAAACACAAACTTTTTAAAATAAATTAATACTTTTAATTAGTGATAGTAAAGACCTGTTTTGTTACAAAAGGCTTTTATTTTGAATAAATGCTGTTCCTTTTTAACTTTATATTCATAAAAGAAACTTAAAAGTATTACAGGTTCCAAAAAATATTAAGCAGCATAACTGTTTCCAACATTGATAATAAATCAGCATATTTGAATGATTTCTGAAGGATCATGTGACACTGAAGACTGGAGTAATGGCTGCTGAAAATTCAATGGTTGGTGAAAATTATTTTTTTAAGTATATTAAAGTAGAAAACCATTATTTAAAATATTTTGTAATAATATTTCACAATATCACAGTATTATTTGAACGGTAGTGTATAAAAGTTTTTTTTTTTTTTTTTGTACATAGTGTTTTATCAGAATATTGTGAGTTTAAAAAGTTTTCAGAGAACCTTTGTGCTATTCCACAGCTGATCTAGAGGGGCAGTACAAATCCAAAAGCGCACTGAATCTGAACGAAGAAGAGCCAAGGAAAAGAAAACAAAAGTCCCCCTGTGTTTATTCAACTCGTGGTCTTGTTATGCCAGCTAAAAAACGACAGAATGATCCCGCAACGGGTAAAAAGATTAAGAAAGAGAAACGAGGTGAACTCGCCGTGATTAATTCGGATTTGAGGGATGAAGCTGTCCAGAAAGGCATGAGAGACGCATGGCAGAGCAAAGAGAGCTACACTAATGGTATGTTGGTCCACCCACGTGACACAGTGTTTTACAGAGTTACTGTTAGTAGAAAAGAGCAGAATCTATTTCCTTTTAGAGATGAATCAAACTGGTCTGTGTATTTGTCACGTGTGTGAATTCTCTGGTCTCTGCTCCAGGTGATTTCCAGCTGGACTGCGAGCCCTTCCCTCACTGTCAGATCACTCATTTCCTGCAGAGCGAGAGCTTTGTGGAAGGTCTGCAAGCAGAGCTCCTGCAGCTCAATTTCAACAGCAAGTCAAATGATTTGTACAAGTTTCAACAGGTATCAGTCTGAATCATAGCTATATATTATGAAGAAGTGGATACTGAGTGCTGAATTGTGTTTCTTCTGCAGTCAGATGATCTGAGAGAGAGAAAAGAACATCATATCTCACAAATAAGGTGAGTTCAAATGAGCTTCTGAGTTTAAGTTTCTGTTATTGACTTGCTCACAGATGTGTTGTTTGTTGGGATCTCAGGTCGGTGGTTTTTGGGGAGTTTCGCGTTTGGTTGTCAGAAGTCTTGCAGGTGGATCTGGAGGCGACGGTCGATATATCCTGTGCAAAGTACGAGCACACAGGTAAACCATCTGACCACTTCTCGAGCAATCACTGGGGTGTAGACAAGGAGATGATGTGCAGCTGGTGCACTCCCAGTGGGTTATTTCTTGACCTCTCTCACTGCTCTTTGTGCAGATGTTTTGCTATGTCACGATGATGAGCTGGAGGGACGAAGAGTTGCGTTCATCCTCTATCTGGTTCCTCCCTGGGAGGTGAAAGATGGAGGGACACTGGACCTGTTCAGCACTGATGGTGTGTGAGACAAGAGCATAAATAGTGTCATTTTACCCACTACAACTAAGTTTAAAATAAGTTAAATCATGCCATCTGTGTCAACATGAAACATGCATTTTGTTTGAAACATGATAGTCAACAAAAACTCATTAAAAGGTACAGTACACAGCATAAATGAGTACACCCCCTCTGAATAAATATAAAAAATGCATTTTCTTAATGATCACTAATATAATTCATGGAAAGATGGCAAAATTTAAACATATACTCAATAAAAAATATATGGCAATATTTTCTGTAAGATAAGTAAATTAGCCAGTTTTGTTTAAATGAAGGATTGCAGAAATCAGTACACCCTAGATTTAATTCAGAAAATGTATAATATTCTAGTACTTAGCATGTCCTCCAGAACTTAAAGTATACTGCTCTGACTGAAGCTGAAAAAATGCTCAATAATGCAGGGAATGAGGGGAGGGGAGCATCTTCTGTTTCAAGTTTTTGTATTATATCACACAGTAGTTTGTGAATTCATGCCAGCATTGATAAAGCACAACTCTCTCTCACCTTCAGCACTCACTCATCCAAATACAAATGCTTTACTACCACTGAACGTCACTGTGGGTACCAAGCACTTCTCACTGTACTCCTCCTCTAGCAACAACAGAACGTTTTGGATCTGAAATGATTGACTTGGTCTCTTGAGACCAGAGTATGGATTCCCAGAAGTCTCTGTTTTGTAAATATGGACCTTGGTTAAATGAGTTTATTTTGCTTTGGCTACAGTCGGTAGTTCTGGTGTGGATAAACAAGCATGCATGTCACTTCTGCAGGCTACGTCATACTCTGTGAGATGAACAGTCACTCTTTTCATAGCTTTTGCTGGCTCTGAGACACTTGCATGTTATTTCTCCTGCTCTTTTTCTAGCAAAAAATTCACTCATCACTAAATGAAAACTTAAAGTGAAGACCTGCTTATTTCAGGAGCCTTACTACAAGTCCATTGTTTTTGAATGTCGGTGCTACTTCTGCTACTTCACACTTACAACAATAATTTGGTATTTCTTTTGATCCATTGTCCTCTTTTATGCTAAGAAATAAGTCTCCTTATTTTGCTGAATAGCTCTGGTAATTGATCAAGCAGGCTTGTTGGAACATTACATCTTCAAAGAACCCTAACATGTCTTCTAAGTAAAGAGTAATTGCTGAATTTAAGTTTTAGAGGGGGTGTACTGTGCACTGTAGTTACATATTTAAAGATTATAAGAGCAGACATTTTTTTCTTTGCGATATGTTATAATGAATCATACATGAGAACCATGTGTAAATGTATTTGTTTGTTAATTAATTAATTATAATTGTGTATGTTTCACAGAACACTGTCAGCCTGTGAGTGTTGTCAAGTCTCTGCTTCCTTGCTGGAACTCTCTGGTCTTTTTTGAAGTGTCCCCTGTCTCCTTCCATCAGGTAGTTAGAAGCAGTGTTGTTTTAGTATGATTTTTATACTATTATAGTATTTATTAATATTTTGAATTGGCTTTTATTTGTATGATTTTTTTTATTTCAGTTAGTAATTGTATGTGCTTTTGGTATTTATTCATTCATGCATGCATGTATGTATGTATTTATTTATGCTTTCATTTTTCCTTTTTTTTATTTATTCATTTATTTATTTTAGTAAATTTAGTTCCTCGGCAAGGCAACATTTCAAATTTTTGTTCAAGTTTAAGTTTTTCATCTGCTTCAGTGTTATGTCAATAAAACATGATTTTTAATAGTTTTTTAATAGTCATTCGTTACAAACCTGTATGACTTTTTCTTCTGTGGAACACAAAAGAAGATATTTTCAAGACTGGTGGTACCTAATTATTTTCAGTTCCCAGTGAAGTCAATGGGAGCCAAATCTGTTTGGTTATCAACATTCTCCAAAATATCTTTGTTTGTGTCTTTTTAACAATCACAGCATTTGTCAGAAGGATTGGTTCTCCATTCATCAGTGATTTACATCTGTTGTAATGAACTAAACTATATTCTTGACTCTCTTAGGTGGCAGAGGTTCTTTCTGAGGAAAAGTGCCGTTTATCTCTGAGTGGTTGGTTTCATGGTCCTTCTCTACCAAGACCCTCACGCTACATTGAACCCCCGGTTCCCCGTCACACTCATATCCCCAGAGATGTAAGTCAAGTTAGCATGAGAGAACATTTTTGGTGTGTTGGCCTGTATCTTCTCGATCTGAAGCACAATGTGTATGTGTGTTTTGTATAGGAGAGTTTGCTATTTGAGTGGGTGAATGAGATGTACCTGGATCCTCGATATCAGGCTCGGGTACAGCAGGAATTTGAAGAGAGTTCTGAGATTTGCTTGCCTAGTTTCTTACAAGTTAGTCATCATCATCATTAATATTATTTACACAAAAATATTCAATTATATTTAATGTGCATTAGTACATATGTACATCAGGGTTTGGCAATGCACCATATGAGCAAAACACATTGGTACATGCTTAAGATTTGTATATAATACCTGTTAAATAAACTGTGCCAGAAGATGCTTCCATAAAGCCCTTTAGTCTGTGCTGTTGTGGAGGTCCATGTATAATTGATGCAAAGGAGAAATTCCTGTAGATGTGAAATTTTGTGATATGTCCCTTTCCTACACTAGAGGCATGTAGTCAGAGTAAGTTTGAAATAATTAAGTGTCTAAGTTACTTATTTATAATTTTGCACATGTAAGAGTCACATTTGCAGACTCTGCATGCAAGAATATGCTTATATTGTGCTAATAGTGCTATATTTACAATGCCAATAGAGCTAAATTACAATGAAAATGCCAAAATGCTGTTTTTCATATGCATTAATGGTACCTCTTCTCAGTTAAGTTTGCTAAATTAATGTTAATTTTTTAAGTTGCCATGAATTGGAAATTCAGTTGTATCTCTTTTCTAAATGCATGTTATTGATCCATGCATCTGTTTTCTTTTTTTTAATTACTTTGTCCTCATAATTTTTTATTAAAATATCTAAACTCGTTCTTCCAGAATTTCACATTTCTCTCCAGTGACGTATGTCGGGCTTCTCCAATCATTTAGTCAGATTAAATCCCGCCTCTTTCTTATGGCCAAACGCACGCTCACATTTAGATCTGCCTCTATTCAATCAACAACCAGATAGGACTCCTAATTGAACCATAGTGTAAAGTGAATTCATGTTAATAAAAACTTGCCTTTATTACTTACAAGTGACTATAATTCTGATATCCTGAATTCTGCCCTTTAACTGTCAGGAGGGGAAACTGAGGCAGGTGCGCAGTGCACTCCAGTCATCTGAAATCCAGTGGGAAAAGAAGGGGCCACCCAATAAGAGGTGAGATGTAAACGACCCGTATTTTGTTTGATAACATTTCATCTATTAATCTCTTCCTGTCTCTGCACGTTTGGTTTTCTGGTAAGTTTCATGTGATGTTTATATGCTTATGTATTAATGCCCGATGCTTTGTTTAGGTGTTATGGCTGTGCAAATATGCAGAGCCTCCCATCTTGTGTACAAGAGTGCTGGGAACTCCTCTCCTCTGAGTCATTCTTCATCCTCTTATCCAACCTGACCGGTCTCTGTCTACACTATCTGTGTGGTGATGAGGATGAGAGCGAGAACGAAGATGGAAAGAATGAGACAGAAAACAGAGATGGAGAGGGAAATACACAAGCATCAGCATCCAATACTGATGCTGATACATCAACAACTGAGAAGAAAGACAAAGGTAGTCAGAATGTGCATGTGTGCATGCATGCTAAGATCAATTTTTACATCTACAATATTTTTTCTGTGTATTCCTGCAGGACCACCTACTTGTGTAGGAGAACTGCGTCGCTGGATGCATGGCGACTATACATTGTTGCATGACTCTGTCAAAAGAGAGTATGCATTGGATCTGCAGCTTCACATGGGCTGTGCAGGTATGAAATCTAACATTTATGTTTGTCCTTTTTGCTATTAGTTGATAAATGTGTTCAATAGGACTCAATTTTGATGGAGGGACAAAGGGTTGAAAAAAGCGCAAGAGCATATCAAGAGTCAAACATCAGCCTCTGTTTTTTCTGCCAGGATGGAAGTCAGAGTTTGGGGGATTTACATCCTATATTGCACATGATGAAGATGAGGAGGTAGGTGATGGTTTGTTTTCATTTAATGATTTATTATAACATATGCAAACACAGCAGACTATTGCACATTATTTATTCTGTTGACACTGTTTTTTTCTGTAGCTCCTAACAGTGTATCCTGAAGATAACTCCCTCGCTCTGGTCTACAGAGACAAAGACACCCTCAAGTTCATCAAGCATATCAATAATAGCAGCTCCAGCCACCTTTCTTCTCAGAATACAGCAGCATTCTATGACTTCTCTTTTAACTATTATGAATGAGGAGAGAAACTCAAATGTTTGATTGACTGGCTGACTGTATGTGAATACATGAAAGCAGAGTGCATTGGCCGTACACTTCGTAACATTTTGAGCTTAATATACACAAACAAAAATAAGTTTGAAATATAAGTGCACTTTCATTTTTGAATGTGCAAGTTTCACTCCCAACTACAAAAATTCAGTGTGTTAAGTGTGATGCTCGAAATGAAATGTAATCATTTGGTTGTTAAAAGAGAATTTGTGCTCTGATGTCAATAAATGTTAATAATTAACACATGAATAATGACATTTGTGTACATCTGAAGCCCGTTGTGTTATATCACAGAACTATAACGTGTTAAAACACCAAATTAAACCTGAGAGCATTAGTAAAACTGTTTATATTTTAGGTAGCCTAGTTCATCTGCATTATGTACTCACCTCATGTCTTTGCATATTTATAACCTGTATGCATTTCTTTATTCTTCTGAACATAAAAGAAGTTATATTAAGAAATGTTAATTTTTCATGTAATGGAAGTCAGTGGGTTCCAATGTCATTTGGTTCACAACGTTCAAAATATCTTCTTTTGTGTTCTGCAGAAGAAAGTTGTTCAGGTTTGGAATGACATGAGGCTGATTAAATGATGACAGAATAATGTTTTATATTTAAGTGATTTTAAGTGAAGTTTAATTTAAAAATGTACATGAATTTCAGAACATCTTAGTGTTTGGTTTGTCTCCCTTATGCTGTAGTGACAGCCGCATATGACCTCCATGAACTAAACCTGATGATCACATTCTCCTGCATGATTTGAGAATGATCCAAAGAGCATCTTGAGCTTAAATGGTAACAAGAACATCTAACCGTCTGTAAAAGGATTTCACATAATCAGTCTCACAAATGTCGCTAATGTAAAAATTGTGCAAGAGCACTACAGTTTAGTTTACTTTAGTCTAGAGGTCCATGGGTGAGGCTCCTTATGTGTTTTGAGTGTGAATCTGCAGAGATTCGGACAGTTTGTGATGAACGCTGTTATTACTTCCTGCGAGACCACACAATAACAGTGAACCTCTTGGAGCCTGGCACACTGCTTTGCTAAGGCTATCAGCTCAGAGTTAAGTTCAGGGGATGGGATTGTCTGCAGCTCCAGAACCTCTAGCGTGTTTGCGTAACTCTGCCTGACTATCCGAACCTCATGCAACAGCAAAGTCCAAGTGAGCATCCGAAGACACCGGACAGGGATGCTGGGCTGCAGTACCCCTGGAACGTGCAATTCGGGAAGGGTGTGGTCGAGCTCAAGTTCCACCCAGAGACACGGGTGTCTCAGTTTTAACTCTAACCATATCTGGTCACAGAGAGGCACGGTGTATTTAACTGAGCGTTCGCAACGGAGCTCTAGTTTCTTTAGCGCTGGTCGCTCTGGCAACATGAGATCTTTCAAGACGTCTTGTGATAGACTGGCCTGAAAAACTCCGAGAATGCTGAGTGACCGGCAGCTTTTCAGCACTTGCCTTAGCGTCTCAGCATTGACGCCGCACACCAGAGAGTGATTGTTGATGTAAAGACTTTGCAGAGCAGGGCAAAGCATAGCTACACTCCTGACGAAGGAGTCGCTGAGGGTGAAGGGTACACCCCTTAGGTCAAGCACGGTTAGGGACGACCCGTTCGTCAGTATGTCCACTAAGCCTTGCTGCAGGTCCTGACCAGCATAAAAGAGAGGTGTGTTCCCCACACAACAGATGGAAAGTCCTTCCAGCCGCCCATCACCTCTGGCAACTGCCTGCCGCAGCACCCACAGTGCTGTTTTGCGATTGGCTGGATCGGTCAGACACATTCTCAGTTTCAAGTTTCTGACCAGTGGCAGAAGAGCAGAATATCTGTCAGGGACACTGGTTCCTGACTCACACCTAAGATGAGAGATAACATGTCACACATATCAAAACACGCTCTTTATTGCTCTTTATTATTTTGTTATGAATATGCATTAAAGTTCATGTGACAGATTTTTATGACAGTATTGTATGGCACAAAGTCTTCACTAATGACATAACATGCTTTTATCAGGGTACTTAATCAGCACAGAACCTTTGGTCAAATATGAGGCCATGGAGAAGTTTCTCCAGGACAGCAATGAGATTATAATGAGAAATGGAGAGCGAATGGAGACTTTTAGTCTCCTTCTTCTCAAAGGTAACCTCACATGCACCTCTTCTACAATTTCAAAAGATCTCAACAATGTCTCAAAGTGGCCAACATATCAAAAGTGAGATATTTTAATATAAATTCAATATTTTTTCATTAAATTTTCTTTATAATATAGGCTTATATTTGAAATTTAGGGTTATACAATCATACTACCTACATTATTGTAACTCTGTAGGAATTTTTAGGAGAAACGTGAGACAAAGTTAATACTTAACATGCAGTTTAAATGAGATCCCCATTAAGTCTCCTGATATATGAAAGAGCAGTATCTAGCCTAGGTAATAAAATTATCCTCTGGAAGGGTTTCCTAATATCTCATGCATACAAGACAAACCAACAGTTCTTACCTGACTTCAGTATCTTTCCATGAGCTTGGATGTGTCATGATATTAGACCAAGCCTTACAAACAGTAAATGCATTGCATTTGTCCTGTAAAGGCAGGAAAGAAAAAATATGTGCAAGGATCTCTTCTGGCAGATCCATTCCATTCCAAATCAGCCCTTTATATTGTCAGCCGCAGTACGTTTAAATACACTTGAAACAGGTTATCTGCTATTATAACCGAAAACCCCTCAATCCAGCACAGTGATGACTCTGCTGTCTGTGTGTCTGTCAGACTTCCGAATAAAAAAAAACATACGTTCTCAAACTTCTGTACTTCCTCCTGCGTTACGAGTTCCGTTGTTAAACGCAGCGATGAAAACAAATGTGGAGCTTTGAGCCAATCAACATAGAATGCGCGAGGTTCTTAACCAATCAGATTGAGATACATTGCAGTGGGTGTGTCTTAGTAGCCAAGGCAGTGCTGCCTTCGACACCTCGAAAGTTTCCTTCGTGTAAGTTTGCGGGCCTGTTTAGACTTCCTTATCATTCAAAGTTCACCAAGTCGTTGTGTAAGTAACATGTAATATATATCTATAACAAAAGCGCAGGTTTTATTTTCGCTATTATGTGAATTGAAGACAAGCAGTATAGCGTTATGTTGAACTTTTTTTTCAAGAGAACATTAAAATGAATAAAAATAAAAGCCACGAGTCTGCGTGAGCGAGCGTTTGTATATGTTGTATCCACCGACCTCTGAAAAATGTCAAAAGTTAAGACTTTTAAACGTGACGAATCATGTTACCTGTAAACATGTGCATCGCATATTTAACAATCACCAAAGTCTGACCCCATTTATAAAGCAGTACCGACCATCAAGCTCACAGCCTTATAAGGAAGTGGTTACATCCTGGAAACACAAAATAATGTTTTTTTTTTTTTTTGTTAGTCTAATAAGATCAGAAATTAATTCTGCTTTGGTTTCACAATTTCTTTGTCCATGTTTTTTTTTTTAAATGGAGTAATTTGTTCACACTCACAGGATTGAGACTGGAGTTTTATGAGAAGATGGACAGTATAGACACAAAGGTACACTGTGTTTACATTTGTGTCTGTCCGGATGTCGCTGTAAGTGAATTAACATTGTGTGTGTGTGATTTTATCTTAATCTGCAGAAGTTAAATGTTCGCAACGGCAATGATGCTGCATTTTCAGGGTGTGCTGTGCTCTTCTTGGGGTGTAGCAGTCCAGCACACAACCTTCTGTCACTTTACAAAGACGAGCAAGGGAAATTCAGCGTGTTCAAGGTCCTTAAACTCACCCTTATAGGTAAGCATTGATAGAGGTGGCCACCAAGTACATGTTGAGTTAATCAAATTATTCAGAAATGAAAAGAGTGTGGCGTTTTAGCTGTACGGTAGATTAATGTCTTTGTGTTGCGACTGATACGTTTCAAACGGTCTTTGATCCAGATTCTGTTGGTGGACTGGAAGGGTACGAAATCCTGAAGCTGCACGATGCTGATCCCTTCCTTGGGGTGGAACTTAAATTCATGGCCATGCCTCCCTGTCAGCGATTCCTGGAGAGCTATGCATGTGGCTTGCTTGCTCAGTTTCTGTCCCAGCATGCCTCACGGCTTCTTACTCTTCCTGATGGGGTTGTCATGGAAACACAGCTCAAAGCAGGGATACATACATTGGACCAAAGCCTTCAAGATCTCGAGATCTGTCTGGAGCACATAGGCCAATCACAGGTATGTGTGTTTGTTTCTGCTGCTTAACAGAGGTAGTTTTACCATTTTTTGATGATTCGTATTTAGGCAAAGTTTAAATTTAGGCCAAAAGGTTATTGGTGTAAATGCTGGGAATTCCCAGAATCAAGAGGGCCTCAGATATTGCTAGAAAATACACAGTTTTAGTGAGGATAACAAATAAGAAATGAAAACTGAGCATACTCTTGACACATTTGCAGCTCTGACAAGAAACTACAGGTTCATAGATTAAAGATAGGTTGATTTGATCATGTAAGCATGTTTCGGACAACTACCTAAATGTTGAGGGTTTTTTTAATACAAAATGTGAATGCTGAAACATGTACTGCTCTGAAATCTGTTTATTCTGCTTTTGTGTTAGATTACATGTGGTTTTTGTAGCAACTGTGAAATGCTTTGAATTATTGTAACATTATTGTAATATGAGGTATCAATGGTGAAAACAACTAAAAAAATTATTCATTTTGGTGAAGTGATTCTCTGATGTAAATTTAGTACCTTAATTTTGCTTTGGACATCAAGTTGTACAAATTGTACAAAAGTAAATACAAATATTATTAAATGCATTATTAGCATGATTACAACAGATAATAATAGAAGAATTAGCTATTAGGATCATTTGCTTTCTAAATTGATGATTTAATGCTCTTGGCAGTGTTTTTTGAGGATGAGCGGATCTCACACATCTGTCACACCTGTACATGTTAACATCTGCTGGCAACTCCTACAAAGCCTAATTTGTGCTATAGATTCAGATGCAGTGACTAGAAGCACTTGCTTGGCTTGGCATCAGCAACAAAAGATATGGGAAGCATTTTTTCCTGTCTTTTTAAAAGTCGGCCAATTTATTTTGTTATAGTTTCTATCTGTGATTATATAGTTGCAGTGTTATAATTTGCATTTAACTTGTTTTTCACTGCTGTCTGCAACCCTGTCAGAACAGAACTATGAATCAGTTTTAGTTTTTACATTTGCAGAGTCAGAGATGTGGAAACCATTCTTTAGCTTTCAGTTCCTTTAGGCTCACTTGTACGTAAACATTTGGCAAAAATAATTAAAGGTTTCGTCAAACCTTTCCTTGCCTATTTTAAATTCTTCTGATGTTAAATCAGAAATGCTTGCTGTCTGGCTGAGTTTTATTGCTGAAGAACAATAAACAAATGACTCAAACACCAATGAAGTGAAGTGTAGTTTGGCTTGAACACAGAGTGACATGTGAAGAAGATCCCTCGCAACCTTCTTATGCCAAAGCTAGTCAGGTCTGTAAACAGAAGGCCTCTGACCTCTTGCATATTCTTGCTATAAAGCCGTCTTTCTCTGTCCTGATGTCATCATGGACATTGTGTCTACAAATGTCTTTTCAGTAGAAGTACGGGTGGTATCTGAACTAGTCTGATGTATCAGTCTTGCTCAGATGAGAACATCTCATTGTTGGGAGACTCCCAATCAAATTAACACCTTTTGAGAAAAATGTTAAATCTCTTTTTTTTGACTAAACCGCTGACGGTTGAGCCTTACCTTCTATGGCTGTAACTGTATGGTTGAGATATTTTCAAATAACCAGCTGTTTATTTAACGGATGGCTGTTTTGTAGCCTGTGCGTTTGCGAGATGACGAGGTCTCACAGTTGGAGCAGCAGCTGCAGAACAGCTACGGTCCTCCAAGTCAACCACCACAGGAGCTGCCCAGGAACTGCTTTCTGTTTCAGAAAAGAGTTTTTGGTGAGTTTTAACTATTTAAATGTATGTGATGATGCAATTTACACTTGTATTTCTACTATCACAGACTAGTTTTCACATTCAAATTGTTTGATTTTTGTCTTCTCTTTCCCTTTGCTCTCAGACGATAGGCCTTTGACCTCAGCAGACCAGCAACGGTTTGCTGCACACGTGGGACGGGATTGGAAACGAGTGGGACGGGCTTTACAAAAGAACTGCCGTGCCCTAAAAGGACCTGCTATTGACAATCTCGCCTATGAGTATGAAAGGGAAGGGCTTTATGAACAGGCCTATCAACTGCTTGGACGTTTCATCCAATCAGAGGGCAGGAGTGCCAAACTGAGCCGTCTTATCAGTGCACTAGAGGAGACAAAACTGACCAGCATGGCAGAGATCATGTTGGGCATCCAGCCATGAGATTGAGACATATGAGTCTCTGTACAATGAATGAGTGATGTGTGTGTGTGTGTGTGTGTGTGTGTGTGTGTGTGTGTGTGTGTGTGTGTGTGTGTGTGTGTGTGTGTGTTCTTTTTGTACATGTGTTATTGTTCCCGAGATAAATAGTTACATTTGAAAAGAGAGCACTCTCATTTTTGTGAATTTTTTTCATCATGACCTTGTCATTTCTATCTGTCTCTTACTTTAAAATTCCCCAACACCTGTCATCTGCCCAAATTGAAATACATTTTAAATAAAGAATTTTTCATGCATAACTCAAGTTTTGTCCTTCACATTGTCCTGTCTGCGTTTTATACGGGCAGGAAAAGTTGCATCTCGGAGTCATTATGTGCATAAGAGCAACAAACTGTAGATGCTAAAAACAGCATCATTTTATCTTCCAGAACTTGAGTGTGTTTTTAAACTGTGAATTGCCCTCCACATTGAAGGGAGCAGGGTTATTGTTAGAAGGCATTTAGTGTAGCAGGACCACTGCTACAGCACAGCTAACATGGATTGACTCTTAATCGGCACATTACATGAAATCACTCATACGTTAAAGACAACTGCAAATACAGAGCTTGACACCACTTTAAAAATTAAATTGTGAGGACCAAATTCCTGTTATGCATATTAAGGATATTACTGAACTATAGATTACTTTCATAATAATGTTTCTAAATAAACTGCTTTCTAGTCCAAAAGCATGCTTAATCTGATTATAAAACCAGTCCACTGAGTATAGGTCACCTATATTGATCTAATTTTTTAAAAGAGACTAGAAAGGATAAATATGACATGGGGCAGTATTAAAGAACTCTAGGTGAATGTATATAGTTTTTCGAAATTCAATCCTGAAATCATTATTCGGAGGTTCTATAAATAAACACCAACCCATGTTACAGTAGCATATTGCTACCTCTTCCGGTACGATTAAACATTTGGAGAAAAGAATGAGTATTTCCTGTTTTTTTTTTTTTGTTTTTTTTTGACATTTTTTGATCTGAGAAAAAGGTGTGGTGAAATGAATGTCAAATAATCAGTTGAAAAAAAAAGGCAACATCTGGATCTGATAGTGTTGTAATACGCTATGAGATGCTATTATTCTTAGAAATTAATTTTAGCTTAATGGTATCTATTGAGGGTGGTCAGATTAATGAAATGGATGAGGCCTTTCTCCATTAAAGCATTACGCAGACCTGCCATTAAAGTATTACATGGTTAAGAGATCACATTCATTTTAGTTATGGGGATTTAGAAGCTCCTAGTCGTTTTCTAGAGTGAAATCTAGCATTTTCATTTATGAAAAACCTGGTGATTAAATACCAGAGAAAATTACTCAACAGTTCCGTTGTTACCTGTCTGGTGACATGCTTTGTTAACTGTTTTATTCACAATTTCATTTAGGAATAAATGTAAAGATTTCCTTGATTTTAGTTTGCTCAAGATATAAATGCTACTCGCATATGATTATGCAATGATATTTCAACATACTTGTGATGTTACAGCTTATGGAGGAGGGTCTGTGATTTTGTCTCCAGCCTGGTAATAAAGATAAAAGCATGTTAAGCAGGCTATGTGGCTTGATATTGCTCTTATCTTGGTAAAGTAATCCACCAGAGTGACCTATGTGTGTGTCACTGGTGTGTTCGGAAAGTGTAGAGTCCTGTGCACTTAGGGCTGGGCTTGGCATGAAAACAAAGGTGAACGTTTGTTTTACATTTCCCCCTCCCCCTGGTCACATTTCAAAGAATCAGTCAGATAGTCATCTTTACCTAGAAGTATATGCATTTATTTATTTGTATATGTACATTTTCACTTCTGTGTCACAAACATTCACAGTATTCTTCTGGGCAAACATTGACATTCTGACCTACATCAGAAAGCCAAAAGAATAACACTAAGTGTCAAATGATGATGCATGTGCATGCATATATTTTAAAGCGTTGAGTGATGACATCCGAAGATCTCCCGAGATTTACACTAGATATAAAAAACACACTCAGTGATCTCATTTTTTTTTTTAAATCATCTCACCCATAAAACAGTTGCATAAAGCACAAACTCTTAAAGCATTATTATGTGTTTCTATCTAAAATCCAGCTGCAGAACATCTGGCTCATATGCCAGAGGTAAGGCATTAGAGAAATTCACAGGACTTTTTTAGAGCTGTAAGATTGGGAGGGTGTGGGGGAGAATATTTGTATTTATATATTAGTGTATCTGTGCTCCATCGATGCAGAATTTTTTTTTTTTTTTTTTTAAATCCCTACTAATGTTAAAGATGTTCATGTTACTTGACTGGTAGAGCATGGCACTTGGTCAGGGATTTGGTTTCCATGAGACACACATACTAAAATGTTTATCTTGAATGCTCTTTAAGATGTTTTAAAGCATCTTCCAATTGCATAAATATTATCGTTTAAAAGCATCACTGCACAAATGAAATTTGGTGAATAAAAGAAGATAAAAGGGAGACATTTTTGAATCTCTTACACACACACACACACAATAATATATATATAATTACACACAATTGTGACCTGAAATAATGTAAAGTTATTGTCAAGAAATCATCTAATTACTGTAATGTTGCAGATAAAAATTGCCCAGTTTATTTGTATCATTTCCACCAAAAGAAAAATGACAAAGCCAAAAGAATATTATGAAATATTATGAAAGCTTATTTATACAATGGAATAAAAAAAAGAATAATAAAAAAGGTAATTGCGAGTTTAGATCTCAAAATTCAAATTAAGATTTTATGTCTCGCTATTGCAAATTTTGTTCTTTTTTTCCCTCTCAATTCAGATTTTGCATCCAGCAATTGTGACTTCCAAGTTAAAATGTTGCAATTCAGTTTTTTCCCCCTCAAAATTGTAAGTTTTTACTTTTTTTTTAATGCCCCAGAGATTAAAAGGTAATTGTGTATTATATATATGTATATATACAGTACAGGTCAAAAGTTTGGAAACATTACTATTTTTAATGTTTTTGAAAGAAGTTTCTTCTGCTCATCAAGCCTGCATTTATTTGATCTAAAATACAGGAAAAAAAATTTAATGTTGTGATATATTATTACAATTTAAAATAATTGTTTTTAAATTTATTATACTTTAAATTATAATTTATTTCTGTAATGCAAAGCTGAATTTTTAGGATCATTATCACATGATCCTTTAGAAATCATTCTAATATGATGATTCATTATCAAAGTTGGAAACAGTTCTGCTGCTTAATATTTTTTCAGGACATGTGATACTTTTTAGGATACTTTGATGAATAAAAAGTAAAAAAAAAAAAAAAAAAAAAAAAAAAAGCTAGGTTTTTAAAATATAAATATTTTGTAATAACAATATACACTACTGGTCAGTAATTTGGGGTCAATAATTTTTTTTTTCTTTCTTTCTTTTAAATAAAATCAATACTTTTATTCAGCAAGGATGTGTTAAATTGATAAAAAGTGATAGTAAAGAAAATATATTATTAGAATATATATTATTAGAATTTTTTTTATTTTGAATAAATGCAGTTATTTTTATCCTTTTATTCATCAAATATATTAGACAGCAGAACTGTTTCCAACACTCATAATAAATCAGAATATTAGAATGATTTCTAAATGATCATGTGATAGACTGGATGTTACATGTGACACTGAAGGCTGGAGTAATGATGCTGAAAATTCAGCTTTGCATCACAGGAATAAATTATTTTTTAAAAGTATATTCAAATAGAAAACTATTATTTTAAGTTGTAATAATATTTCACAATATTACTGTTTTTTTTCTGTATTTTTGATCAAATAAATGCAGGCTTGATGAGCAGAAGAGACTTCTTTCAAAAACATTAAAAATAGTAATGTTTCCAAACATTTGACCTGTACTGTATATATATATATATATACATATACATATACATAGTGGTGGCCAAAATTACTAGAACACTAGTATTTTCACCAGAAAAAAAAAGTTTTAAGTCATAAGTCAGTTATTTTTTATCTTTTGCTGTAATGTGTCAGTAGGAAATACACTGAAAAAACTAACATGTAGAATTTACTTAATAAAATCCTCGTAACAATTTGCACTAACACTTTTTAAGTAAAATTTACTGCTTCAATTTTAAGTAAAATACACTTACCAAAATCAAGTAAAATCTATGTATTAATTGACTTGACATTTGTTAAAATATTAAGTAAATATTACTAAATTATATTTAATGTAGGATTTATATTTATTCTAAGCATTTAGATAAAGTCTATATATTTTTTTTAAATACTAACACACAGATGAGCTTAAAATATTAAGTAAATTTTATTTACTGTTATAAGGTAGGTTTTATTTAATATTTCAATTAATTTATTAAATGTATGTAATTAAATATTACTAAAAAATATAGTAATTTTGTCTGCATTTTAATAAACCACACAGCATAGATGCAATAAACATTTATTTTGTTCCAACATTAAACAATGACTCAGTCAAAATGTATCCTTTTGAAGTTACATAAAGCAAAACCTAAGTTTTTTAAATAACAACTGTTTCCTTAGGGATTTGAGTCCTGAAAACAATTTAATTTGTCAAGATCATAAAGTGTTTTAACCCCAAGAGGTATACAAAAACATGGGATGAGGTTTAAACCTCATGGATATAATGCATGGATACAACATTTACTATTTCAATAAAAGTAACAATCCTCTCAAACAGTGCAGTTTCAACATTCAACATAGCACTCTGTACTTGTGCTCTAAACATTACAACATTAAATGCATAAAAACATTTTGTTTAACAGTTAAAGATGTCAATATTTCTATATAAAGCAATTTTGCTAAATAATGTCAAAAATAATTTCTTAAAAGAGACTGCATCCTACTGATAATGAGTAGTGCTTTTACGAATTCTGTTAAATTTTAAAAAAGTCTAAAACAATGCCGTTTCAACAACTAACATGGCGCTCTTGACTAGTGCTCTAAACACGACAATAAAAAAAAAAGACCAGATGCCTTAGTTGGCACAAAGCAGAAAACAGGCAAGTGTCTTACCACCACTGTTCACAATGGTTAAACTAAATTCAAAAGCAAAACTGCTAATTATGTACACAAGTGATCAGAGAAACATTATGTCTGTGCAAATAGTCCAATAGAACCTGGAAGATTTCAAACTTAGTTGGGGAGTACTGGTAACCAAAAATGTGCAGTACTTGCAATGGCAATAGCATTTAATAAAACAACTTCGACTTAAAAGCTTGTACTTTTGTAGACAGCTTAATAACATCTAATTCTAGAAAAAGTTTCTGAAACACCTCGAAAGTGTAACGCAGTTCTCTGGGGTATGCAAGGTTGAGGGCATAAATGAGTCCCATAAGCAGGGCACAAGCTTTAGCAGTATTTTGGCATCCCGGCAATATCTCCTTGCCTTCAAGAATAATGGATACATCCACTGGATCCTTTCCATCAGCTCCATGTACAACCAGAATCTTGAGGGTGTGTTGCGCTGTGTCACTGTGGTTGTCCTCCTGCACAATTTAGACAAACTAAATAAACTGAATTTTACTGAAAAATCTACACTAAAGTAATACAGTATATATTACGCTAAACTGAGTCAAGCCTATTTTACAGCGAGCCAGGTTTAGTAAAACATTAGTCAAACATAACATAAGAGCCACTACAGCCAAATAATGTTACCCTTAGCCATAAATTTACTACTGGACTGTGGCTCTTTTGGTCTTAAAGGGCAACACTCCTGCAGAGTTTGTCTCCAACCCAAATCAAACACGCCTAATTCTGCTCATTAATATTCTACTAGACGGACTAGAAACTTTTAGGCAAGTGCGTTGAGGCCAGTTAGAGCTAAATTCTGCACAACAGTGACCCTCCAGAACAGAATTTGGACACCTCTGCTTTAAGATTAACCTGTACATAAGGGGTGTGAACCCTGGTCCTGGAGTCAATGTCCTGCAGAGTTTAGCCCCAACCAGCTCCAACAAACATACTTTGAAGTCTCTAGTAGACCTTGATTTCCTGGATCAGTTGTATTTGATTAAAGAAACACTCCACATTTTTTGGAAATAGGCTCATTCTCCAACTCCCCCAGAGTTAAAAAGTTGAGTCTTATCGTTTTTGAATCCAATCAGCCGACCTCTGGGTCTGTTGATAGCACTTTTTAGCATAGCTTAATATAGATCATTGAATCCGATTAGACCAGAAGCATCTCGCTCAATTTAAAACGTGACTCTTCTGTAGTTACATCGTGTACTAAGACCGGCGGAAAATGAAAAGTTCAGATTTTCTAGGCCAAAATGACTAGGATCTATACTCTCATTCACACAGGCTGTCCAGGAGCATATCCCACCCCTGGTGTATGTTACGGTAATACAATTGTAACATTTTTAACATGACATTGAACAAAAAATGCTTTACCTGGCAATCTTCAAACAGTTCCTCTTCTTTCTCGCCAAGGTACAGTATGAGGCTCCGGATAACAGCTTCACGCCTCATCTCAATGTTTTGGTTCTGTGAATAGATAATTATTTTCAACACATAACCAACATCCATAGAAAACAAACTACCAAGTGATAATACAATGGCATACACATGCAAAGAGCAGTGATTTGAACGAAGACTACAAGAGAAAAGCCTGGAAAGATGGAGTCTGTCTGGTGGTTGCTTTTGTAGTCTGTTAAGCTTTTTTTCAAAATATTAACTTTGTTGCCATTCTTTGTCGTTTAAACTGCTAAATATATCTACACTACATATATTACAGGTCGCCGGGATTTTGCCAAGTAAGACATGTTCCTGGATCAACATCTTTTGTTGATCCTGGATCAACATTATGTCCAAAAATATAGACTTAACCCTATCTCTACCCCTAAACCTAACCCTACCCATAATTTATTCCTAAAATCAGTGGGAAATGATACCTGATTTACAAGGATGTAGAAGTATCTAACCCTGATCGTAAGGCTAAAACAAATATTTCCTGAAAAGTTATATCTCAATTCTGATTGGTTGATTGGAATGTTGTTCCAGGATCAACAAGGATGTTGATTCAGGAACATGTTGTGGTTGTGCATGGTCTCTAGACAAATGTGCTCTAAGAGCCCCCCAACCTTTAAATGAACAAGGACAATTTAAGTGCAAGCAAGGCACCGACCAGCCCTGACCGGTATGTGGATGCTTCAATCTGTAATGCTTTAACAGCTCTAAACGTTTTGAGGTCTCATATTTGCAATATTTGCATGGCCAAGACATAAGATAAAAATTTACTGTTTATCCTTGATGACACACCAGGGTTGAAAACCATGCGTCTGAGAGATTTCCTAAATGCAGTCAAGCTGTAAATGAACAAACACAATTATATTAAAACAACAGAATTAATGAAAATACATTATATTTAAGGTAGAAAATTACATGAGAACTAATCAATAAACAGAAGCTGAAATACAAGCAGGAGTTGTATTCTGACGTGATGCTGGTTAATAATCATAATGTCTAGGTAACAATTAAATAAGTTCATTTAAACACATAAGTCAATGTCAGAGCTTTTTCAGACACTTTCTGGACTGAAAAAAATTATCAACCTATTGCAATAGTTCATGATAGAGTACAAAAAAAGTTTAATCTCCAGTTATATAGTTTCTAAATCTTAGATGGCTCATTATGGGTAAAATGATGCTGCTAAATTTCGAAATATTTGTTCTACACTATTAGTATTTGTAATGATATAACCAATATTTTTTAACATTGTTTAACCAAATCTTTTGTCTTTTTTATTCTCAGTTTTGTAATGTATCTGAGAAGAAACGCTCGTGTAATCCACAAAGATTAATGTAAACCGTAGAAGGTATGAACGTTATTGTGCTTTTCATCCAGAAATAAAACGCAGCTCCTTGTAAAATTATGCCTTCAGGGCAATTTTGGTTGGTCCAATAATCTCAAGGCAAATCGTGCTGTAGTCACGAAATTTATAGTTTATTGATTCGTTTTCATACATTTTTTTTTTCATGTCACTCAGCACGATTTATTTCATGTAATGTTTTGAAAGTTGTGGTTAAATGTAACCTGATCGCAGTTAAATGAGGAGGGTGGCAAATTAGGTCTGAACTTTTCCTAATGCAAAATTTGAATCGGCGTGTTTTAACATAAATTCACTGACTAACACAAATTTCTCTGGTTTTAAACTGACTTCTGTATGAGACTACTGCTTCACGGACTGCAGTGGAAAATGCAGGCCTAGGTTAATGTAACCTCGAGTTAACGTTACCAGAGTTACACAACAAAGTCAATCGGACTTTTAAAATTCTCATGCACCTATACATTGTCATAAATTACTACAAAAAGGCAATAACTTACCGTACACATTAACTTTGCATCCACTTGTGACAATCTCAATCGCACGTGTGGCAATCGCAACCGTCTGTCTCGGATCCAAAACGCGGGCATGTGATTCGGTCACGCGGATGTGAACGTACTAAGATTTTAGATTAAAATTTACTCAGTATTTTTAGATTTATGTGCAATGACTTTAAAACAGTTAAATAATATGAGAAAATATATAATAAAATTTACTATTCCCATACAGTTCATTTTATACATGAATTAATTGTGTATTTATTTAAAAAATTACTTAGAAATTCTAGTTCTCAATGAATTGTAATATTACAATGTAAAAATTATGACAGTAAATCTAGTATATTTTACTATACCTCAAAGTTTGTTTTTTCAGTGTATGTTTACATTTCCAAACATTCATTTTGCCATTAATTGTAATAATCCAGTGAGATTTTTGTTTGCACAATGAGTCTGACAACAGTCAGTGATCCACACAGAGACCTGATCTCTTTATCATCCAGTCTGTCTGAGATTACACGAAGAAACAGAACAAACTGAGACAGACTAAATCCAGAAGAACTGTGGCAACGTCTCCAAGATGCTTCAAGAGTCCTACCTGCAAAGCTACCTGAGAAACTATGTGCAAGTGCACCTAGGGCAAAAGCTGCTTTAAACCCAAAGGATGGTCGCACCAAGTGTTGATTTAATTTAGTTAATAGAAGTTAATTAATAAATAAAATATATTTATGACATTATTTGTGACAGCATCCTCATTTTACAGCACTTTTACACAAGTGCCTGAAACTTCTCACAGCACTGCAGCTTTGTAGGAAGGCTTCTTCAAGCATCTTGGAGACGTTTCCACAGTTCTTCTGGATTTGGTCTGTCTCAGATTGTTCTGTTTCTTCATGTCATTCCAGACAGACTGGATGATGGTGAGATCAGATCTCTGTGTGGAGCACTGGCTTTTGTCAGACTCCTTGTGCATACAAAAATCTCACTGCATATTAATGGAAAAATTAATGTTTGGATGAATCTTAAGATTGTTCTTTTTATTGAAAAACAAAATATGCCTGTTATGATAATCCAAACATGGCACCCATATTAGGAAGGCTCAGTAATACAACAAAACATAAAATTTAGCAGTACGTGGGACATATCCAATACCTCTACAAACAAATCAAACAGCCTCCGCGCTTTAGCTATATTTCGGCCGCCACCAAACAGATGTTCCAGAGCCCTGCACCTCGTGTGACGTCAGCTCGATGACAGGGGTTTGCCCCTCGCGCATTAGGAGGGAACTACAGAATGAGATGAGCTCGTGCTGGCTGTCACTGCCGCCGCCCAATAGACACCCGCGATCCGTGGCGCGAGCAGGACGACCTCCTCATAATCAAGAGGCCGGAGTGTGCGCCTGTACCTGACCTCAATTCGGCTTGGATGCTTTAGCAACAATCGTCAGACTGAGCAAGCGAGAGAGGAGAGAGCGTGGGACAGAGACGGATATTTGGGATACAGCTCTAGCGCGTCCCAGCTCTCGGTCTTGCAATGGGATGCACGTTAAGTGCAGAGGAGCGCGCGGCTCTGGACCGGAGCAAAGCGATCGAGAAAAACCTGAAGGAAGACGGACTAAGCGCAGCCAAAGAAGTAAAATTACTGCTGCTGGGTAAGTCGTGAGGTCCAACTGGCCGCTTTTCAATGAGTGCATTGAATGAGGATGCTGCAGGTGTGTGTGTGTGTGTGTGTGTGTGTGAGAGAGAGAGAGAGAGAGTGAGAGACAGCACTGACACAGCCTATGTCTCCGCAGGCGGAGGGGAGTCGGGGAAGAGCACCATCGTCAAACAGATGAAGTAAGTGCGGGTTTTTAACATACTCCGTAATTTTGTGCCTTTTTTCTGTTCGGTTCATGTTTCGGCCATGTTTCTGAACGGTTAAAGGTTGGAAACTGTTTGTCTCGCGCTGTTCTGTGTGTGGTAGTGCTGAAACACAAGCGCACCACAAGAGACAGACAGCGCTGTGAGTGTGTGTGTGTGTGTGTGTGTGTGTGTATTTGTATGTTAGCAGCATGTGTGCAGTGCAGCCCGAGAGCGCGCGTGTAACCTACTTCGCCGCTGTCTCTGCCGGCTTGGGCTTCAAAGTTCCTAAATGTTTCACGCTTTTGTCATGTGCATTTAATCTGGGTCCGGAATTTGTGTGCTGAGCAATTTCATGCGTTAAGGCCTTGTGTTCAGTTTGTCCTCTGAGTATGTGTACTTGAGAGAGAGAGAGAGAGAGAGAGTGTCTGTGTGTGAGTGAGTGAGTGAGTGAGTGAGTGAGTGTGTGCGTGCGTGCGCGCGCGAGAGAGAGGCATTAGAATCTTTCTCTATATTAATCTTAATGGGTGGCTTTTAGTGCCTGATCCCTGCACTCTCGTTTATCGTTATCCGCCCATTAAACGGATTTACTGGGACTATGCCACCTAACCTTGCATTTTCAGAACTACGGATGCACATACAACTATTTTAAACTCATATGGCAGTTTTGACCAATTGTGTTTTATTATTAAATATCATTTTGCAGATCAAACTCATACTGCACCAGCATCACTGCAGTTTTTGTAATTCAAAGCACACAACTATATCTCAGACCTAGGATATATTTAAAGGTTTTAAATATCCTCTTACTAGTTACACTTTAACCTTTTTTATTACAGTAATATAGTTATTACATAGTTACAGTTTAACTTGTGGTTTAAAATATTAAGATAACCAAAAAATCGGGCAATGCAACATGTAGAAGTACAAGACAGATTGTTGCATAAAAACATACTGCTTTTCCCACCACATATTCCAGCCATATATATATATATATATATATATATATATATATATATATATATATATACACACACACACACACACACACACACACATATAATGTCAGTTCTGTTGTGTTTGAATGGTGCTTGTGTTTCTGTAATGGCTATTCTCTGTTGTGTGTCTGTGTCAGGATTATCCATGAAGATGGGTTCTCTGGAGACGACGTAAAGCAGTTTAAACCTGTGGTCTATAGCAACACCATTCAGAGTCTCGCCACCATCTTGCGAGCAATGGAAACTCTTGGTATAGAGTACACAGACAAGGACAGAACTGTATGTATATCACATGCACACACTCTTGTGAACTGATTTAAAACGCCACAGAGATAATAAAGTACAAGTGGTGTGATTTTATTAAATATTCAGATGAATTGTTTTATTGATTTCTCCTGAAACATATTATCTATATCTATTATGTTTTATTATTTTCCATATTACTTTTGTTCAAACATCTTGATAATATAATTGGTTTGATAAATCAATACAAGGTAGCAGAAAACAGCAGGGCAGTTTCCCTACTGTTAATGTACCTTTATACAATTGTTTTGATTTGCAGTGTTCTTTAATGTTTGCATTAGATTTTTCTGGTGATTGAACTCACCTTGTTTTACCCAAACCACACTTCTCAGAGGATGCACTGAGCTACAGTGACACCTAGTGCATGAATTAGAAAATATCATTGTAGTTCCAATGCAATGAACATTTAGTAGGTGTCATTTTACACTTATATGCATTTAACAGGATGTTTCTAACATTTTGCGTGAGTTTATAGGCAGATGCTAAGATCGTATTTGATGTGGTTGGTCGTATGGAAGACACAGAGCCATTTTCAACAGAACTGCTGGCTGCCATGACACGTCTGTGGACTGATGCTGGAACTCAGACTTGCTTTAGCCGCTCACGAGAGTATCAGCTCAACGACTCGGCCCAGTAGTGAGTCCCGCTGTTATACACACATGAAATGATGCAACAAGCATGTCACTGTAAGATGTAATGTGCGCACGTTACACATATTATGTATTATAATACATATTTAAAAATGCACACGGGTGTTCTGTGTTTTAGTTACCTAGACAGTTTGCAGCGTGTTGGATCTCCAGATTACCTCCCCACTGAACAGGATATACTCCGAACCAGAGTCAAAACCACTGGCATTGTTGAGACACATTTTTCCTTCAAGAACCTTAACTTTAGGTATCTACTTAAGTATATATGTTTCTTTTATGTACGTTAAATGCAATATTTATTGGGAATTCAAAAAAGTGAGGATTTTTCCGTGCCTCCTAAAAGCATGTTATTATACCTCATCAAACTTATTTCAAACTATATATCTGCATAATATAAGTAAATATATAGAGCTGAATCTGAACTGGGTTCATAATTTATATTATCAACATATTGTCATATCACCCAACCCTAAAACTGCTCAGTGTACATTTTAAGACATATTAGTATGACGTTATGTTAAGCTGGTTTGAAAATGTGTTTAGTGTAAATATCACAAAATAAATCTGATTGACTCATTTGATATATATATATTTTTTTATTAATAAAAACATTTTTAAATGAAAAAATATTGGGAATATATTTTGTTGAATGAAAAGATACTTAGATGTTAAATAGCAGAAATAAAAAAGATCTGTATAATTGTCCTCAAAGTATATTTGTAAGTAACTGACATAAGGAATTGGAAAATCATTTCTTTTTATTCACTTTATCAGTATGTTAGACGGTGTAAATCTGATATCTTTGGTTGACCTATTTTGTTTCTTAACATGCATTGTCTGTCTTGTGTATGTGCACACATGCATGTACATGGCTTCACATGTGTCCTGAAAGTGTGTGATGTTTCGTCCCCAGGCTGTTTGATGTGGGGGGACAGAGATCAGAGAGGAAAAAATGGATTCACTGCTTTGAGGATGTGACAGCCATTATCTTCTGTGTGGCACTGAGTGGATATGACCAAATGCTCCATGAAGATGAAACAACGGTGAACTACTACACCCAGACTTACACCTGATCATTTAGACAGCTTGTATACTCACATTATGACATTTAATGGTAAATTAGTTTTTAAAAGTTTTTTTTCTATCTTTGCATTTTTCTCTAAAACAATCCTTTGACGGTCAACATAAAGTGGATCTGAATCACTAAATATATATATATATATAAAAATTTAGTATATACACATTATTCTTAAAAAGTATATATATATATATATATATATATATATATATAAAATAAAGGTTATTTAGTGTGTGTTTAATATATGATTATATAATTTAAATTCACACACATATTTATTAAAAGAAATGGCACATTTGTATATTCACAATATATATATATATATAATTAATATAATATAATAGTCATAAAATAGAAGAATGCAACAAGGTCATCCAAACAACAGGTTTATTGCAGGTTTTGACAGATATTATTGGAAAGCAGGTGAGTGATCGGTCAACAGAGCAATGCTGAGGTATTTCAGTGAATAACAGTCTTATCTTATCATGTTGGTGAGCCGGATCTGGAAGTTGGATGCAGATCAATATCAGACGGAAGAAGGTAAGTCTATGCAAGTAAGTGGTCGGGTAGCATTTAGGTAGGAACAACGAGACAAGACAACAGTGAACTGAGGTGAGTGGTTTATATAGTCTGTGCTGATTAGATGTGACAGGTGCAGGTGATCAGAACTCTGTGACTGTGAAAGAGAGGGGGGAGTGAAGGGTATTGGTGCTGTGGATGTTGGTAACTCTCTGACAGAAGCCTCCTTCCACGGGCAGCTCGACAATGATGGGGATGGCCTCTGCCTCTCTGTGCTGGACGAGTGGGTTGATTTGTGTGGAATTCAAGAAGCAGAGATGGGACTAGTATGTCATCATGGCAACCCAAGATCTTTCCTCTGGGCCAAACCCCTTCTAATCTACGAGGTACTCTGGACCCATGTAGTGGGTACTCCACTTGCAACAGGGCAGTCGAAGACGTATGTCCCTGGCTGAGAGCCAGAGCTTCTGCACTGGATGATACTGGGGTGTCGCTGATCTTCTAGCATCGACCTAGCTCTTGTGTCTCTGAACTGCCCTCTGCATGTGGATGTGAGCTGAGTCCCAAACCCTCTCGCTCTCCTGGAACCAACGGTGGACAGCTGGAACATCAGAAGGCTCATCTGACCAGGGAAACAAGGGCAGTTGGTAGCAGAGTATGCACTGGAAGGGTGTTAATCCGGTGGTGGCTTGAAGCAGGGAGTTCTGTGCATACTCGGCCCATAGAAGGTAACGGCTCAAGCTGTCTTGATGTTCATGACAATATGACCGCAGGTATCTCTCGATTTCTTGCATCTTCCTCTCAGTCTGACTGTTGGACTGCAAATGATATCCTGATGTTAAGTTGACAGTTACTCCGAGTAACTGGAAAAAGGCGTTCCACACTCGGGAGATGAAAAGAGGTCCGCAGACGAAGATGATATCTTCGGGGATCCCAAAATGACAAAAGACTTGCTGGAAGAGGGTGCCGGCAGTTTCAAAGGCAGTGGATAGTCCTTTCAAAGGAATTGCTGGCTGCTGGGTGTCCAAAGCCCAGTGGTGTATATGCTGAGTCCATGAGGGACAGACGGAGATGAGTTTGCACATATATCTGTCCCTCAGGACCTCCTGGTGGATGAGGTTCAGACCACATGGCTTCCACGATCTGGTCATTGATGGACCACTCAATCGGGCTGACAAGGATGGCTGGAGGGTGAATGGGTTCAGGAGTAGTTGTATCTGACTCAGGGTGGTAGACACAGGACAGAGCATTCACTTTCTGGTTCTTACTCCCTGGCTGGTAAGTCACAGTGAAATTGAATCTGGTGAAGAAGAGACCCTAGCGAGCTTGACAGGTGTTTAATATTTTGGCTTCCCGGAAAAAGCTCCCTCCAGCCACTGGTGCTTCTCTTCTAAGACAAGTTTGATGGCCTGTATTTTGCGGTCATCTATGTCATAGTTGTGCTCCACGGGGGACAGCTTCATAGAAAAAAGGCTCATGGATGGAGTTTGGGAGGCTCACCCTGCCGCTGAGACAATATGGCTCCTACACTGGTGGTGAATGCATCAACCTCAACGACGAAGGGTAGACTGGGATGCACTTGGGTAGGAGTGGCACAGAAGGCTTTCTTGGGCTGGTTGAAGGCGTCGGATGCTTCAGAGTTCCAGGACAGAGACTTGACCCCATGTTTCAGCAAGGAGGTTAGAGGTGAGCAGATCATACTGAAGTTGTTGATGAACCTCCTGTAGAGGTTTGCAAACCCCAAGACGCATTGTAGTTCCTTGATGGATATGGGTTGTGGCCAATTCTCAACTGCCCATACCTTCCTCTGGTCCATGCGGATGCCGTGTTGGTCGATGACATAGCCAAGGAAATGGTTGGTGTCACATTGGAACTCGAATTTCTTGAGCTTGAGGTACAGGTGGAATTCTCAAAGTTTCTGTAGGATCTGCATCACATGTTGGCGATGTTTGGCCTGGTCCCAGAAAAAGAAGAGTATATCATCAATGTAGATGATGATGAAATGATGAAGGATTTTCTGGAACACCTCATTCATAAATCCCTGGAAGACTGAGGGTTAGTTGGACAGTCTGTATTTCATAACGAGATATTCGTAGTGGCCGGCAGGTCCAACTTCGTAAAGATGTGAGCTCTCTGTAACTGCTCCAGGGCTGCTGGGACCAGAGGAAGAGGGTACCAGAACTTGACCATCAGGGAGCTGAGAGCACGGTAGTCATTGCAGAAAAGCAAGCCTCCGTCTTTCTTTACCACAAAGTAGAAACTTAAAGGGATACTCCATCCCAAAATGAAAATTTTGTCATTATTCACTTACCCCCATGTCGTTCCAAACCCGTAAAAGCTTTGTTCGTCTTCGGAACACAATTTAAGATATTTTGGATGAAAACAGGGAGGCTTGAGACTGTCCCATAGACTGCCAAATAAATAACACTGTCAAGGTCCAGGAAAGTATGAAAACATTGTCAGAATAGTCCATCTGCCATCAGTGATTCAACCGTAACGTTATGAAGCGACGAGAATACTTTTTGTACACAAAGAAAACAAAAATAACGACTTTATTCAACAATTCCTCTCCTTTGTGTCTCTCCAAATAAGCATACCGCGCTACGCTGATTTGGAGAGAGACAGAGGAGAGGAATTATTGAATAAAGTCGTTTTTTTTTTTTTTGTATACAAAAAGTATTCTCATCACTTCATAACGTTACGGTTGAATCACTGATGGCAGATGGACTATTCTGACGATGCTTTTCATACTTTTCTGGACCTTGACAGTGTTATTTATTTGGCAGTATATGGACAGTCTCAAGCCTACCGGTTTTCATCCAAAATATCTTAAATTGTGTTCCGAAGACAAACAAAGCTTTTATGGGTTTGGAACGACATGGGGATAAGTGATTAATGACAAAATTTTCATTTTGCGGTGGAGTAACCCTTTAAAGCGGCAGGGGAAGTGGATGGACAGATGAATTCTTGCTTGAGAGCCTCCTCGATATACTCCTCCATGGCCTTTTGTTCTGGGATGGACAACAAGGTAGACTTTACCACATGGAAATGTAGCCCCAGGCAGCACAGTCCCATTGCCGATGTGGTGGTAGTTTGGTTGCTAGTTGCTTATTGAAGACATCCTTGAATGCCCAGTATTCCGGAGGAATCTTTTTGTGGTTTGGAGCAGTCAGGACTCTAAATGGACATGGAACATACATCGACATGAGAAGAAGGAGTTGATTTAGGTTTAACAGACTTGAAGGTTGTTCTTTTGATACAGTTAGCCAAACAGTTCTCACTCCATTGTTGCACCTCACTGGTTTTCCAGTTCATAAGAGGATACAATCTTGTGACGATCGTTGGTAAACAGCCGCGGCTGCATGTCAAAAAACAGAGAGCACTGTAGCAGGAATCCCTAGGAATCCGCTGCAATCCTCCGCTTCTCCCGAGTAGGCCGATTGTCAGTCCATGGGACAGGCAGAGGCAGACGGTGAAGGAGTGGTGTCGGGTGGTTGAAGTGCTTGACAGAAGCTTAAACTAAGTAAACCAAAGGATCATTGGAAGGGTTGTGTGCATCGCTTGAATGTTGCATGTTTGGTCTGGTCTTCAGTTATAAAACCTTTTGTTTTGTCATCCAAACAAAAGGTTTATTGCAGGTTTTGACAGATACACGTGGATAGCAGGTGAGTGATTGGTCAACAGATCAATGCTGAGGTATTTCAGTGAATAACAGTCTTATCTTTGCAGGTTTGGATGAACAAAGAGTTGGTGAGGTTGGATGCAGATGAATAACGAATGGAAGAAGGTAAGTCCATTCAAGTAAGTGGTCGGGTAGCGTTCAGGTAGGAACAATGAGAGAAGACAACAGTGAACTGAGGTGAGTGGTTTATATAGTCTGTGCTGATTGGTTGTGACAGGTGCAGGTGATCAGAACTCTGTGACTGTGGGTGGAGTGTAGGGTTCTGTTGCTGTGGATGTTGTTGACTCTGTGACAATAATATAATGTAATATAATGAGAAATATATTTAAAAAGCTTGCAGAGTTTAAACTCATGGTAATTATGCAGCCTAAAAAAATACAAATGTGTTTGATTACATTTTTTCTCTCTCTTCTCTGCAGAACCGTATGCATGAGTCTCTGTTGCTCTTTGACTCTATATGTAACAATAAGTTCTTTGTTGACACATCCATCATCCTTTTCCTAAATAAGAAGGACCTTTTTGGAGAAAAGATTGCGAAATCTCCACTGACTATCTGCTTCCCAGAATACACAGGTACAAGAGCTATGCACACATGTATATAAGAAATGTACAGATATAAAAAAGGAAAACTTAGTCCATCATCTCTTCATCTTTCCTGCAGGCCCAAATACATTTGAAGCCGCGGCTGCATATATACAGGTTCAGTTTGAAAGTAAGAATCGCTCTCCTAATAAAGAAATCTACTGTCATCTAACCTGCGCTACAGACACAGGAAACATCCAAGTGGTCTTTGATGCTGTCACTGACATCATCATCGCCAATAACCTGCGCGGTTGTGGCCTCTACTGAGCTCCGACTCCGCATGTTGCCCTTCCAAATGGTAACAAGTGACTGAACTGACACCCCTGTGACTTTGGCCAAGGCACTCCCTTATTTCAATTCACTCTGTCAATTTTTGTCTTTTGTTCAGAATATTTATACCTTATTTTCCTTTGTAGTTTGTCAGTACATTGCTGGAGTAAATAACGTATGGGTGTGCATGTATAGTGTAAAAATTAGTGTTTGGCCGGGCGTAGATGCTTTAAGCCTGAGTGCATGTGTGTGAGTGGAAGTCATAACGAGTGAGAGTGTTTGACAGGTGATAACACACAAAGGTTCTCTGCTGTATAAGACACTTCCAAGTGCTGGCATAATCCATTAAAATGATCTCAGAGTCCCAGAAGGATCAGTGACTCTTGCAGGCTAAACATCTAAAAATATTGAGTGACTGAGAGCAAGATATATGGTGAATCATTTAGAAGAGCTGAATGTCACCTCAGAAACTGAATGTTGATGATGAGCTCTTTAAGCCAAAGTTGTTTGAGACCTGGCATCGCTCCTTTTTAGGTCTCTGCTCAATGGCTTCAGGCTGTGAAATAAAATGCCTTTCAGCAAATGAAGCCTCTTACAAAGTGTGATGTTGACAACATTCTCACTCAACATGAGCACAAATAGTTCCAGATCTTTTCAGTTGTTCGTTTCTGTATAAATTATTCTGTAGTTTATTTATTTATATAACTATAAGCTCATGTATTTACATATTTTGTATCGCCCCGCACTTTGTGCACCCTATCAGTGTCGGGCTATGAATACAAACAAACTAGCTTACAGACGGAGAACTGCATAAATATTAAGATAGTAATTCGGATATATATGTGTATATATATATATATATATATATATATATATATATATATATATATATATATATATATATATATATATATATAACTGTATTACTGAACGAATGAGCTATTGCTTCTTTTTATCACTCTCTTTAACTGTTGACATGACGTGTGAGAGTGTGTACAGATGTGTGCGTGTGTGATGCATGCACACTCTTTATTCAGTCATGACTGTTACTTAACCCAGATTTCTTTTCCTATTTTCTCTGCTGTGGATGGATTTTTTTTGTTTGGTGCACTGAATGTCCTCTTTTCCTCCCTTGGGGTCATACTGCACTGTACTGCTGGGCTTAGTCTTCTGACCGACCAATAAAATGTTTACATTAAAAAAGAAAACACTTTAGCACCAACTACTGGTTGTGTACTGATTTGTCCCTCCTTTAACATGGTAAGTCTAGTTTAACCTGCAGTTATCAAGAATTGGGCTGCGTATATAATTGCGCATATAAATACATAAAATAACATCAGTGTCAAATATAAGAATTATATTATGCCTTTATCTTTATCTGATGCCCACATAATACTGAATGAGATCCCAAGTTCATCCATCAGCGCGCTCACACATATGACGTTCTCACGTAATTGTGACGCACGAACGAGCGTTTCCATTTATTACTACCAGACAGATTTTTTCCACGAAAGCATCATACATTCGTTGGAATTAGGGTGCCAAAATGGACCAGTGTGACTGTTCTAAATGTAAGTATATAAACCAAATATATATAATTAAGTAATTATAACAAGAAAATACGGTGACTCGCGCACGCATCTTCGGGAAATTTTAAATACTATCTGTCTGTGTTGTAGCTGGGTCTTGTAAATGCGGGCAAAACTGCAAATGCTCCAACTGCAAGTGCGCACATAGCAAGAAAAGTGAGTCGAATAACTAACCTCTTTGGATTATTAAACATGACTTCACCCAGAATTCTACAGAATAAAATAATTCCCCCTTTTCGACCCGGTAGGTTGCGGCAGTTGTCCATCTGAATGCAGTAAGGGCACAAAGGACTGCGAGAGCGCGTGCAAGGACAAGGAGAAGTCGTGCGACACACACTGCTGCAAATGAAAGTCTGTGATCTGGCTGTGACACTGTGCTCCATTAATAATGATAACATACAACAAATCTTTCGTGTACTCCCTCATTTGTTGTGATTATTGACGAAATTAAAGGATGTACTTTGAGTTTTAATGTTATTTCTCATCCATACAGCCAGGATACATACACAGTTTAAAAACGTTAAAATCTGTAATAGCTCACGTACACTAAATACACCATATTTATATTGTATACACAATATACAAACTAACAGAATGCCTAAATTGTAAAAAACAGAGCATCTGTTGACAATACCAAAGCACAAATTATAATTCTGCCAATGTTACAGGACTAGAAGGAAAGAGGTTTGAACTGTATCCTGCACACAAGGTGTTATGCTTATGAACATTCATAAATACGCTATATATAAGGTGTGTGCTTTCTGCTTTAGTTAGACCAGGGGGGTTCAAACTTGGTGCCAAGAGCATCCAAATATGATGATCCCCTTGTGAGGGACCCCATTCCTAAAATTTAAAAGCAGCTTTGCATGTATACATTTGACACTGTGGCCTGGCTTCACAGACTAAAACAGGTTTAGGCCATTGTTCAAGGATTTTTTATGAACATGCCTTAAAAAATCAAACCAAGACAAAACAAGGGTACTGACATATTTTAGGATCAGTCAGTGCAAGTTTCTTTCAGTTGAAATAGCTCAGAATTACATTTCAGTCTGGGACTAGGCTTATGAAACCAGGGGTGTGTATTAAGTATTAGGTGTGACATTAAGAAAAATAACCTGACAACATTTTTCGTTCAAGCACTTCAAATTTGGGTATATATAAAGTTATCAAATTATTATTTTTATCATCATTATTATTAAATCAAAATGATTTTGTTATATAACATTATCAAACTCGTAAGTTATCTGACCTAACGAAATAAATAGCTTCAAATTTCAATAAAAATGAACAGAAATGGAGTGTTGCTTAGTTATAAAAGTAGTAAACAGCTTATTCTTAGGTGATAATGATTTAAGTAAGATTATGAACAATACTTACAAAAGCACAAACTACGGCAGGAAATGTTATATATATATATATATATATATATATATATATATATATATATATATATATATATATATATATATATATATATATATATATACATACATATATATATACACACATATATATATATATAAAGTTGCAAACTAATAGGCCTAAATTACTCAAAATATTAGTGTTAATAGTACTGAGATGATGAGATCCTTTCCAATCAGAGTTAAGAGCGTAACAGTAGCCACGCCTCTGTAATGTGACGAGCCAATGATATTATCGCACACTTGTCACTCAGAGAGGCCAGAAGAGACGCTGTCAAATGACCGGCGTGTTTATATTTAATTTGTTTTACATGATCGCGACTTATGCAATGGACGTTTATATAGCTTGAGTATGTGGCAATGTCTGTATGACCTTTCTAGTCGGAAACCGCGAATCATAACAGTGTTCTTCACGTTGTTATCATAGCAGCCATCGCACGTCTATGTCTGCGGAAGTAGTTTTGTGTTGTTCTACCATGTCACAGTTCTAAGAATGACTCTACTTTTTATACTAGAATGGACCGTGAATTGACAGGTATGAGGAACTCTTATATCGTTCTTGTAAGTTATACCGTGCTGTCGTAAGAATAACCGCAGTATACTGTGCCGGGGTCAGTGACCGAGCACATGCCGGTCAGTATGTTTGGATTCGGGCGCCTGTCCGCCGAGTGGAAAGTAGGAATCGCATCGGGAGTAGTTTTTTTCTCTATGCTTATATCCAGAACATTAATCTCAGAGCGGGTTGACAAAAACACTCGTGGTTCGTTGTTTCGCATTCAGTTTCTCCTTTTCATCAACTCCCTTCTGCTCCTCGGCTCTCTTTACATTTGGAAACGCGTGGTGCGGCGGCTGTGCGGAGCCAGGGCTGCACCTTCTGTCCCGCAGAGATGCTGGCGTCTTTTCGTCCTGCTGTTTCTTACTCTGGTGCACGGGAGCTACCTGTGCATGTTTTTCCTCGTGGACACTGAGCCACACTGGTTATCATTGCTGAGTTTCTCCTGTTTGGGCATTTATGTCATCCTGCTGTTCTTCCTGTTTGTTTTTGGCTGCCTTACCCGCCTCCGCAGGCTTCTCTCCCGCAGCCGAGGAGGAGGAGGAGGAGAGGATGCGGTCGCGAGCGGATCAGTCAGTCATATAGTGTTGGCAATGATAGTAACAGCAATACTGGCAGTATATGGGTTGGTGAATGCAGCTCAGCCTCCACGAGTAATTGAGGTGGAGATCCCAGTAGAGAAGCTCCCTGAGTCTTTGAACGGGCTCAGGTTGGTGCTTCTGTCCGACATACACCTGGGACCTACAGTAGGCCGCTCCAAACTGCAGCGCATTGTGACTATGGTGAATGAGCTGAACCCAGGTAATTACAATTATACAATTATATGCTATCTATCACTATAATCTGTGTTAAATATAAATATAAATATAATGTTAAAGGGATAGTCCATATATAATATACATAATCTTCATGTTCAACTGAACAAAGTGAGTATTACAAGTTTGGAACTACATGCAAATGATGCCAGAATTGTATTTTTTGTCCCTTTAACATGTATCTGATATTGAATTTTACTTTGTTTGTTGCTGTAGATGTGGTGGTGATTGTCGGTGACCTGACTGACTCTCAGGTGACTCGATTGAGGAGCGCTGCAGAACCACTGGGACAGATGAAGGCTAGACTAGGCTCCTATTTTGCTACAGGTCTGTCTTAGTTAGCTGTTTGAAATAAGGATGTAAATAAACATTTTGTGCACATCTTCACATTCATTTTTGTGTGACTTTCAGGCAATCATGACTACTACACTGCCGATGTTGAAGGTTGGTTTGAGCTCTTGCGCTCGATGGGGATTCAGGCTCTTCACAACAGCCATGCAAAAGTGTTTCGCCCTGAACAAACTCAAGACTGGATTTGCCTTGCTGGCATTGATGACCTTGAGGCCCGCATGCTACGGTCAGTCCACACTGATGTCATTGTCAGGTTCATTTGAATACGTACAAATCTGATGCAAATTGTGTGTGTTATACTGGGCTCATGTTCATGGTGTTACTTCGGTTAAAGATACCCAGGCCATGGCATGGATGTTGAGAAAGCTCTTAGTGGCTGCAGTGCAGAGAGCCCTATTATTCTTCTTGCACATCAGCCTCATGCTGCCAAACAGGCCCTCCAGCAACGACCAGACATCAGTCTGGTACTCTCAGGTCTGTAAATATGAATTCAATTATTGTGGTCTTTCAGATGCTTTGGTGTTTTGTAAAGTGAAAATTTAGGAGTATGCTGCTAAAGCTTAACTTCTGTCCTCTACTGAACTCGATTTTGCATTTATGTAGGTCACACGCATGCTGGTCAGCTGTTCCCCCTCACCATCCTGGCATTCCTGATGAATCCTTTTTTCTGTGGACTCTACCGTGTCTCTGAACACACTATGGTCTACGTGACCCCTGGTACCGTTTATTATGGCATTCCAATGAGAATTGCAAGCCGTTCAGAAATTACAAAAATTATATTGAAACGTGCTTGAGAGCCTCACACAGTGTAGGGCAGGGATTAAACACACAATCTCATCCATACATTACCCTGCATGCTGTGACACAAACAGTTCACATGTATTACATAGTAATGTATGCATAATTATGCGATATATCAGTCAAATATATTCTACAGTTTGCACTATGATTTGCTTGAGCAATCTTACAACAGGTCTGTTTCACTATACAGAGAGTGAGACACATTTAGCCAGGTTTTAGTTGTCATTTATTTTTTTAATGTGTTCGCAATTTGAAAAAAAAAAAAAAAGTACTAAAAATACAGACACTTTAATATTTGATTATTCACATTCCAAAAGTGCCAGTTTTTAAATTACTTTGTATTTGAACTGTTTTACTCAGGCCTCTTTCATCTGTTTTAATCAGTTCATTACACAATCAAAATTAATTGAGTGCACTGCTTCGACTGTCACAACTGGGAGTCAGTCAGGGATTTCATTAACCATCTTTTGTGACAAATGTTTTGATTAAAGGTTACTACTACACCAAAGCATCAGTCTCAAAATGCATCTTTTCTAAAAATGCCTAGTGAACTGCATGTTTTATACATTTGGAATCATACTTACTGCATACAAAACCAGCAACACTTGTGGAATGAAGAAATAAAAGAAAATATATTTGCAAATGCAGATAAGTTTATTTCATTTGTATTGCACTGTTGCACTTTTAAGTGTAGAAAGTATGATAAGCAATGCACATAAACAATATTTTCACTTTTAGTTTTATTTTCCTCAAAATACAACTTTAGAAACACGGCAAGTAAAAGTCTATTTCGCGGGTGGAGGAGCTTTTTTCTTCACAGCCCGCGTCAGAGCTTGCTGTAGCACCGGATAGAGTTTGTGACAGCCGTCCATGCAGCTTCTCACAGCATCGGACAGTAAGTCTTCCCGCATCTCTCCGTCCGCAGTCAGACCAGACACTTGATTCAGATTGGGAAGCAGAGCCACGGTGACACACCCCTGGTCCTCCCCGTAACCCTCCTGCCAGCTCCCATATTCCTCCGAGTATGAAGGGTCAACGAGACACGTGCTTCCACTCTGCCGCAGCGTACATCCCAACACCACATCATACATTTCAATGCCGCCGTCCGCCAGGGCCATAGAGGCGCAGGTCACCGCATGCGCCAGTATCGAGCCGTCATTCTCCAGAACCATGACATTAACCTCAATCTGAGAGCGCGGGTATCTGTGTAGGCAAACTCCTGGTTGTAAGCTCTCCTGTAGAGTCTGTGACAGATCTCGTTCCTCACTGCCTTGGATCCAGGCACCGCGTTTCAGACATGAAAACGGCGCGAGCCTGAAGTCGCAAACAAGGCGACCGGTTTTCATATCTGTTTCATCCTTGCGTTCAGCTTCTCTCGGTCCATACACCGAGCATATAATCTTGGTGTTCCCAGCCTCGAGGTACGCAGAGCCCTTCGCCTGGCTGATCAGCCCGCACCGCGCAAACACTGGCCGCGCGTCTCCATTCCCCCGGACGCCTTGCCTGCTGCTGGCCTCGGGAACTTTACCTGGGGAAAGAAAGAGCAGTGGGGACTGCGACTCCTCCGGTCCACGGATGCGTTTCGTATCAACGGGCATTTTAACTAAACCCACGTGATAATGAACAACTTCTCAGGAGCTGTTCAGGTCTTGTTCGTGAAATCAAATGCGACAGGATACTGTTAGTTATGCTCTACCGCCATCTGTCGGATGGGCGTGGCGTGACGCACAGCGAGACTTCGAGGTATGACAGTTTGGGATGTGTACCCTACGTGTCATTTCAAAGTTATATTTTGCTACATATTATTCTCATTTTTAAAAACCTCCCAAGAAAATGTTTATTCAGACTATCTGAATGCATATCTGTATACCTGTATATAGGCTATAACACAAACTCTGTAGTCTATATTATATAGGCTACTATAACCTTCTTCCCTTTCTTTGCTTAGTGAACTAATCAGATTCCAAAATTTAAGTAGGCCTACTTGTAATTAGATTATATTACATTTTAAAATACTCGGAATCAGACTACAGTGTTTTACTGATTACATGTCGCATATGACTTGCAGGTACACAAGTATAATATTTAATATTTTTAGTAGCTAATTGTTTTGTTTTGATTGTTTTAATGTTAAAAATATTTATTGTAATTTAATATTTTTATGATTTATTAGCTTTTCATTAAACTCGTGAACCCCAGTTTGGAAAACTTTTAAGTAGGCTAATATAATGTATATGCACTTCCTGTTGTTAATAACAAATGGAATATTTTCTTTCTCTTAGTATTTTTCTATCAATATGGTACACGATTATCTTATTTAAATCAATGTGTTAAACGAATTAAGTAAAAAAAAGTTGGCTCCTCTACTAAATTTAATTTGAATAACGTAAATAGACCTACACAGAAAAAAAAATTATTTCTTTATAAATGTAGGCTATTTATATATATTTTTATATATTTACATTACACTTGCATTACGTTTTACAGCCAGCTGTAATATAGGCTATTTAATATAAATGTTGACATGCTTTCTTATGAATAGGCTATTATAATTGGAATCGGATAATCCATGGCTTTTTAAAAGTGACAGAGCCTTCACATCATTAATAAATTAAATTAATATGATTTATAGATCCGAATATTATGTAGTGGAAAAAATGTGGAAATGAAAGTTCACAAACAAACTGAGTTTTAGTCCCTTTAACAGGCACGTGCCTCAAGCAAGCGCTTCAATTGAATGTTTGTTCAAAGGGCTCAAAGAGGTTCGCAAGACGAGCACTAATTACATTGCCACGGTGCTTCACTTGAGAAAATAACACCGAATTCCTCCTGTTCTAGACGAAACCAGAGTCTCGTTTGATAAGGACGCTGAAGTAGTCGCTCCTGTGTGAAATCAGCTGCAAATTCCTCCTAACGTGCATCTTTAGAAAAGCAATCATTTAGACTCGGAACCCACCATTATAAACTCTAGCAAGTCTTTACAATATTTCTCACCTGGGGATGACATTTTTAAGGGGTCTTACTTGAGACAGGCTCACTCGCATTACTAAACTGAACAGAGGTTTTAGAAGTGCGGATGCTTTGGACATAACGCTCCACTTTTACAGAGGAAGCTTCTTAGATCGTTTTCGTTTTAGAATACAACAGAACTTTAGATTTGTGCTTCGTACTAAGCATGGAGGAACTGGCTCGGGAGAGTATACGCAGCATCAGTCTGCTATCCAAACCTGCGCGGGGCTCGGACGTCCCGCGACTTGGATCGTTTGGGGCCATTTTCATCATGCTTAAATCAGCCCTCGGCGCGGGACTCCTTAACTTTCCATGGGCTTTTGAGAAGGCTGGCGGCGTGAACACAGCCATCAGTGTGGAGATGGTGCGTTGTGTTTCTGACTAGTGTAGATGAGTCACTTATGCATTAGGGCACTTGCACAGGTATAATCCAATTTGTCAAGCTGAAAGACCAGCAAACAAACTTAAGATGGTTTGTCAAAATTCTTTCTTTCTCTCTCTCTCTCTCTCTCTTTCTCTCTCTCTCTCTCTCTCTCTCTCTCATTATTTTTTTTACATTTTTCAATCAATCATCCTTTGAGATATTCTTATGTATTAATATAAAATTTACATTCAGTACTGGCATTGAATAAGATTTTTAAAGATTTTTAAGAAAAATCTCATATTCAGTGAGGCTACAATTATGATTAAAATACAGTAAAACAGTAATATTGTAAACTATTTTGACAGTTTAAAATAACCATTTTCTATTTTAATATATTTTAAAATGTAATTTATTCCTATGATGCCAAAGCAAAATTTTCATCATCATTACTCCAATCTTTAGTGTCACATGATCCTTCAGAAATCATTTAAATATGCTGATTGGTGCTCTGTTATTATTAATAGTTCTTCTTATTATCAGTTTTAGTAATACTTTAGTGATATTTGTATTCTTTGACGAATATAAAGTTTAATGAACATTTATTTGAAAAATTTAATTTTGTAATATTTTAAATGTCTTTGCGATCATTTTTGATCAACTTAATGTGTGTTTTCTGAATAAAATAATTTTTATTTATTCATTCCTTCTTTTTTTTTTACAATCTTACTACAAAGTTTTGAAGTGTATCATGGTTCCAACAAAAAAAATTAAGCAGCAAAAACTGTTTTTAACTGAAAGGTGTTAGGAATTTTAGAGTCAAATAATGTGTTAAACTAATGTGCAAGGAACTTTTAACAAAGAAACAGCCCATAAGCCTTTTACACAGCGATGCGAAAAAGAATATGTAGATGTTTAAACCAATTCAACATCTTTCTCTCAGGTGTCTCTGGTTTTTCTCATAAGCGGGTTGGTCATTCTAGGCTACGCCTCATCAATCAGTCGGCAGAACACGTATCATGATGTGGTACGAGAGGTGTGTGGACAGAGGATTGGCCATCTGTGTGAAATCTGCTTTGTTTTCAACCTCTTTATGATCTCTGTGGCCTTTTTGGTGGTTGTGCAGGATCAGCTGGATAAGTGTAAGTTGTATGTGTTGTTCCTTATGAGTCATTATGTTTCAGTGTGAGTAACTGTAACAGATTAATGTGTATATATATATACACATGACAGAGACACAAAGAGATCTTTTATCCATTTGAACTTAAGTGTCTGTGTGTTTCAGTGTGTCTGTCTCTGTATGAGACAGTGACGGGAAATACAGAAGGAGAGATGCCATATCACTGGTACACAGATCACCGTTTTGCACTCTTTGTCATGTGCCTCATTATCATCCTTCCACTCTCTATACCCAAAGAGATCGGCATCCAGAAATACACCAGGTGTGTTGAAAGCTGACACATGTATCTGTTACTCCCTAAATCTTTTTAAACCATAGAATTCCATCATTTAAAGCTCTAGTGAAAAGTACTGCATGATTCCCTCACTCTCCCACCTCTGTCCCACTTCAGCCTGCTGTATCCATCATCTCTGAATGTTTCTTTATGTTTCATTGCCAGTGTATTGGGAACTTTGGCTGCTACATACCTGAGTGTAGCCGTGATTGCAAAGTATTATCTAAAAGATGAGCACACAGCAGACCTCACACCAGAGCACAGTCAAGGGTGAGCTAAGTACATGTTTTCCATAAAGTGCATGTGCATGTATATACTATTCATATGAGTTTAATATCAGTGGTTTATTTTGGTTACTTGTAACAGACTGGACTCGTGGGCCTCCATCTTCAGCGTGGTTCCTACTATCTGTTTTGGTTTCCAGGTCAGATTCTATATATTTAAAAAATATTTTTTTTTCTATGCAGAGATAAAATATTCTTTCTTTAAATTAATGGTGCACTGTTTGCAAACTTCTGTGTTGTACTTTTGACCACTGTGATTGCTAAAAGCTCATATACTGTAATCTTTATTTATATTACAGTGTCACGAAGCTTGTATTGCTATTTACAGCAGCATGGAAAACAAAAAGATTACACACTGGGTTTTCATCTCTGTCACTTCTATGATTTTCTGTCTGCTTATTTATACTCTCACGGGTGAGACATATTTGTAGAGCTCATTATTTTCTACAGTATAAATATTTTCCAGTGAGTTTTAAATGGAGAGACTGACACTTTGTAACAATATGGCAGGTGTGTTTGGTTTTCTCACATTTGGACGGGAAGTAGCCTCAGATATCTTGATGTCATATCCTGGAAATGATGTAGTGATGATTATTGCTAGGCTGCTGTTTGGTATTTCGATCATCACCATCTATCCTATAATACTGCTGCTGGGAAGGTATTATAAACCACAAATAAATGTGAATAGCTCACTGCACACACTCTGTGTACACACACTCATGTGTCAATGATTGCGTCTTGTTCACAGGTCAGTGATTCTAACACAGATACTGCGCTTTTGGGAACGACGGGCCATAATTACATCTGTGTTTGAGAGTCGGTGCCGTCTGATCCTAACAATTCTCTGGATCACTGTGACTCTCCTCATCGCCATATATGTACCAGATATGAGTGAGGTCATCAGCATAATTGGGGGAATTAGTGCCTTCTTTATATTTATTTTTCCTGGTGAGACACTCAATTAAACAATTACAATCTCACCAACACACAAGCATGCATACATACCCTACCGTTCAAAAGTTTGGGGTTGGTAAGATTTATCTTATGCGCACCACAGCTGCAGTAAAATCTGTGATATTGTGAAATATTATTACAATTGAACTCTTTTCTATTTTAATATATTTTAAAATGTCATTTATTTCTGTGATGGCAAAGCTGAATTTTCAGCAGCCATTTCTCCAGTCTTCAGCAAAATCATTTTTATATGCTGATTCGGTGCTCAAGAAATATTTCATATTTATTTTAATTATTTGAAATAGAAATCTTTTGTATCAATGTATTTACTTTTTCATTTAATCAATTTAATGCATCCATGCTGAATAAAATAAACTTTTGAACGATGCAGTGCACGTACATAAAGACTCATCCGTGAGATGATATTGACCAAACTGATTTTTTTGCAGGGCTGTGCCTCATTTTTGCCATGCAGACAGAACCTATAAATCACAGGATGAGGTGAGTAACATCTTATGTATGTTTAAAGAAAGCCAAGTGAAGTCATTTTAAATTCCAGACCATTTCCTCCGGTCTCTTATTTACTTCTAGCTTTTTTCATACATTTATGGTGTGTCTAAAAATATAGTTTTTAATTACTTTCCCCCTTTTAAATTTTTTTTCCCTTCAAATTTTGTTTGTTCCTTCCAGATCCATGTTGACAGGATGGGGTGTGGTGACTGTCGTTACTGGAGCTTTTATCTTTGGCCAGAGCACAACTATAGCTGTTATGGAGCTGACACACAAATTTTAATCTTCGTCATGGTCTTCATCATTTGGAATATCATTGTCTTGACAAAATGTGTTTGTATATTTGATTAATGAATGATAAACAGTATGATACTTGAAACCGAGGAAGAGAAAATGTCACACAACAGTGCCTTATGCTTGTATTACAGCTAGATGGCATACAGCAAAAACTACTGGGCATGCGCACATCAATATAGCGTAATTTTTGTACAACACATTGTACAACAATAATGACTATTTTTGCATTATTGTAAGGGGTAGGTTTAGGGTTGATATACGTGCAGATGTTAATAAAACACAATCTAATAGGTAGAAAATTCTATTTATTGTTAGCTTCTTTTGCTGTATCCCTTCTAGCCACCACCCTGTAAGTGCTCAGTTTGATATGTTGTGTGTGTGATTAAGAAAAGGTGTAGGAGGATTTTTGTTTATATATTTATTATATTGTGTAGGTTTAGACAAGAACAATACATTTATTTAAATGCATTATGTGGAATGAATACTGAATACTGGAGTATATGAATACAAATATAAAGAATGACTGTGTAGAACATTCACAATTTCTTATTTAAATGAATTAACATTTAACTTAATGTGAGTGTGAAATTGCATAACCTCTATGAAACAGTTCATGATTTGGTATTGTAATCCCACAAATGAAATTAACCAGGAAAAGAGACACATTTTTTACTCATTTTGTGCTTTGCCACTATTCAATTGAATCAGCTTTCTATAATATCATTTACAATAACAATACAATTTTGGATGAGAGAAAAACACATTTTATGTGTCTAATGGGGATATTTAGATGTACTGTAAACAAGAATTCATGCATTTTAATAGGTTTAAATGTGGGTCGAGCTCGTAGGACAATAGGAGGGTTAAATAATGCTGGTAAGAAAAGGAATTCAGTGGGTGAGGTAAGAAAACTGATAGGCTATGAAAATACATGAGGTCACATGACTAGGAACCGGAAGTAACCTTAGACGTTGCGCTGAACTGCTCGAGCGTATCGCTGAGCTCTCTCCACCTATTTCGAAGAAAACTGGCTTAATAAACGCCTCGTGAGCTCTTGGTGTATGCTGCTTATGTGAATCGATTAACAGCCGTATGACTCTCTCATGGCTGAAGTGTGTTGATAGCCTCTGAGGGCACTGATCTGTGTGAAGTGTTAGTCATTTGAGAGAGTTAGCAGGTTAGCCGCGCTCCATCATGACCGTGGCGGTGTTTTTCGGCTGTACGTTCATCGCTTTCGGGCCAGCAGTCGCTTTGTTCGTGTTTACAATCGCCAGGGACCCGCTGCGAGTGATCTTCCTTATAGCAGGGTAAGTATCAGGGCAGATATGCGGCTCTCATCTCCCGGTGTGAGTGCGGGTTCAGTGTGGATGAAAGTCCCGTGATACAGCACTTCAGCACTCGGGCTGAGTCCTGCTAAACATCTGCTGCTTCAGACAGATCACCAGGATCTGAGGCTTAGAGATATTATTACAAGAAGATACAACCTTAAACTCTAACAACCGAATGCAAAGAGAAGTCTTAAGACATTTAAACGAATGGTTTGGGGTCTGTAAGATTGATTTTGTTTTTAATTAATACCTGTGTTCAGCCGGGATGCATCGATTTAAACTGATTAAAAGCGACAGAAGAGAGTTTTACATGACGTTCTATTAAAGTTTCTGTTCATATAAATCTTTAAAACATGTCAGGGTTTCCACAAAAATATGAAACCGAAATTAATTAATTATGAAATTAATTCTGAAAATCACGTGACACTGAAAACTATTATGACTGCTGAAAAAAAAGCGTTGCAATTGTAAAAATGTACGAAAATAAAAATCATTTGTTTTAATAATTGTAATAATATTTCTCAGTTTATTTATGATCGAATCAATGCAGCTTTGGTGAGACTTGTGTAAAAAAAAAACGTTAAAATCAAATCATACAGATCCCAAATTTCTGAATGTCGTGTAGCTTTTGAATGAGCTACTCCTTTAAGAGCACTTAAGCAATGCAATGCAATGGAATGGGGAAGCATTCTGAGCAGTGTTTGAAATAAGAGAGTATTTGTAACATGATTGTGCTTGTTTCAGGGCTTTCTTCTGGCTGGTGTCTTTGTTGCTGTCCTCTCTTGTGTGGTTCATCACGGTTCAGATCAGCAACAAGAACAGTGCCACTCAGCAGACAGGGCTGCTCATCTTCGGGGTTGTGCTCTCTGTGCTGCTTCAGGAGGCTTTCAGATACGGTTACTACAGATTGCTGAAGTAAGAACTAACTGTTCATTTTCTGTGTTCGAAAGCAGCCACATAATCAATAAACCTAAATGTAACCGCGTACGGTGTTCTTGAGTGCTGACTGTGTTAATATTACACTGATAACTGTGGCAGGGCTGTGTTTTGTGTGTTTGTTTTGAGGTCATCTACACTGTCAACTTAAAAAAAAAAAATAAACTTTGTTACCCCCACTGCCTTAATTATTATTTTTTTTTTCGGTGTGATTTAGTTGTTTCAACATGCATTTTTGAGTTGAAACAACAGTTAAGATCAATAAACACTTCATTTTTAGACACATTTGAAATGTACAGTCTTTCTCTATAACTAAAACATATTTGCTATTTTAAAAAATAAAACACACATTACTGGTAAAACATTTGGGGTCAGTAATATTTCTTCATGTTTTGAAAGAAGCTTCTTCTGCTCACCAAGTCTGCATTTATTTGGTTCAAATACAGTAATATTGTAAAATATTATTACAATGTAAAATAACTGTTTTCTATTTGAATACATTTTAAAATGCAATGTATTCCTGTGACAGCAAAGCTGAATCTTCAGCCTCATAACTCCAGTCTTCAGTGTCGCATTATGCTTCAGAAACCATTCTAATGTTCTGATTTGGTGCTCAAGAAACATTTCTTATTATTATCAAAGTTGAAAACAGTTTAACAATATTTTGGTGGAAACCGTGCTGTTTTTTTCAGGATTCTTTGATAAATAGAAATCTCAAAATAATATTATATATTATATTATATAATTTTGTTATGTTACCCCAAAGGATTTCTTTCAGTTTTGAGTTCATAAATTTATTCTCACTCAAAAGTTTTAATTTATTAAAAAATAAAAAATTTACTGACCAAAAACTGTTCGGCTATCTCACCCAATCTTCCTGTTTCAGTAGGAAATAGAAACAAACAGTCCCTCCTCAGATTCCATGCAGTCTTTAAATAACTGAAAGATTACATCAGTGATTCAGTTTGGTCTTCAGTGTTGGTGTTGTGTAGGAGAGTTGTTAATGTCTGTTATTGTATCTCTCGCAGGAAAGCAAATGAAGGGCTGTTGGCGCTCAGTCAGGAGGACACCATGCCCATCTCCATACGGCAGCTAGCTTATGGTAAACATCCATCACATGCTGCTTCTAGCAGTCCAATAAACAGCCAGTGTTTTGTTTAAGTGTGTGTGTCGTTGGTTTGCAGTATCAGGTCTGGGCTTTGGCTTCATGAGCGGAGCCTTCTCTGTGGTCAACATACTCTCAGATTCCTTGGGTCCGGGAACTGTCGGTATCCATGGCGACTCTCAACATTACTTCATATCCTCAGGTAATGAGATGCCAGTTAGTGTTTAAACCCTGGGAATAATATTGAGTGTCTCAAGCAATCAGCGTATGCTTTCTCTCCATAGCTTTCATGACACTGGCCATTATCTTGCTGCATATGTTCTGGGGGGTTGTTTTCTTCGAGTCGTGTGAGCGACAGAGATGGTGGGGTCTTGGAGCTGTGGTCATCAGTCATCTAGTAGTATCATGTGTAGTAAGTGAACACACTTCATGCAGTAATGCAGGGGTTCCCAAATTGTTTTTTTTTTTTGTCAGCTGAATCTCTTAGAAACTATATGTATATGTTGTTTATTATTATATTGTTTTAACTCTAATTACAAAAATGAAGATTTAAATATATTGCTGTTTTAAATTACGATCGTCCAGTAAAGTCAAAAAAAAAAAAAATATTATATATAATTCTCAAAATTCTCATTAAACTCACTGCACATACAGAGATGGATTTCTTTGTTTCCCTCATGAACAGTAATCGTTACTCAGAGAAGAGCAACAGACACGAGCAGCTGACTCACTCTGATCACAAGAGCATCATGTGAGACACTGTTGTTACATCTTTGTATTGGTACCTTTTTTTTTCTCTCTCTCTCTCCATACAGTCATTTGTGAACCCACACTATCAAGGCAGTCTGATCCCGACCTACATCATACTGTCTGTCATGGCGGCCTGGGCGTACTTGTGTGCTGGAGGATCCTTGAGGAACCTCAAACTCTGCCTCACCTGTAAAGATAAAGACTTCTTGCTGGCCAATCACAGGCCAAGATAACCCATCAGCTACAAACAGGACTTTCTCCAAAGACTGGCTCATTGAGCCAGTAGGCCGATGACACGGCCAGCAGCCCTGAACTCTGGGAGGCTTATGGTCTGGGCAGTCTGCATAAGAATGGTTGCTGAGTAACAGGAATTTTATGTCTGCAGATCTTGCCCTTTCTGTAATTACCTCTTCTTCTTCTGTTTTCTGTTCTGTACCTCATGTTGTGTGTGTGAAAGAGACACTGAAACCATGTCAAAGAGAGAGAGAGAGTGTGTGAGTGTGTTTTATACTAATTAAGTGTCTAGAGCTGCTTTCATATGTGATTTTCTCCTTTGTAGCAGGTTTTTTAAAAAAGGGTCTTGTATAGGTTTGGCCTTAAATTGTTGATTCTCCCTCTTTTCAGGCCTTTCCTCCTGTATTTTATGTTTAACTGGCCAGTTAGGCTCATATGATCTGCCACTATCCTGACATCAGTTTTAGAGCAGATCTTTAATTCTCTTGCGATCAAACCCTGGAGCATCACGTTGTTTTCCTTTTAATTCATGTGTTTGTAAGCTTGTCTTTTTAAAGACCCTCGTCAACTCTCTCTAGGGCAGCAGTTTAATTTTCCCAGTGGAAGGTATTTAAACTGCTTGGGCTTGAATGATAAACGCAGTGGCCACTCTTCAATAAAACCACTACTCTCTGCTACAAGAAGCTCTGGATGATTTTAAACACATAGATAGGTGACCACTGACCCCAGTGGTATCTGTTTTAGATGTCACTTTTATTGGACTCATATGCTTCGTTTTCTTGTAAGATGTATGAATTTTTGATTCACAATAAAATAGCTTGAGCTCAAATCCATTGTAATTGGCTTATTTTCCATCAACATTTTTGTTCTGAATACATTTTTTACAGGTTTTTTCCCCCATGGTGTAAATATTTTCAAATAAGCCGAGGGAAAATATATATACATATATAAAGAGAGCGAGAAAGCGAGAGAGTAAAAGCAATAATACTGTGAAATATTAAAATCTTAAATCATTCTTTTCAGTTTTAATATATTTTAAACGGCCATTATTCCTTTGATGGCAAAGCTGAATTTTCAGCAGTCATTACTTCAGTCTTCAGTGTTGCATGAGCCTTCAGAAATCATTCTGAAATATTTGCTGCTCAAGAAACATTTCTCATGTCATTATAATGTCTCTACTGTCACATTCAATTTAAAGTGTCCTTATATTTTAATCCTAAACTTTATAGCATTTTTTCCAGGTCATTTTGGACTTTTGAATAACCAATAATGCATCAAAAATGCCGTTTCAGATTCAAACATTTATTGCATCTGACATAAGAAAACTGGTGTAGGTGGTTCAAAAAATTCAAATAAATACAGATGCTCGTAAAACAATTTCCTAATGAAGCATTATCCACAATGTACAATGTTTTCCTTTTTTTTTGTCATTCTATACATTTTTTTAAATAAAACACTTTCATGCAGAATATCCTGAAAAAAAGGCAGAGCCAAAAGAAGTATGAATAGTGAAGAAAGACTGCTTCAAAGCAAAGAGAAGGCGAGTGTGTACATGTGTGTAAACAGATTGTGTGGCCCACCCAAGTTCAGCTTAATTGCTAAGAAACGAAAGGTGAAATAAAAACACTTGATTACGTGTTTAAGATGTGTATGTGAAACCATCTGTAATCATAAAAATCATAAAAGCCTGCACCGAATACTAAACTGAGTCCCACACAGCATACACTGTGTTTACATGTGCATGTAGGGGGTCAGTAATCTGTGTCCGACCCCTCTGCGTTGTCCACATTGCGGGAGAGCATGTAGTTGTCCATATCGATAGAACGGCAGTTATTAATAGCATAACGCAGCCGCTCCGCCATGACTGGTTGGCTAGAGTAAGGTGGGAGGCGGAGCTGGAAGAAGCACGTCTGAGAGGTGGGAAGACTGTCATATGGCTGAAAAACGGAGAAGAAACACACATTAGCCGCTTTTCCACTGGGTTTTTATGGATGGACGGACATTTATAGCCAGACACATTCTTACCCGGTCCACCTTCATGATCTGGAACCTCTGGGATATATCAGCAGTGTTAGCGGGCAGACGGGAGCGTCCCGAGACGAAGCGCATGAAGAGGACTCTCTCCTCATTGGAGAACTCCTCCAGCGTCTGCCAGAACCACTGCACCAGCTGTTGCTGCTCGTCCACCTCCCTGTACCGGACCACCTTCTTCAGAACCTCCACGCTGATCTCCGGCAGCCCGCAGACCATCTGCTCCAGCTGCCGCGCTGTTAGCAAGGAGAGCAAGGGAACAGGCACGATCCAGGACATGCCCTCACGCACCGCCGCCACCTAACGTGCATTCAGAGGTGAACGCAAAGAAGAGATGAATAACAGGATCAGATGACAAGTCATAATCTAGGTGTGGATACACTCCCACATACAGAAGAGACACAATTGAGAGTCGAGGTGAACACACCTGGCGTTCCATTTCATGCAGGCGATACTCAATGGCACGCTCTACATACTCCTTCCTATTGGAAAAGGTCAGCGGTATGCTGTTTCCTCCGGGGATGATGGGAACCATTTTCCCATCTGCACTTTGGCCAACAAATGAGTCCAGTGGAATCATCTATATATAAAAAAACAAACAAACAAAGTAATAAAGTCAAAGAAATTAAACCCATGAGTAGACATTATAACATTTGAAAGCCCCCAAGTTACTTCTGGTGTGATGACAATGCTACTTATTTTCAACCTTTTTTATTTACAGAAAGGACGAGAAAAAAAAAAAAAAGAATGATAAATTGATTTAAGACTTAAATATTTATATAAATATTATAAATAATATGTGTAATAATAGTAGTAGTAATAATATTTAAATAATAAAAATAAAGTCTGTAATTCTAAAAGTTTAAATAACTTAAAATATAAATAAATGTTTTTTACACTTTTTATTACCAATTAATTTGACTTTCCTAGTCATTTATGATTAAAGGTTTTTAATTGTTTTTGCTCAAAATTTGTACCTGATAAAATATTTTAGAGCTTGACATAACTAGATTTTTATATTATATATATATATATATATATATATATATATATATATATATATATATATATATTATTATTATTGATATTAATGACTTTTCCAAGTCTAAAGATCACATTTTGATCCAGGTTTTCCAAGGCTGTGGGAATTCTGGTTCTAAAAAATAAAAGTTGTTGAGGGAACACATTAAAATAAGACATGAGTTCAGCTTAAATCTGATTTTTTGTTTTAGCTTATTGTAAAGCATATTCAGTTTTATTTTGATTTATTCAAAACCACCTTGGGGCCCCTGAGAAACAGAGTAAAAAGTATTTTATGGGAGTCCACACCACCTCATGAAAGTTCTGCTCTGTGATGCCGCTGTCCTCCAGGTGTAAGATGCTGTTGAGGGTCTGTACGTACAGCAGGTCCACTTCCTCCAGATCTTCGAGGGTGAGAGGAATACAGCACAGCTGCTTCCACACCATTGGAGCGAGATGCAGATCTAGAGGCTTCTTAGTGCGGATGGCCACTCCCATCAGAATACCCAAGAACTTGAACTGCAGCAGGTGCTCTTCCAGACAGGCTGAGGGGTTCAGCAAGAACCTGAAGACACACAAAGATCAAGAAAACCTGATCAGTTTAGTAGTTTAGTGGAATACAATATTCAGACAATTGTCTGTCGGCACTCACCTGTCTCGGTTGTAGCCCACCTCTGCTGCGGCGTTGGGAGAAGGGATGAGAAGATCCACCACTCCTGTCTCCAGCTCCTACACAGAGCGATACGCCCAAATTTAATGCTCTTGTCATTTTTCATAAGGCTGAGCCATAATGGGATCATATACACATTTCCGTCAGTATCGCCCTACCTGGCACATCTCTGTGATTGTGTCGTCAAACACCCCTCCGGCATCATCTGCCCCCTCTCCCACAAGCTTGACTTTCCAGGCTCGTGACGGCAGCCTTAGATCAGATGCGTTTAGTTTCACAACCTGCCTGGCGATCTGCACAAATATGGGCTTACACTTCCTTCCTCTGAGAAAACAGGACAAAAAAAAAAAAAAATCATTTAAGAAGTTCTACCTCGAATGCAAATGAGGCAGAGAATGTCTCAAGTGTTCTGGCTGCAACTCTTGAGCATGACTGACCGTGTAGAGATTCTTTTGACTGTGATCTGTGGGCCGTAGTTCTTCCCCTGCACCATGGTCTTCCCGATAGAGCGCACCATGGGCAGTGTGTAAACTCTAGGGGCCAGCAGGGGCCTCAGCTGACCCTGGACTATACCCCACGTACCTGCATTATAGCGTGACGTGCAGCTCTGAAACACAAATGATTCATGATTGAACAGGACAGTGTTCATGGAGGTTTTTTCCCCCAACAGCCTCAGAGTAAAGAGACAATATGATGCAAACATGAGATGCTTGTGAGTGTTTAAGTGGGTGTATACCTGGTTGTTGGGGCTGAGGTTCAGCAGTCTCCATGAGGAGTACATGAGGTCAGAGAAGTGGTAGAGCAGGCGCAGTCGGGCTCTCAGAGCCTCCATACTGACCTCTCTCAGGGCACTGTACTGAGGAGGCACACACAGGGGCAAGCCCAGCTGCAGAGGCACTGATGAACCTGAACACACAAACACTCCCCCTCAACAACTGATCATCACAGCTACAAGCTTTGAAATGTGTTAAAAATAAGGAATTAGTGCAAAAATAAATAAATAAATAAATAATGATGCTGATAAAATGATCAACTAATATACTACAATACTGAAAAGTAATTATAATCTTCTAATAATACTATTCTAACAATAATTATTTTATACTATCATTAATATTGTTTTAGAAATAGAATACGTATGTGTGTGTGTGTGTGTGTGTGTGTATATATATAAATATAAATATAAATATATATAAAATCATGAAAATGCCATTCATGAAATTCATTGAATTTTTCAATGAAACCTTTCATTAAATACATTTATTATAATATATACACAGATATACTATTTCTCATTATATATGTATGTGTGTGTGTGTATATGTATGTATTTCATTAATTTTTTTATTATTTCAAGAATGTAATATATAATTACTTTTCAATATTATAGTATATTAGTTGATCATTTTATCATCACCATCGCACTCATTTTTTATCTGTAACACATTTCAAAGCAGTCCAGTTAAACCCTTAAGATTTATTTTGTATAAATGAAAACCTTTAGGTCCGTGCACTTTTGCGTCCATTCGTTTTTCGTTTTTTAACCCAGAAATAAAATACGGAAAAAGCGGTTCTTTAATGGTTCAAACACTGATGAATAGAATAAGCAGACACAAACTAATTTTCATTATTCAAAAGTCGCATTTCATTAAAAATATAGAACTTGTTTTTAATGTGTATATAAATGCTAAATTTCATTTCTACCTTTTTTAGCGTCTCTATACAGGCGCTAGCCCCCTTTCATGCTACTGGCGTGGCTACCATAACTGCTTTATGAAAACTTTGAGCTTCGATATTTTTATGATCTTAAAGTGCCCCTTTTATGCTATTTCTAAGGTTCCTAGTATTGTTTTGGGAGTCTTCTACAATAGGTTTACATGCATGGAAGGTCAAACAACCCTTTTGTTTTCTCAAAATATGCATTTAATATCACCTTATTTTCCAACGATTCTCAAACGTTTTGTTCAAAGCAGTTCTAAGGTTCAGTCTCTCTAAACCCCTCCTATGGTCGTGCCTCATTGATTACAACAAATTTTTGTGAGACTGCGATAAACTGAAATGAATGACAGCTTTATAATTATTATAGGGAGCACAGAGAGTGCTTTCTGAGCTAATTCATTCAGAATTTGAATAAATTTTTCATTATGCTGTTGGACCAGTGACAGCTGCATGCTGCAAACATCCGCATATAGACTTTATATTTTTCACAATTTTTTGAGAATGTGTGAGTTCAAATTTGACATGGTCGCATTTGTGCGAGTGCGTGGTCTGCCCTCTTCCACATGCAAGTCCTGTCACCAACAGCCAGGGCTGCGTTTCTCGATAACGATTGATCTTAAGAGTTTAAGGTTTTCAGCATAGCATTTAAAAATACAATAACCGTTCTACAATAACGAATGGACGCAAAAGTACACGGACCCCTTCACATTTTAGTGCATAGGTTTTTGTTTTTGATGTCCTCATTCCACTGCCAACTTTAAAAAATGATCTATATCAAATATACAATAATACTGAATAATAATTATATGCTAATAATAATAATATTAATAATAATAAAAGTGAGTCAGTGTGTATGTGTCTGTACCTGGAGCACGTGGCGGTACAGGCGGTGCAGTCCATGCTGCACTGTGGCAGCGGCCTGCAGATATCTGCTGGATGTTTTTGCCTTGTAAAGCACTGATGAGGGTCGGCTCTCTGACATGGTTGGTGTGGCCCAAGCCCAGCTAATAAAGAATTTACAAAAACAAAAGCTGATAAATTTTCATGCTATTGTTCAGATATTACATAAAACCAATGGGAATTTGTTAACCCCCTCCTCCCAATAATCACACACCTGTCCCTCTGAGTTGCTCCCCCAGGCATAAACATCTCCAGTTGATGAGAGAGCAAGTGTGTGCTCGGCCCCAACAGCCACATCCTCTATAAACACGGCCATTAAAGCAGGGACTTGCTGAGGCCGGTTATGATTTCGTGCTCGACCCTCTGGCAGACCAATCAATCGATCTGTCACATTATAGCAAAAACAATTAAATAAAAACAGTGGACTTGCTTGAACATTCATCAAACAGTTTATATTAGTGTGAAGCTTCTCCCTGAGACAAGTATGTGTGCGGATGGCTTACCCTGCCCAAACGTGTACACGTTTCCATCTTTGGTTAGAGCAACAGAGAACTGTGTGCCACATGCCACCTTCTTTATTCCAATTCCACACAAAACATCCACTTTCTATAAAATAAACCCACAGACTTAATTTAGCGAAGGCCAAGAGTTTTGTTTATGACATGTAATGTTTAATTGTATATGCTTGTGATGCTGTTGTCACATTAACGTGTCAGTAGTTGTACCTGTGGGGAAGATTTGGCTGTAGAGTTTCCCAGTCCCAGTTTACCATAGTCTCCATCTCCAAACGCCCAGACGGTCATCCCATCAGCTGATACTGCCAAAGTGTGATTCAGCCCACATGCAACCTACACACAACCATGATACCATAAACATCAGATAAAATTGTGTTCAGAGGCTATTCAAAAGTCCACAATGAGAATCTGGGATTCAAAATCGAATTTAAACATGGAAATATACAATATTTATTTATATAAGAATAAGAGGATAAATAAATGCCTTCATTCATTTATTCTTAAAACATTTAATATAATGTTAAATATATAAAATAAAATAATATAATTAAAAAAAAAAAAAAAAAAAAACTTTTGAACAGCACTGTATGAAGAATGAGTTACCTGCCCAACCTGGTGGCCCTCCAGTGCACTGACTCTCTCTGGTAACTTTTTGTTAGAGGTGTTTCCAAGTCCCAGTCTGCCATAATCTCCATTACCAAAGGAGAAGAGCTTTCCGTCTGCAGTCACCACCGCTGAGTGTTTAAATCCACATGACATCTGAACACAAACACATATTCTGATGAATTTACACAAACTTCATCATATACACCTCACAGGAAAAAGAAGAAGAGGAGAACTGGAGAGGCATCTGGGGGAGTTTAGGAGTGTGGAGAATTTGAGAAGTTTTTCTGACCTGGACCACCTCCTCTCCCTGCAGCGCTTCTATCTGCCGCGGCCTGCGCTGTCTGTCACTGTTACCATGGCCCAGTTTTCCGTAATCTCCATCTCCCCAGCTGAACACCTCGCCGCTCTCAGTTAGAGCCATTGAATGGCCATCAGACCCACAGGACGTTACTAGCTGGGTCACCACAAAGCCTGCACAAACACACATCACACTTGCTGTTAACACTTTCAGGGTATTGTAACATATATAATGAAAGTCATTCAGAGTTTGTGTGTGATTTCAGCATGCCTTGCAGAGCAGATATGACAGTGAGGACGTGCAGATCGTCTGAATTTCCTTGTCCAAGGCGGCCATAACTGCCCTCGCCACATGCAGACACGGTTCCGTTAGCCTGGATCACGAATGTGCAGTTCTGCCCACAAACAACCTGACGAAACAAAAATGAATAAATACAATTAATTTGTTAAAAAAAACAAAAACAACTTTTTTTTGTGTTTGTTTATACCTGTTGGGCCTGAGAAAAAGAGGGAGCCAGAGTTGGCACCAGAATGTTTCGCCCAGCCTCGGCGAGCTGCCCATGCCTGCCAGCACCCCATAAAAACACATCACACTTCCCTCCAAGGTGCCAGTCCTTAAAAACATACATTTAAAACCTTTAAATATCTCTTGTTATATAATATTTATTATTTAAATAAAATATATATGAATGTTTTACTTCTGGTCTGGAAGTGGCCCATGACATGATCTGCTCATCCAACCCAGACACCCACTTGCTGTTGTCCTGTGTGCGATTTTTAAAAAGGCTGTGATCATCATGAACAGCTCAGTTTTTCACAATTAAATCATTTAATATGTCAGTCTCACTGCAGGACATTTGTGTGTTCTTTCTCTCACCATAAGCAGTGCCAGTTTGTCTTTGGCCACGGGCTCCAGGTCGGGGACGATGAAAGACTCGGGAAAGGTGTGCCCGCGTGCGAGGGCTTCGGCTGTTTTGACAGTGGTGGAGAAGCAGTGAAGCCACGCCCACTCACTGTTGGCCCAGGAGACGGGGGAGGGGGTGGAGGAGGAGCCAGGCTCAGGTGGGCAGTGGGCCAGGTGAGGCGGGACAGGAGGGTGACACAGCAGAGTATCCAGCTGCAGACCCACCGCTAGAGACGACAGACACTGCATGTAAGGACTGTGGACGAGCTGCTCTCCGCACACCACATGAGGCTGAAACACACAAATAAACAACAAGAAATCACCTCAACAATGTCCCTATTTTTTGCATTTTTACATGAACAGTATTTGCTAAAATTATATCAAAATTAGTAGCTGTGTGTACCTTCTCATACGCATATTGCTCCTGAAGCATGATGGGAAGTCTCTCCAGGAAGGCTCTCATGCACGGAGCCATGTTCAGTCCCACAACGCCCTGCTTTTTTAGTGCCGTGCGGCAAGTTGCTAGCACATGATTGGTTGACATGGACTCTGATGAGCTATTAACGACCAGCACATCCTGCAGAACAAATACATTTCTTATTAAGTAACATCTTTTCTGAATATCTTCAACAGAAATGGGCACCAATCGAAACATTTTAACTTTAAGAAAATAACTTATATGCATGTTAATGTATCCAGCAAAAAAACTGAATACAGAGTAACTGCCCCTTTTTTTTTTTCCTTCTACTTTTTTCCTTTAATGTTTGAATCGGATGCTAATATTAGGAACAATAGTTTTTTTTTAAAGACATTTTACTTATCTATTTTATTCATATTTGAATATATGTGTTATTTAACCATAACTGCTTTGTTTATTACATTTTTTTATTTATTTTTTTGATAAAAAAAAAAAACTCATCAAAACAAATGAAAATCAATTGAATTTAAACATTCAGGATTCTTTTACCTTTGAGCGATTGGAGCAAACAGCTACACCTACGTCAGGGATCCAGACTGTGCTGTGAATTGCTCCAGATCCAGCAACTACCGTCTGCAGCACGGATCCATCCTACACATATAAACACACGCTCAAACGTCATGAAAACACTACAGTGAATCCTTTGGAGTTTGTTTGTTAGGACTGTAAGTTAGCCTGTATGCATTTGTGAAGTGTGTGTCCATGGTAGACACTGACCCGCAAAGACCAGATGTTCAAAAGTCCGCCCACTCCTCCAGACACAAGAGCAAGCCCATCTGGACTGAACGCTACTGTCCTCACAGGAGTCATGTGACCCTGCAGCTGGAACACACACACTGCTCCTTCACAGCGCTGGGGGTCCAGCTGGACAGAGACCAGGGAAGTCACATAACACACACAAACAAATACTAACTGATAAAAAAGCACAGACAGCAAAGCATTCAAAGGTTTTTAATTGCTCATGTTACCATCAGTTTGGATTTGAATTCTGATTCCCACCAGGCATCAGGGCAGGCAGTGCTGGACTCTGAGTATGACGAAGGGTCCTGAGGTACCTTCCATACAGTTACCAGACCGTTCTGACAACATCTGTGAGAAAGAGTTTTAATCCCTCAATGTTTTTTATGATCATATTCTTATTTTAGGTTAAGGACATATTTGACAATGCACACTTTATGAGTAAAAGGTGAAAAAAAAAAATACAATTACACCCTTCTGACTTGAAAAAGGCCTAAAAAAATGAATTTCCTGTGCTTTGCAGTGAAACAAATTCACCAAAAATAAATCAATAACAGTAACATTAATCATAAAAATTTAAAGAATGATTATTTGCTGTTAAACTGAAAAAATGTAGCACTTGTACACCAGGCAGTAACATTTTGCATAATTTTAAAAGAAAACCATAAATTTATTAACAGTATTTGAACTACTGTTCAAATTTTTGGGGTCAGTAAGATTTAAAAATGAATAAATAAATACTTCTATTCAGCAAAGATGGATTAAAATTAAAGAGTTTACAAAACATTTATATTTGAAATAAATGCCATTCTTTTGACCTCATTATTTATCAAATAATCATTAAACAGGTAGCATGGTTTCCACAAAAATATTAAACAGCAACATTGATTATAAGAAAAGTTTCTTAAGCACCAAATCAGCATATTAGAATGATTTCTGAAGGATCAAGTGAAACTGAAAATTCAGCTTTGCCAACACAAGAATAAATTAAATTTTAAAATAGAAAACAGTTGTTTTAAATGACAATAAAATTTCACAATATTACTGTATTTGTGATCAAATAAATACAGCCTTGGTAAACATAAGAGACTTCTTTCAAAAACTTTATCGGCAAAAATCTCTCCACCCCCACTTTTGAACAGTAGTGTAATTAAATATAGCAGATCTGGATTTAGTTCTCTCATGTATTAGAGTACACTGTGTCTGGACGTACGTGGCAAACATGTTGAGAGGTTTAGGTCCCTGACCAGGCAGGCTGCACCAGGCCACAGCATTGACAACAGCAGGATGGGTGATACTTTGCAGACATGTCCAGCTTTGACCCAAACCTGTCTCTGACCCTGTCCATAAACGCACAATCTCCTCTTTAGCACAGCTTAGTAACACTTGCCCACCAGGAGCCCAGCGCAACGAACTGATGCTTTCCTACAGCCAAAGCACACAAAGAGAGAACAACGATTCAACTGTCGGTGAAGGCATGTTAAACTACTTCTTCACACATGAAATATTACAGACAAGAATGCGTGAAAGTATGTTATGCTTAGGCTTATGATCATGATGACTCTAACCTTGTGGGCATCAATAACCACCACAGATCCATTCTCTGAAGGCTCCTTAGAGCCAATTAGAAGCCTTCCATCAGTGTATCCAACTGCAAAGGGACGATCCTCACTGTACCATGCAATTTGCATCACAGCCACTGTAGAGAAGAGCAACAAACAATGATACATACATGTAAATGTTTCCTAAAGTAGTCTTTACGGTTTATGGTTTCATAAAAACTGGGTACCATCTTTCCTGAAGCAGTGCTGGAGTTCAGTTCTCTGCAAATCAGAATCATCAAGAACCTCGAGAAGTCCCAGTGTCCCATCCATGCGACCCACCAACAGGAGCTCTCGAGGCTCCCCGCTCCACAGAGACCCTGCCTCCTCTTCTGGCCAAGCTAACGATGACACCCAGTGAGGCTGCAGGTCCAACGAGGCCTTCCCACCTTGTGTGCAAAAACACAACATTAAGGATGTGCCAATATTCAAATTCTGTCTGCTATTTATAAGCCAATAAGCATGTTATGACTGAAAAATGAATGGTATTAAAATATATATAATGTATTTCATTTTGTCTAAAATTAAAAATACTGAGAACTACTATCAGTTGTTTCAACTGCTACAAGTGAATTAAGGCATTGCAACATTAAAATGCACATTATGAAAAAAAACTGATTATATTTATTTAAAGCTAAATTTAAAGCTAAATTTATTTATAGCTGTAAAAGAATCAACGATGCAAAAAACAAGTAAAAGAATCAACAAGTAAAAGAATCAACGATGCAAAAATGAGACAAATTCTGCTATAAATCAGCAGCTGTAGCAAGACAATAGTGTCATTATTCAGCTCCAGTCAGTTCAGTTCAATAACTGTGTAACGTTCATTCATCATGAAACAAGTTCAATTCAATCTATAAGCAGCTCTACTGAAGACAGTTGTATCATTATTCAGCTCAAAACAGTTCAGTGTTGATTCAATTTGCAGTTCAATTAGTGTCGATGTTGCAAAATTCATGAATTATGAAAAAAACAATTCAGCTATAAAGCAGAGACAATTATGGAATTACTCAGCTCAATTTAGTTTTATTCACATTTGATCATGTCAGTGCCATCATCGATGATATTACTGAATATTAAGTGACAAATAAATGCCGTTCTTTCAAACTTTCCGTTCATCAAAGAATCTTGAAACGTTTATAATAATAAATGTTTCTTGAGTACCAATTCAGCATATGAGAGTGATTTCTGAAGGATCATGTGACACTGAAGACTAATGTAATGTAGAGTAATGTCTGCCAAACTTTTGAACGGTAGTGTATATGGTGATGGTCAGCGACTCACCATTGACCTGCCAAATGTTCACTATTTTTTCCATGGCAGCAGCCAAGTACTTCCCACTGACACTCCAAGCCATTGGAGCCAAGTTTGGATCACCTGGAGACCCCAGGTTACCCATACACTCCTCCGAAGTGTCATCTCTGAAGACAGACAAAAAAGATCATAAACATCACATTTCAGTGGGTGAAAAACAGGCCTAATTAGGACAAAGAGAGGAACTCACCCTTTATTAAAGACACATGTCTGCTGCAGGGTGTACAGGTTTTTGGTCACGTTCCAAATGCGGACCGTCCCATCATTCCCGCTAGTTGCCAGAAAGCCTTTTTTACTACACCACCCACATGTGATCACCTACAAGAGACCAAATGATTCAGAAACTATTCCAGTGCTGTTTAAAAGTCGCAAACACACGCCGCTGGGGGAATCCTACCCTGCTCTGGTGGGCCTCGAGTCTGAAAGTGGACCACTTCCGCAGGTCTCCTGCCACGTCAGCGAAGGTCTGCGGGCGGCTCTGGTTGTCTCGGTCGTGAGCCGCCAGTGTGCGCACCAGCTGCTGAGCGGCCCATTGGCGGTGCTGCGACGAGAGCCGAGACGAGAGGCAGCACGCCGCCAGCGCATTTGCCAGCTCCAATGGGCCTACAGCAAGAGGGGCACAGAAGTGGTGGGCATAGAGAGGCGACATTAACCCTGTGACAACCGAGCAGAACAAAGCCAGGCCACAAGCGAGATAAACATACACACGTGCCCACAGATGGGTACACAAACACACACAAACACACACAATGAGAAAAAAATATTATATTAAAATGGCTGTGATTGGTGGCAAAGGCGGTGGTTTTCAGGCTGCAACACAACAAAGCTTCATCTAACAACCCCTCTGCTGCCAAAACAAACACATCAAATCAGATTTATGAGATTTAACTGAACGAAACAAAATAATAACAAAAGACGACAAAAAATAAGTAAATAATGTGAGTAAATAAGCGGCTGGCTAGATGTTAACTAACCTCTTTTTTCCAGTTCAGCCTTGTCGTAGCCGTGTCGAAGCCTGGCACCTTTATCGGCAAGCAGAGCTACCAGCGCCTGGGTCACCACAAAATTGGGCGATGTCACCAGCTTGTTTTCTTCGGCCACTCCCCTCAGGAAACTGGGCAAGAACTTCCTCTGTATTGGATCATCTACTGTGGTCAGGTTCATCCCGGTGGCAGCTGATATCAGATTCTAGAGGAAAAGTGAGGCAGGGTGAGACATGAAAAGATGTAACGCTTTTTCTTGTCTCTCTGTTTATTCGCTATTCATGAGAACATCTGTCTACCTGAGTGCACAGCTGGACCAGGAGTTTGGCAGCGGTGGGGCTGTTCGATGCCAGACAGCCAACGGCGGTACTGAGGTATGCCAAACAAGAGATGGGTTTGGTGGGCTTGCTAGCCCCTCGTGGGCGCTCAGAGGATCCAGGGCCTAATGTAAGGCCTGTGGAAAGTCCAGCTCTACCTGCAGCAGCCAAACACATCAGACGCACCAAAGTCCTAATGTCTGTCAAGCCCAGAGACTCCAGTCCTGCTGCTAGACTGCAACTAGAGCCACTGAAGAGCAGAAATATGAGTCACATCAGACAATATGAGAAATATGAGTCATAAACAGACACATCAATAAACACACTAACCTAACTGACAGCAGGGACAGTGCTCTCATGACCATTGTTCTGGCTAACAGGACTTGTGCGGCGGCAGTGACTCTTCTCAGAGCCACCAGGCGATCAGCAGACATCTGCAGACCTGCCGCCTGCTCCCCCAAAGACAAGCGACCTGATGAGCTCTTATCCACTGAGCTCTGGCAACCTATAGACGGAACATTCATTACTCATGCATAGAAATACACATACATATACAAATCCTAGACGATATCTGTGAAATTACAGGCATTTTAAACCATGATGCATACTCTGAACCACTACAGTGGCAGAGTCTCACCATCACATTGGTGTTATTATTGTACCTATCTGCAAGAGAGTCTCCTCCATGCTGTTGGTTGCAGTGACCATGGCAACAGAAGCTCCGAGAGGGTCAGTGTCTGGAAAATGGACTGCCTCGGGGACGGGTCTGCGTTCACTAAGACCCAGTGGAGCAGAGAGCAACTCAAACTCCTCCTCACCCGTCAGACGCTCTGCATCGTCTACATCCAACATGTCCCAGTCTTCTGCAGGAAAAAAATTGTATTTAGACACACTGATCAAATCACACAGTCTGGAGTGGTTGTTAATAATTCTAACAAACTTTACATGCATTTTCGGTGTTTTTAATATTTGCTGCATTTTGTTTTTTATAGGTATATTTTGCATGTGGACACTTTTAGTACCTTCATACACACTGTCTTGCTTTCCCAGCAGGTCTGGTGCTTGACCTTTATACCTGAAAAACAGAGATCAGTGAAAAATGTCAGATTGAAGTGAATTCGGCTATGTCAACGCATGCATGCAAACTCTCAATCTCACCTCTCAGGCAGTGGACCTTTGATCTTGCTCTTCATGTTAAGGTATTTCTCTCTGCAGCTGCCACAGAGCAGATAATAGGGATTTCCACTTCCACACTCTCCTCCAAACCAACCGTCCACATAAGAGCCATTGCTGCGGTAACCCTGGCGATTGGCACTGCGACCGCATCCCGGGTGACTCTTCTTCATGTGTTGGTTGAAACTGGACACGCTGACCCCGCACAGCTCACACACGACCACCTCATCACGGTCCTCTGACTCACACACATGCTAACACAAAAGCAAACAAGACAAAACCACACAACTGCGGTCAGATGGGAGAGCAAGTTGTGTATATGTGAAGATTTGAAATTAATGAAAGCCAATGGAACATGGATCAGGGCTGAAGCATCCCAGAATGCATTTGCTGCTTCTGTGCTGTGCCGGCAAAACATGCACCAGTGTTAGTGAGAGTGAGGGAGCTGCTGTGCTTTAGCAGAAGTTTGTCTGTGTCCAATATTGAGGACGCGAGTGAGCAAACAATATGCAAGTACAATATTTGTGTTCTTGAACAAATGTGTAGGTGTGTGTACAGCCGTGCAGGGGTTAAAGGTGAGTAGTAAAGCAGCGGCAGCCCCAGGCTGCTGTCACACACACCCATGTTGGCCAGTCCAGTACCTCCGGGATCCACATTCCCAGAATGTCGGAATCGGATGCAAGCTCCTGGGTGAACATGGCCTCCATGGCTTCCTGATCCAATTCGAGCTCCAACTCTTCATCCAAATTGAAGTCATACAGCGCCCCGAGAGGCCCAGGCTCCTGCTGCAGTCCAGAACCTTCTCGACGGGCTTGAGTTCGATGTGCCTGCACTGAGCGGTACAGTCCAGCTACACAACAAAACACAATGTTAGTGTGGAGTTTTTTTTTTTTTTGATTCTTAAAAATTGAATTGGTTTGTCTGTGTACAGGTTGTGATGGCCGACTTGCCGACCAACCAGTCAGTGTAGTTGACAAGTTTAGCTAGTTTTTACTTTTTTCCCCTCATTCTAAAATTAAAAATATATAAATTGTCTGTCTGTCTATACCAGGGATAGGAAACTCCAGTCTTGTCCTGCAGACTTTACCTCCATCAAGCACACCTGAAAAACTAACGTATGTCTTTAGCATTGCTTGATAAAGTACAGGAATGTGTGTTTATAGGGATGGAACTAAACTCCGCCGGAAAGTGGCCCTCCAAAACCAAAGCTGCCTAACCTTGATCTAGACTTCAAAAGTTTGGGGTAGGTAATAATTTTTTTAAGGTCTTGAAAGAAGTCTCTTATGCTCACCAAGACCACATAAAACTAAAAACTGTAATATTGTGAAACATTATGACAATTTAATAATTTAAGTCTTCAGTGTCACATGATCCTTCAGAAATCATTCAAATATGCATTTATTTGATGCTAAAGAAATATATATTTTTTTGAAAATAGCTAAATATTTTTGTGCGAACCGATACATTTTTTTTTTTAAGGATTCTTCGATAAATAGATGCTGCTTAGGGTCAGAGGAACCTAAAAACATTGCTATACAGGACTTCATTGAAAGCGATTAATTGACTAGTTGTTCAGATTAACCACTGACTAGTTGATTTAGAAAAGGTAACTTTGGAGATGCCTAGAGTTTACCTGCACGAGCTAGTAAAGTGCGTGCAGCCAGGTCAAAGCGGTGTTTCCTGCTGGCTGCAGAGCGTCCTCTGGGCGTAGGGCCGGCAGAGGAAGAGCCCAAATCTTGATCAAGACCTTCAGGACTAGAGGGAGAGAGAAGTAACAGAATGATGAATGGTCAACAAAAATTAAGCTACACACTGTTTTCTTACACTCATGCAACAATACAATATGTCATGCCATACATTCTGTAGGTATTATACCTCTCACTGAATCCCTCCTCCATCTCTGCAGCATCAGCGTTGGGGATGTCACCCGGTGAGCGCAGGAAGCTCCTCTCTGTGCTCTTACCCCCTCCTGCCGCACCAGAGAAGGGGTCTGAAGCCTCATCAGAGTCTGCCGTGCCTGGGTGATCGATCATCCACATCGCAAGCACAGTGATGTTCTGAGCATCTGCCTCTCCACGTGCACCTACAGACCAACACAGAACATACTCTGAATATCTGAAATGATAACGTGGAAAAAAGCAGAAATTCTGAATTAAGACAAAACATTTCTATGAGAGTGAATGTGTGTCTACCTGTTGCTTCCAAAGCTTTCATGATCTGCCTGAGTGAGAAACCCATTTCCAACAGCGGAACTGCGATGGCAGGAGGAGGTGGAGATGTGGAGAGACGACTGCTGGGGTCTGATAATGCTTGGAGAAAATAAACAAACACAGTCAGCTGTTTAATACAGGCCTATGTATAAATGGATATACAGTCATGTTTAAAGGTCTGAAAGACAGCCTTTCTAATTAATTCTTTTTTCCCATTACACATGATATCATCATAATTTGAGTGAAATGTTGAATCTTTTATATTATTTTACTTTTTTATTTTACTTTATTATTTTCCTGTGCTATTTATCAAGTGTAAAATTTAAAGAATACATCTTAGTATATTTCTTATGTGTTATCAGACTCTTGGACCACATTTTATTAATTAAGAACCAAACATTTTATGCGTTTGTACCTGTCCTGCTGGTGGTCCTGGCAGGCTGGGACTCAGGTGACGTGAGGCTCTGTCTCCGGCCGTGCTCGTCTGACGGCGAGGTGGGCAGTGATGACACAGGAGGGGTCTGAGCTCTACGTGCTGGCAGAAGGGTGGTCGTCGGGTAGCTGGAGAACATCTGCCTGCTCAGACATGCACATGCAGATCAATCATGACACAGACTGAAAGATTAATTGTTCACACACTCTCAAAGAGACAAAGTGTGTGTGTGTGTACCTGAGCAGGCTGAGTGGCATTACTCCAGGTGACTCAGAAGCCGGTGCCGTCTCGGCGTCTGTGACAGGTGTGGTGGCTGTGGTAACGGGTGTGGTCGCTGTGGTGGTGTCCTCCAGTGAGGAGCTCATAAAGGAGGTGCTGCTGGAGGCTGATGGGGAGGTGGTGACCGGAGTTTGAAACTGTTGGTCTCCCTCTAACTCCTCACACTCCGTGTCCACTAAAAACACACACAGATGTACCAATATGAAAATTCCTGGTCTAAACCAAAAATTCTTGACCCATTGGACCAAAAATTTCTAATAATGTTGAATGAATCTTCATTCAAATGAAGAGAATTTACATTACATATAGACCCCAATCATTTTTAAAAATGGTTTAAATAAATTATATTCTCCTCCTGCTAGGGACAGCAAAATGTACACTGTACAGTCTAAGACTATATACACTACCAGTATAAAGTTTGGGGTCATGATTTTTTCAAAGAAATTATTAATACATTTATACAGAATGGTTGCATTAAATCAGTCTAAAGTGTCAGATGTTAAAAAACCTTTACTGTATAGTATAGATACAGTCAGTTTATGTGTACCAGGCTTGTTTTATGTTTTCTGATATACCTGTCTTGGAACTCTGGCCTTCCTGTTCTTCAAGCAGGCTATTGACCACCAGTTTGTAGATCATGGTTTGCGCCCGCTCTAGGTCTGCCAGCCCAAGCGCCCTTTTGATGGGCGACCTCATCACTGCCCGTTTCACCATGTGTCGCATCAAAAACTGCAGAGCCGATCGCAGCTCCGCCTCCTCCTGACACACGCTCACCCCAGGGCTGGCGCAATCCGCGTTATGGCCACTGTCAGGTGTGACTTTGGGGATCAGCAGCAGTTCGGCATATTTACTACAGCTCAGAAGTACGCTTAGGGTCTTCATTGCTCCGAGATACAGATACGACAACTGCACCGCATGCACCTCCATCTGCGCAGCCGCCTCCTGTGAGCGTGTCCCCACCATTTCCTGTAGCCTGCGCCGGCCCTCTGCTTGAGTCTGCTGCGTGGCATCCTGCGTGAAGGCAGCCAGCTCGCTTTCGGAGCGGGAGTTAGGTGGCGCATGAGCTCGAACCTCGTCCAAGCTGTGAGATACGCGCAGATCACCCGCCCCCTCTTTCGGTTTGATGCGTGACTCGTTCTCCCGTTCTTCCTGGGGTTCGTGGCGGTGTCTCCGCTCGTGCCGCCGACCAGAGGCAGATTTGAAGCCGTCGTCCTGCAGGCTTGCGAGGGCGGTGAGGTCCAGTAGCAGAGCTGCAGTGAGTCCACGGAAACGTGAAACGTCGAAGGGAAGAGGCTCGATTGGCTCCAAGTTGTACAATGGCGTGTCACTGGGCGACCAAAAAGTGGGGAAGCTTCAATGAAAAGGAGTGACAAACCAAACAGAAAGAGAAAGAGACAGAGAGAGATAGTGAGGGAGCAGGGAGGAGGGCCAGGGAACATGCAACATCATGGAGCTAATGCAAAGGAAAAAGTCAATGAAATGATCAGGGAGGAAGAAAAGTGGATAAAGAGAGCAAGGAGAGCCCTGGGGAGCAGGAACGAGGTAAAAGCCTCAATTTCACATTCATATAAACCACTCAAACAGATACCCATCTCTCACCTGATGGTAATCTCCGCCTCATCCCACTGCACCTTAGCTGATGTGCTCCCCTCCTTCACCACACCCAGAAGAGTGGCATGTCTCCCCGTCTGCTTGTGCACACACCGTCCCCCCATCCTTAACCCACCATCTACTCCCCCTATCACAGCTAACACCGGCCACACCTGGTGGCACAGCGTCCGCAGGTGCGTCTCCGACAGCTCTGCTGAAGTGTGCCGTCCGCTTCTTCCTCTCTCCTCCTCTCGCTCTTCCTCCTTCTCGTCCTGCTCCTCTCTGCTCTGTGCCGAGCGGCTCTTGCGCAGTCTGGTGGCCCCTGCTGGAGGAGCTCCTTCTCGCAGGCAGCCTCTGATCTGCTGGAGGCGCTGGAGGATGCTGCGGTTGATAGTTTGAGTCCAGCGCTCCGAGCGGTGTAAGATCCGGACCAGCTGGGTGGTGGCTTCCGCAAGGACAGTGGCCACAGGGCTGCAAATTGGGTCACCAGGCAACAGGTCACGTGGTGTGCCCCTCATCTGCATGTCACAGATTTTTACCTGCAGGGTAGGGGTGGGTAACATATTGGTTAAAACAATATAGAAAACAGTAGGTATCAATCAGTATGCATTTTTGTTGATATCGTTGTTATGGCAGTGCTACATGAGTTTCCACAGCAAAAGACATCATATTTTAGTTCTGAATGCAACTTTACAGTCTGAAGTGACTATTAGATAAGACAAAATATAGGCAAGAAAACATGTTTCTATTAAGCTTTACGGGCAAAATCTAACATCCAGTGTGAACAGTGTTTTGATTAAAAACCATGGCTCTTATGAACTGCTTTTTTTTAAAGGAATCATTCAAAAACTATATATATCAAATGTTTATTATAGAATTATATAATAGAAATTATATAATTTCATAAAAAATATTATTAACAAACCCCAACTATTAAAAACATGTTGGTTAATTTAAATAAAGCTGAAATTAAATAAAATATAAACATTTGATGAAATTACCTTTGTATAAAAAAAAATAAAAAATTAACCTGAAGCCATAAAATTATTAATTGAAAAAAAAACTATTACTAAAACTGAAATAAAAATTAACTGAACCTAAATATTTTAAATAAACTAATCAAAATGAAAAAAAAAAAAGCCAAATTAAATGTATATTTAAAAAAAATAATAAAATAAAAATTAAATTAAAATGTAAAATATTAAGCTTTATAACTATGCACATTCGTACATTTGTTTCATAGCAATGTATTCGACTATTCAAATAAAAAAAAGCATCATATTTTGTTATTGACCCAAAAGCTTTAAAAATATCATGATATAATTTTGTGCTTATGTTGCCCACCTCTAGGGTGACACAATCAGATTGCAGACTGACCTTCCACCAACATGATTATGCAGTCTGAACAGTTCATCAGTGTTATTTTAGATAAACAGAAGATCACAGTTTAAATCAACATCAGCACTTGTGTGTCTTACCTTCTCCCCGGGGTTGCTGCTGTAGAACATGACACAAGGGTAGAGCTCTGTAGCATCGACATCCTCAAATGCCAGTTTGGGTTCCTGCCACATAGAGCCACGTGGTTCAGCACATAAGCACATATGATGAAAGAGAGTTGATGAAAGAGGATGTGTATTATAGTTCAGCTATTTCTATGCAAGTAGGTAACACGGCTGAATATTTGTGTGTTTGTAAGTGGGCTGCACCGCACCTCTCCGTTCTTGCCAAAGGACACAGTCCTGGCCTCCATGTCCAGCACACAGGTGATGTAGTCTCCCTGTGTGTAGCTGGACAGCGTGAGAGTCTGCTCTCCGTTATGGTAGAGGTTTCCGCTGTAAGCGCGGTAGAGCCACATGTCGGCTGTTGTGCGGTGGTTGAAATCATGCACAGGCCAGCGTGACACACCCACACACGTTCCCTCATTTCCACGATTCTCCTTCACGATATAGAACTGAAAACAAATAACACACACTTTCATACTCACACAACTCGACACAATGCACAGATTGTGCTATTGGCTTACATGAAGTCAGCATATTTTGCACCAAATCAGCATATTAGAAAGATTTCTGAAGGAAAATACAGCTTTGTCATCACAGGAATTATATTTTAAAATAACTTAAAATAGAAAAGTTATTTTAGATTGTAAAAATGTTTCACAATATTACTGCTTTTACTGTAGTTTTGATCAAATAGTGTAGTTTTGACGCCCAAACTTCTGAACGTTAGTGTAAAACAAAGTGTGTAGAACCTTCCACTGGTAACAGCCAGAGGAAATGCCAGTGGAGGCCAGGCCATAACCTTTGCCTCCACTGCCATGCGTCAATCCCTGTCCGCTTTCCACCACACAGCACTGTGCCTTCTCAGGGTCAAAGGTTACTTCCTGGATAGGCAAATTTTCTTCTTCCTCCTCTGATTCACCCTGAAACAACAAGATGGCATTGAATGGCATCTCAGAAAAGTTAATGTTGAGTATGAGTACATTTTAAAGCATTACAACCTCTTACACCTGACTGACTGAATCTCCCTCACCTGTAGTTTGAGTTCCTGCTCTCTCTCTTTCATCTGGATGGTGTGTTTGGCTTGAGCAACAGGTGCCTCCCACATACAGTCCGAGAGCAGCGCCAACAACCTCTCCACCACCTACCACACAAAGACAAGCTAACTTAACTCTGCAACAGATATTCCATAAAAAAAAAAAAAGGGGCACAATAGAGGTGTGTGGATTTAGACCTGGGTCATCTGATGGTCCTCCACGCTGCTCTCACAGGCGGGAAGCACGGCTTCCAAAACATGCAGAGCTAACAGCCGTGTTCTCAAATTACCAACCAAAGGAATGCCTAAAAAACACACAAATTTAACTAATCTAACAACTAGCACACAGACAAGATGACGTTTGTTTGGACGCTGCTGTGTTACCTGAACAGCATTTCTGAGCAGCAATGTTGAGAAGGACTTCAGTCCATTTAGGAGAGGCCATCTTGGACTGGATGGCTTTGGAAGAGACGACTCGCCGCAGAAACACCAAGAAGTCTCCGAGGTGCAGCTCTGCTGTGTGTCTCTTACGTAACAATGCTACACAAAAATAAAAGGAATATATAAAGCGCACAAAATTAAGTAAATTAGTGAGCATGTTGCTGTTAACTTGCAATTGTCCTACCTCGAAAATCTTTTTTCTGAGCGTCTGCACAGTCGTCAGTCTTCTCCTGCAGTTCTGTACTTGCACTGAGTGTGCTTCCAGCAGCCTGAGCCAGCAGAGTCTTCAGCTGACTGCACAGAAGATCCAGCAGAGCCTGAACCACCTTAGGACTCAACCTGTCTGCATATGTCCTGATGGAAAGATAGGAAAGAGCAAAAGTTAATGAAGTTATGTCTTCAACAGTGTAATGTGACCAAACATAATTAGCTACTGATAAATAAAACTACTGTTCAAATGTTTGGGGTTTGTAAAAGAAGTCCATTTCTAAAAGAAGTCTTGAATGCATTTATTTGTTTTGTGTTTTAATATATTTTAAAATGAAATGTATTCCTGTGATGATGACAAAGTTGAATCTTCAAAGAAACCATATGCTGATTTTGTGCTCAAGAACCATTTGAAAATATTAAATATTAAAATGCTGTTTAATAGTTTTGTGGAAACAGTTTTGTGATATTTTAAACAAGTCTTTAATGAATAAAAAGTTCAAAAGAACAGCATTTAATTGAAACAGAAATCTTTTGTAACACTGTCAAAGTCTTTACTGTCACTTCTGATTAATTTAAATGCATCCTTTCTGAATAAAAGTATTAATTTCCTTAAAACAATCTTGACCCCAAACACTGGAATGGTAATGCAAACAAGGTGCCAAAATTATACAGTGGGTCTAAAGAACTTTCATGGACTAGCTAAATAATTTAAAACATACAGCATCTGAGGTTCAGATCGGCTATGAAAAACCAGGTGTTACAAAGAGAACTGTGTTGTACCCAGTGCTGATGGCTAGTATCTGTAGCAATCTGGTGCTGGCCACTTTGAGGGCAGTGCTGAGCTGAGAGCCTGCAGGCTTGTGCAGGAGTTGCAGTGTCTGTCCAAGCAGGGTTTCCGTTCCACAAAGCTGAGAGAGAACATCTAAGAGACCGCTGGAGATAGCTAATGATACATCAACAGGCTGGTATCGCACACTTAGAGCGAAGACCGTGACCAGCAGCAGCCTTTGCTGGGCCTCTGTAAATACACACAGCATTGAGAAAATATTCAGTATAATATATGCTACATAAATGAATATATTGAATGTGTGCTCAAATACACTACCTATGTGGTGCTTGTTAGCTTGCAGGGCTTTCTCTAATGTGACTGACAGCTGCTGATAAATCTTATGAACAGCTGTCTGAATGTCCATCTGCAAACTTTTCTTGGCTGCTCTGACTCCATCCTACAAGGGAAAATAAGGACATGCAAAGCATAGCATGAATAATAACATTCAAAATGATTTATCATAACATTTCAATTCTTGGAACCCAGTTGATTGTTCAAGATGTGCTAAATCAATAAGACTCAATTGCTTACAGACATTCTGATGAACTTTATGTTTCTTTAAAGCTATTTTCTCAATCAGGTCTAATGTACACATTCCTACCTAAATTAGCACATATTAAGCCAGCATGACCTAAAAAAGGTCAACTGTATTTAAAAACTTGATCAGTTGCTTATTATCCACTGATGAGTGCAAGAAATCAAAATTGAACAATATGACACACAAAAAAATATCTTCTTCAGTACCTCTAATGATTAGATGGAACAATTACCTGGTAATGGTGCAGTTGGACACTCTCCCCCTTTGGCCCCCCATTGCAAACAGCACCAAGGCCAAAACACCCTGACAAAAACTGCAGTCTGACTGATGTTAGCAGAGAGGCAGAGTGAAAACTGAGGCCTGGGCGTCCAGCTCCACCTCCAGAGCCTGCCTGACTGCTTTTCTCCTCCATCCCAGAAATCAACACCACAATCTGGTGCAGGGCCTCCAGACGCAACTATATGAATAAACAAAATACAAAAATAAAAGCACAAGATAAACAAACAAAAGTCTGTGGGTGGAAGTGAAGACAGGCATCTGACATATAAAGACAAAAAGTCTGAATCTACCTCTGCTCGACTCTGCTGCTGCTCCATGGCTATAATAATGGCCTGTGGGCTCGTTGACACACTTTCTTCTGGTTCCTTAAACGCAGGGGCGTTCCCAACATCTCCACTGAGGAAGTTCACTATGTTCTCGATGAGTGCATGGAGCCTGAATGAATTGCTCAGATCTAGGTCTGACTCCTCGTAGGACTGTGGAGAGCTGTACAAACACTCACGAGCCGAGCGTCCCCCAAACCAGTCAGCAGAGGAGTCTGGAGAACTGTACAGAAAGCCTTGAAAACACAAAACAAATCTTTTGAAAAGTATAATTGAATCATTTTAATTATTATATAATTAGAAACATATTCCACCGTAAATCTGTGTGCCATGTATATTTATGCTTAATACAGTTTGTTTGACAGGTGAGTATGTGAAGTGCTCCAAAGCAGATAAACTCAGGTCACAAAAAGCATAACCTCACTTCATGTCAGACTCAAGAGCTCCGATCAGCTCCAACCCAAAGCAATCACATTTGATTTTTGGTTTTCATTCACTATTTCCTACATTACTCCACTAATGAATGAAAACAATGAAGCAAATTTAGACACTGAGTGTGCTGGAAGTGTTGTGAATGCCATATTCTGGTAAGAAGCCAGAGTTCACTCAGAAACACACTCACAGCAATAGAGTAGATGCTGAATCCTAATTCTGAACAACTTTGTTCCTCAAGAGTTTGCTCCAACACATGCCTGTCATTTTCAACATCTCAAAGACCTTTATTAGCTGGTTTAGGTGTGTTTTACAGGAGTTTTACTTAAGTTTCAAATCTCAACATCACTGGATAACATCAAATCTATGAAAAGGATTTAAAAACTATATAATAGAAGCTGAAATCATCAAAATATTTTGATACAAAGCCTCCAAAACAGAGGCTACTGTAGATTAAAACGAGGAATATCCCACTTGCTGTTTATTGTAATACAAAAAGAACTCTAATATTTGTAGCTGCTTACACTGCATACAGATAACAAAGTAAAAGCATAAGCAGCTTAAATAGCACCCTATAATCTACTTCTCAAACATATCCTCCTGCATATTTATTTCAATCCCCCTTTTTATAATAAAGGCCACCAGTTCTGATGACAGATTTCCAGCACAAAAGTGTTTGATTCACAGGTGAGATGTACAGAACATGTGAACAGGAAAGACAGGTATTTGAGTTCTCCCATAAACTGCCCTTTTCTGTACAGTTGTGTGTGGGTCTGGACATGAATAAGGATATGGAATAATGATGAAGTATTATGCGAGTACTACTTTATAACAGAAATTTGCTGTGGCACATTCTGGCCTTGGGGAATAAATTTGGCAATGCATGAAGAGGCTATAAAGATGCCAGCAGGAATCCACTGTCATCTTATTTCATGGACCCATTTAGCCACATAGAAAAAATAAACCACACACAGATAGACGGCGTAAATACACAGATTACAAGAGTAGTACAGTATGTCCCATTGCTACAGTCTCAAGTGTGTTAAAGGTGGGGCCATTACCTCTTTTTTTAGGAGTGAAAGCTAAATCCAGATCCACATTCCTCCTCACATTCTGAAACAGGTCACACCGAGAGGTTACATAACTGCAGTTGATATAGTTATAAATCTAGTAAAGCAGATAAGGCAGTGCGAAACATCTCACCAGTGAGTATCCCTCCTCATCAGACTCTGGCTGGGAGAGATCAGACTCACTCCTGGATTTTGTGAGTCTGTAGTTGGGACTGGTCTGGATGGACCGACTCTCTGCCAACAGACTCTCACTCCTACACGCAAAATGAAAATTGCAAATAAAAGTTACATGTTCTGTGAGCGGTTCTGTGCCATTAAATTGTGACTTTAATACTAATTAATACCACTAATGAAGAATGTTTGTTATTCATTGAAATCATGCATCACAGTAACCGCTGCTTTTAATTGCAGTTGGGTCAGCTTTTAAAGGTTCTTTAAAATTAGAGCAGCACAACTTGCAACTGCATAACATGAAATCTAGAAAATTAGGAGCAGACTGGAAAGGTGAATGAGTTCAGTGAGACCTTCAGATTTCAAAGATAAGGGTTATGATTCAAAAGTTTAAAGTCATGTAACATGTTAAATCAGTGAAATGTACTTTTTAACAATGATGCTACTCGCCTCGTCATAAACCCGCCTCCGTCCTGGTTGACCCCGCCTGTCAGGGGTTGCTGACTGATGTGTTGAGCAAGCGGCGTGCTGACGGCCAGCAGGAGCATGGCACAGCGGTGGATGACTGCATTGCATGTGGTGGTGTAAAGATCCTGACCCTCCTGAGGGGTTGTGCTGCTCCTGCGCTCCGGACCAGGCTGAGCCGGCTCTTCCTGTACACTTATGCTTCCGGTCTGATCTCGGTCCCTTCCTCGTGCTGCCTCCCGTGCTGATAGGAAACATTGAAAGATTTCTGTGTCCGCCAAGACATAAGACACAGAGCGGCCAGGTTAGGGAAGCAGCCAAGAAGCATGACGTTGTTAAAAAGTGCTTATGGCTGGATATTACACAATGCCATGTGTGACCATTGTATAATAACTATGGTTAACAAATGTATTTATTAGTATACACTAAGTTAGTAAGTACGATAAAAAAAAAACAAAAAAAACAATACTTTTATTCAGAAAGGATGCATTAAAGGGGTCATGAAATGAGAAACCAAATTTGCCTTGATCTTTTGGAATATAAGAGGTCTTTGTACCATTAAAACGACCTGCAAGTTTCATAGCTTAAGACGTCCTCCCCATTATAAACGAGCCATTTATTTAATCAAGCTCTAAATACAGCTCGTTCTGGATCCATGGTAAGAAGTGACGTCACGGTGCGAAGTGACGTTCCAACCATTTGCATATGACCGCCTCCAGCACAAGACAACTACGCTCATTTCGTATCGTTGTCGCGCCGCGCGCCTCACAAGTGTTCAGTCGACGGACAACGAGTGGGTCTGTGTACAGGAAAATTACAATGCCACGCAGATGTGCTCAAACATATAAGGTTTCATCATTGCAAGAGCCATCACTTCGAATGCATCACCCGCTACTAAACAGTTACGCTCAATCCGCAAATGTTCTGGCTGGGGGTGTTAATAATTGATCCATAGGCACTGTCATTAGCCAATCATAACAGTGGGCGTTAACACTGAACTCTTAAAGGGGAAACAACCCAAAAACAGACTTTTTGAATCAAAGGATGAGAAACAGGGTGGGAAAATGTCATAATTCACTACATTTTAAAAGTTTTTTTTTTTTAAAAACTATAGTAATACTATAATTGCACCTAGGGGACCATAATAATAAAATAAAAAAACCCATGTCATGACCCCTTTAAACTAAACACTTTTACATTAACAAATAAAACAAAAGATGTATATTTCAAATAAATGGTGTTCTTTGAACATTCTATTCATTATTTTCCCTTTTTTAATTTGTAACAATATTTCACAATATTAGTGTTTTACTGTTTTTTGATCAAATAAAAGTAGCCTTGGTGAGCAAAGGACAGCATGAACCTTACTGACCTCAAACCTTTGAATGGTAGTGTATATTGTGTGGTGCAATGCAATGCAAAGCACACTATGTCAAACCAATTATTAAATATATCCTTAAAATAATAAAGTGATACATTAAAATATTGTCATTATTATGTCATTCCAAACCTACAGTATATGCTGTTATTTTTTTATTTTTTTGGAGATTGACAGCCATGTAAAAACATTCTAATTAAATATCTCATGGTTTTGGAATGATACGACGGAGAATAATTACAGAATGTAAATTTTTAGGTGTAATAACGAAGAATCTCAAAAAGGAAAAAATGAAAAATGCACTAGGTGTGTGTGAATGTGTGTGACAACTTTGCTCAGTGCCACTCAAAGCATCAGCCAACATCAGCACACACACATGCCCTTCACAAATGTGTCAGAACTCACTTCCTGCAGTCATGACCTCATGCTCTCTTTCCTCCTCATCATCTTCCTGCTCCTGATGACCCTCTTCTCTTTCTCTTTCTCTTTCTCTTTCTCTCTCTCTCTCTCTGTCTCTCTCCTCCAGCTCAGCCTCCTCGTCTATAGTTCGGGTGAAAGAGTGTTCCTGTGGGTCTATCTCCACAGAGTCCACGTTATCAGAGATCTGAACACAGGAGGAGAAATGGCTTTACATATAATGAGGCCCAAAAGTCTGACCACATTAAAATTCTAGAATTTTTCTAGGATCTTAAAGGAATAATTCACCCAAAAAAAGTGATTTTTAAATTTTATTTTTGTAATTTTATCATTCTTCATTTTTCTTCAAAAATCCTATAAAGTTTAAAACTTATATTGATAATATCTTTTGTAATTTAAAAAAAAGTCATACTCTGCGTTCTCGTGATGACGAACGGGTCTGGATGAGCTCCATGTTTTTGCAAGCCAAGAGGCGATTCCGCACCTTATACACACTGCGATACACCTCTGCCAAGAGTTTACATGGCTGATATCTGTAGGAAGAAATGGGAAAGAAATTCTTTAGTAGTGTCCACAGTAGAGTTTGACCGATAGTGGATTTGGCCGATACCGATAGCTAGGTTGGACCACACTGGCCGATACCGATTAATTAACCGATAGTTTTTCAAATGGATACTATACAAAAACTAAAATAGTGCTTTATTTAAAAAAAAAAAAGACAGTACTGAACCATATTAATAATAGTAATAATAAATATAGTAATAGTAAATGTTGAAAGAGTGTTACTACACTCTAATAAGGAACAATACTTACACAGCTTTCATTAATCTTGATGTTACAAATGGACTCATTTCAACAGTCATGCTTAAAGATGCACATCTTTAAATATATACACAAAGGCCATAGCATTACGATTATACCAGTAACAAAGTATACTCTCACACTTTAACTGCTTCTATTCTTGCACACTTAATGATTATCTAATCAAAATAAAAGAGCAGCGCTGAGTCTAGGAGAACTCACCGGTATCACACACACTCCGGACGTGTCGCATTCATAGTTTATTTAATCACCAAACGGACAAAAGTTTACTTCAAGTATGCACAATGAGGCATAGATAAGTTTGAAGTTCAGCGTTTAAAAAACGGAGCAAACGGAAAGAGCGATCTATATTATAGCTCTATAAATGAAGCATACAGACTTTATTAGAGCCACAGAAAGACAAACATTTCAATGAAAATGCTCAATATACAATTCATTGTGTATATTAGCAATGATTCGGGGCGAATAAAATGTAATTTAATGGAAAACTATGTGAATGGCACTCTGTGACGCGGCAGGATTTTCTGTCAGCTACATTTAAATCCGGGTCTGACGTTTCAGCGTGCAACATCACGTGTCTTAACAAATAGCACATGCTGTCAGTGATTTAAACCACTAGAGGCCGCTCTCGCACTGTATAATGAAAACAGACCCTTCTCAGCCGCTCCAGCAATGGACGCAACCCGGAAAACTATCGGCATGGATTTTTGCCGATTACCGATAACGATTGTTCCCGCAATCAACTATCGGTCCCGATTAATCGGCAAAACCGATAACATTGGTTGACATCTAGTACACACTGTAGCATTCTTTGAAATTATGGCAAATATAATGTCATACCTTCCTTCTCCACACGCCTGTCCCAGCAGCCCTGTGTGTTTCAGCAGGACAGCAAGTACAAAGCGGGACACTGTGTCCAACAGAGCTTCATTCGGCAATGATGCACTGTCCCAATCTACACAAACACACAAAAACGACTGAATGAACGTAATGCCATCAAAGATTTGATGTTGCACAAATGAGAAGTTGTAATGCAAATAACTTTATATAAAGTCCAATAACTCCATAGTTAGGATAGTCTGCCAGCTGTAACATAACAGAGGATATGAATGTCAATTGCTTTTTATTGAACTGTAACCTCAAGGCAGTAATTATAAAAAAATACTGTGTCACATGACAGGGATCTAAGCTAAAATATGACAGAAATTCTACATTCAGAAACCGCTTTCAGAAATACAAATGGGATTAGTTCACTTCCAGAATAAAAATTTCCTGATAATTTACTCACATCCATGTCATCCAAGATGTTCATGCCTTTCTTTCTTCAGCTGAAAAGAAATTAAGGTTTTTGAGGAAAGCATTCCAGGATTTTTCTCCACATAATGGACTTCAATGGGCTCTACATGATCCCAGCCAAGGAATAAGGGTCTTGTCTAGCGAAACAATTGGTCATTTTCTAAAACAAATAAAAATGTATATACTTTTTAACTACAAAAGCTCGTCTTGCACTAGCTGGACGAAAAAGCGAACGTGCAAATAAAGTTAAACGCCCTTTACAAAAACAAAAGGTAAAAACAATAATGTCAAACTATTTTGAAGTTGAAGGAGAAAATGAGCCCTACCCTACCTTTTTGAATCGGAGTACAGAGACAAAGAACTAACATGCGTGCACCACAGAGCTAGTGAAAGACAAGCATTTGTGATCAAACGTATATCAAGTTTTATTTTTTCTAGAAAATAACAGATTGTTTCACTAGATAAGACCCTTATTCCTCAGCTAGGATCGTGTAGAGCACTTTGAAGCTGCACTGAAACTGCAATTTCAACCGCTTGATCCCCAATGAAGTCCATTGTATGGAGAAAAAACTGGAAAATGTTTTCCTCAAAAACCTACATTTCTTTTCGACTGAAGAAAGAAAGACATGAACATCTTGGATGATATGTGAATGAGTAAAATCAAGAATTTTTTACTCTGTATGTGAACTAATCCTTTAAAAGAAATGATAACTGACACAAAGGTGCTGTGTTGTGTAGTGAGAGTCTGGACCAGTGAGATTTCACTGTGGGTGGGGCTACCCATCACAAGAGAAATATAAACCATTATAAAGTCTGCATAGGTTAATGTGTGACTTCTGAGATTATGCAAGCACTTAGCTCTTAGGAAAAGCTAATCAGCATTTATAATACTTCTTCCATAATCCTCAATATATGTTCTGTTTTTGTGTCCTACCCTTGCTGATGGCATAATCCTGCATGTTTGTCCACAAGCTGTGTGTGGGCTCTTTAGTTGATCCAAGGGCCAAATCAACCAGCACACTCATGTCAGCATGCAACTGACAGTCAAAAGGTCTTTGCTCCTCATTTCCACACAGAGCCACCTCCAGCAGAGAGCTGATACACACATCTGTAAAACATACCATTTCATAACAATTCACAATTTTTTTTACTTCCATACCTCAATAAATTTCAAAACAAAACAGGACATTTAATGATTAAAGGACTTGCAATGTGTGTGCTTACCAAGCTGGGGTATATCAGTCTCTAAGCCATTACTAAAAAGTGGTGTTTTGAGCCAGTGGGTAGTGTGCTGTTCCTCCGGTGAGGGTGGGGCTCCCTGCAGCATTCCTCCGAGACAACGTCCCACCAGCAGCGCTACGGTACGCTCCAGATCCACCAACCAAACCCAGCACTGTGCCGATCCTGAAACACATACTGGATCAACCAGATCTGGAGTGCCTGCAGGAAGAAGGATAAGGGAAAATAATTGGATTATAGGGTGTGAGAGCGATGGGAAAGAATTCAATTGAAAAGTAATAATTTATGTCTAAATTATCAATTAAAGCTTACTGCTTAAAATTATGGCTTAAAGTTTCAGAAGTTTAACTGAATGAGAGATGAGTGGTTCTTGAGTGTTGAGTGGCTCTTAAACAGGAGCAAGGGGCCCCAGCAAATTACCATGGGCACACAAGATTGGTTACAATGATTTTCTTTAAAGATCAAGCTCTTTAAAGTTTATTAAAATGCTAAAAACACATCTGTACCATGTTAAATTATATTTTTATATTACAGTAAATATATATACACATAACCAATAAAATCTATATACATATATATATATATATGTGTGTGTGTGTGTATGCATTGTAAATTTAAACTTAAATGAGCTATTTATTAAATGAAGGTGAAAGTCTGACCATGTAGTGGCCACTGCAGCTCCTGTTCCTCCAGAGGTGTGGCGGCAGGCAGAAGTCTGTTGAGACGGTCCAGAGGGGGAAGCAGGTCTAAGAGGTAGCTGAGCAGCGGCCGCGCCACCCAAACAGGCAACAACAGCAAAGATGTCACAATCTGACACAGCATACTGCCCGCTGCAGACATGTAGATCACATCTACCACAACCAAGAACAGGGAAAAATTAGCAGGTCCATTAACATTTAGATAACAAATGAGTTTAGCTTAAATGTGTGTGTGTACATTTATATACCTCGTAGCTTCTCACGCACGCTGCCATTTCCAGAGCTTTCTCTCAGAAGAGTTGCAGAGCGATTATAGATATCTGTGGCATGAGGCAATAATAACTGCAGGTGTTTGTGGAGGAGTGCCACACTACTGGAACCCTGAAAAACACAGATTAACATACGGAAGAAAATCAGCCCACTCAGAGCCAATAAAATTTGTGTGTGGATATGTATATGTATTTGGTTGTGTATGTACCTCTGTAACACTGTTGATATGGCAATAAGCTAGTAGTTGCTTCTGTAAAGAACAGAGCAGTTCATGGAGGTGAGCTGGTTGGCTGCTATCAGATGAAGATGTTCCCTGCAAGATCTTATCACTGTTCTTCTCCAGCTCTCCAAATGCCTGGTCCTGTTAGGTTAACAAACATGCACACAGGAAAACAGTTTAAGAAGATAATCAGAAGTGTATATCAGATGTTGCATTTACACTGTAACTGTAATACATAGATACAATAAGGTGACCCATATCCAATTTATCCTCTTGATTCTGTTTACATTCATCTAAAATAGTGTTTACATTTTTACCTGACCAAGATGCACTAGGTTGATAAGAGCACTAGTGGAACCTCACTGAATATAACATAATTTGCATGCCCTTGACATTCACAACAGCAAATTAAATAATATTTTACCCGAATATACAGAGATAAAATATATGTACGGCAAAAAAAAAAACATATTTCTTTTGAGATGTCTTTGTAGGTTGCATACAAAAACAGGCAAGTGTATTGACTATCAAACAAATTAGTCTTATGAGGTGATTAGTTTAATGAATCACAGAAAAAGATTCAAAAACTTAGAGTGATGACAGTCTCAAAATAAAGCAAGCACTTTTTGCAGTCTAAAAGTCTGAGTAACTTTTATTATTACTGACTACATGTTTATATGGCAACATGATAATTTAACCTAAGCGTGTAAATCAAGATAAAGATAAAACAAAGCTGGCTGACAGCGCAAACATGGCCTCAAGATTTTAATCTGTGGAACTGACCGTATAAAAGCCCAGGTTCCTGAGTAGAGTTTTCATGAGGATCTCTGCCAAGTGTGTGTCAGGATGTGTATCAGAATGAGTGCCAGAAACATGCGTAGAGTCGGAGGGTAGAGGAGGAGGCTCAGAGGCGTCTGGAGGACAGCTGTACCCCAGCAGAGATGCCACATGGGTGTGATCCTGCAGACTAGTGAGGATTATGTCCAGCTGCATCCTCTGTGAGAGAAAACACACACACAAACACACAGATATGATTGACAGATGCTTTTCTAAGTTAACTTAAACTGCCTGCTCTTTACAAACAGGCACAAACTAGTACCTGTCCTTTGGAGAGGCTCTCCCAGCGATCTGGTCCTTGAGGAAGTAATGAGTGCAGTAGCTCCATTCTCTCTCTCAGAGGAGGCAGCAGCATCGTCGCTCCCACGGACAGAGTCTCGATGACAGCCTACAAAATGCAAACAAAGATCAGAGAAAAATACAGGCCACAGTAAACAATCACAGCAACAAATATGTGGAAAAACACAAGCAAACACAGACCTCCTGGATTTCATCCGGAACTGACGCATCCATCAGTCTGAAAAGCAGATTACGGAGTGGCCGCGCTTGCCGTCCCAAGATACTCGTGGCCACTCCACCCGCCAGCGCTAGAGCCAGGTGATTGGACAAGAGCCGTAGACATAGTTTCAAGAAATTATGATGCTCCCTGTTGGCCCAAAAACAAATTTACTCCCTCCATGTTGCAAGAATGCACACACTTAATATTTAATAACCTTCAGGATGGTTTAGAAAATCAATTGCAACTTGATCTCAAATAAACAACATTAGCAGCAGCATTAATTCTCCAGTGATTTTTAATGCATTTAAAAAAAAAAAACCATGCTTCACTCATCGACAGACCTTATTCAGGCTAGACACAATATTGAATTTTACACAGATTAAAATGAGGCTGTGAAGGAGATATGCACTGCCTTTACAATGGCACAGACTGTATAAAGGTCCTAGATCAGCTCACAATGTTCAAAACTGTTTTATAGAGCTTTTGTCTACTATTTTTTTTCCCAGAAAGCCTTTCCTGCTGTTGTTAAACAACTCAATGCACTATACTTCTATTTCTCACAGCTTCATTTTCATTCCTGTCAAAAATTAAATATGGTGCTACCCTGACTAATGTCAATGGTGGTGGCAGAACACACACTTGGAAGATGGGAAAGGCAGCGGTGGGATCTCGTTGTTGATACCATCACAGTATCGTTCCAGAAATGAGCGCAGGTGAGAGAAAGTGCTTTCTTCTAGGTCCACACAGTATGGCCTATGCCAGGCCACCACCTGCCTGTAAACATGCACAAAAGATTAATAGCTTAGATATGGAAATGTTGAAAAAACAATTAGAATAAAGAAGAAAAAATAGAATAAGACACTTCTTGCCATAGGAATCAACAAACTTAATGGCACAAATGCATAAGAAAAATATTGTCTACTTATGTACAGGGTAAAGATTATAAAAGGGTTTAACAGACTTGCTTACCTGTCTCTCGGGAGGGCAGTCCATGCCAGGCTGTGGGAGGTGCCAGCAGAGATCTGCTGAATGGCCACTCCATCTAAACCAATCACCTTCTTAGGTTTGGTGATGGGGCCAGTGGAATTCCCTTGACCGCACTGACCCATTGAGTTATTCCCCCAGGCATACACTTCATTGTCTGTAACAAAATGAAAAAAATGTAATGAAAGAGCAACCATATTTGCATGTAATATTACAAGTCACATTTCAGTCTTATGCATTGTGAAATGCAGATGTGTGACAGTAGCATGCCCTAAACGATAACAATTTCACAATGCACATGAACGGCATGTTCTGTTTAAGTACACAGCGTCAAATTGTCTGTGACATTATGTGTGAGGCCCCCTTGCTTCACCTTATCTGAGTCTGACTCAGCACATACCCTTCTGCTTCTAATCTGACCCCTCTCTCTCTCTCCACTATCACAAACTACAGTTCACACAACCCTTACAGTACAGCCCCAAGAAGGCTCACAAAACCAACAGCACCTAATCACCAGCCATTGTTTACTTAGTTTACATTAGAATTCTATAATACTTTATGCAATACTCCCAAAGTGAAAATATTAAAGTGAGAATATTTAAGAAGGATCACAAAACTAACTGCACTGTATAGACCATAGTCAGGTTAGACGCCATATTGAATATAATACAGATGGAAATGAAACCGTAATTTTAAGATGTAATTTTCAATTTCAATTTTTTTTTATGAAAGCCATTTTGCAAGCTGAACAATTGGCATGCTGTTAAACAATAGTACAATCCACTGAAAGCACTGTCCGTCCATCCCTTACAGCCTCATTTTCATTTAGTTTCACTACCAACCACTTCAGCATACCAGATAAAGCCATAGTTTTGTGTACACAATTCAGTGGGTTTGCAGTGATCACTTACCGTGTGATAAAGCAAGGCAGTGGCTGTCTCCTATGGAGATGTCTACCACTCTGGTTGTGGCAAGTTCCTCGACCAGTTTTGGCCTTAGCGCAGTGGCCTCCGATGAACCACAGCCAAGACACGCACCACAGCCCCAAGAGTAAACCTGCACAATAAACACGTAGATAACTGTGTTTAAAATGATCAACATGAACTCATAACTGCCCTTAATTTTGTAATCTATCATCAAAACTTAAAGTGCCCCCAATATGCCCTTTTTAAGGTTCCTAATATTGTTTCAGGAGTCTCCTATAACAGGTTTACATGCATGCAAGGTCAAGAAACACTTTTGTTTTCTCTTAATATACAATTTCACCGCATTTCTCAATGATTCATAAACTATTCATATGAATCAGTTTTAAGATTCAGTCTATCTAAACCCCTCCTTTCCGTGAGCCTACTCTGCTCTGATTGGTCAGACAGCCCAGTCCTTTGTTATTGATTTAACGCAGACAGCGTGTGTCAGAAACTAAGCTCCAGAGAATTTATAGAGAGAAAAAATGGTATTGATTTTACTCTATAAATTCAAGCCTGAGTTAGATGATGAAACAATAGTATTATCCATTTCTGCATTAGTTGAACATTATTACTTTCACAGCACAGGACACAGCTTCTTCTCGACATGATGTTTACCACATGGAAATACTACACTGTTTCAGGGCGGGTCAAGTTGTTCGCGGCCTGTCAATGTAGAACATAGGCTGGCATTACTCAGATGTGTTACCCAGTGACGTAAAGCCATCATGGAAGTTGGATTCAAATTCCTGAAGTCTCTTTTAGGTGATTCAGATTCAATTCTTTTTTTGAGAGACAATAACTTTATTTACTGTGCACTGTCGGCTTCACAACTTTCACAAATTTCTGGCTTAGCAATGTCTCATACCTGACCAGTAGAGGTGAGGGCCAGAGATGACTGGCTGCCAGCACATACTTTGCGAATGAACATTCCCTGGAGCGCGTCCACCACCTTGGGTTTATACACACGATTGGTATCACCATGACCCAGTTTCCCTGCAGATAAACAAATACAAAGCTGTAACTGTCTACCATTAATCTTTATTATCACATATACAGGAACTTCACAAACAATTACTAGATGTGCACAACATAAAGAAGGTGACTCAAGCACATCTAGATGCAGCTGCTGGCTAAGTGCATAGTGAGTGCCTGACACCATGTAAAGGACCATCTCAAATGTCTCTTCAGTAGAACAAGTGGTGTAGATTAACTCAACTCACCATTGTCTCCACCTCCAAAGGACCAGACTGTACGTCCATCTTTAGACAGCGCAATGGTGTGGGAGCTTCCACAAGACACCTCACCTACATTACTGACGTCTTTAACTAGCGTGGGAATGTTCCTACTGTTACTGTCGCCATGACCTACAAGTATAGACAAACATAATCAATGATGCACAAACACAAATGTCAACACAATATAAAGCAAGATAAAATGTCATTTGCATTAGTTAACAAATATACTTATAATCACAACAAGTTTTAGCATTTTAATGGATATGACAATGTTAATGTATTTGGTCTCAGCAGACTTGGTCCGCTACGCTCTCTGCTGCTGCAGAGCAAGTAGGGAGTCGCTACTGCCATTCTGTTGGCATGCTGCTGTGAGCACATGCTGCTACTGCATAAATAGGCATACATATAATCCTTAGCAGATCTAGACAGGTGGAGCTGGGGGAGGTGGAGGATTTCAGAGGAACTCTGATAGCACGCTGCAGGAGCAGTTTACAGTGAACACTGAATCAGACTATTTAAATGTTGAGCAAGTATGCTTATTGGCTGTCAGGCCAATCACTTTGCGCCACGTAATAAATTATGTGATTGCTAAATATATATAAAATTATATATAAAGCCATATTTTTCCGCATTTATTTGATAAGAAATGCAGTAAAAAGACTAATATAGCAAAATTGTATTATTATCTAAAAATAAACATTTACTATTTTAATATATTTTAAAATGTATTTTATTCCTATGATGGCAAAGCTGAATCTTCAGCAGACAACTAGTATATATAGACAACTGCATACCTAATCTACCAAAGTCACCCTCTCCCCAGGTGTAGAGCTCTCCATCCTCACTGACTGCAGCGCTGTGTCTATACCCTGCTGAAACACAAACCACCACCTACAAACACACACACACACACACACACAAGCAGTAGAAGACATTAATCATTTAAACACACAGATCCATTCTGAGTGTTCAAAAAGCTCAAGTGATGCATAACTCCTGCTTGAATACAGTACCTTTCCTTGTAGAGGGCCCTGTATTAGTTTGGGGTATTTCTGGGTAGAGCTATTGCCATGACCCAGTTTGCCATAGTCTCCATCACCCCAGCTGAACACCTCTCCCTCGCTGGTGAAGGCTAATGTGTGCCCGTCTGAGCCTTTGGATGATGAAACTTTCTTATTGGCACGGTGAGGTTCAAAGGTCAGCTTCTTAAGAGTGGACTGGTTGTTTGAGTCACCCAGTCCCAGGCGCCCATAGCTGCCCTTCCCACACGCTCGGACTGAACCATCAGAGGAGATGACAAATGTGCAGTACTGGCCAGCTTCAATCTGAAGATACGAGATGTAGTCAGCAAGCATCGATTGTGAGCATGAAGGGGAATACTAACACTGACACTGTATGAATAGTTAAAATAAAAATGCTTTCTACCGTTTGTGCATCACTGAAGCTGGGAGCGAGTTTGGGCTGGAGAATTTTCTCTTGAGTGCCCTCTACGAGCTGGTGGCTGCTGTTGCTGCCCCACACATAGACCTCACAGGTCTCAGATACCATGGCTGCTTCACCCGCCTGGATACTGTCTGGACTCGCACACGTTCTTGAGTAGTCTGAAGCCATGCGACACACCTATCAGGAAACCGATTTAAAACAAAGTTAGAGTGTCAAACACATGGCCCAATTCTAGCCCACAGGATAATGTGAGAAAAAAAATTCTAATGCTAAAATTTGGTATCATATATATTCATAATTTTCTATTTTTAGATACAACAGGACTGATTTGTTGTGCAGCATGTTACAGCATTTATCTTAAAGCAGCAGAAATTCTCTTCTAGTTGTGCACAATGGCAGTTGAAACTGGATTTACTGGATGAGAAGAGGAAATCAGAGGACAAATCTCTCAAGGAAAATATATACTGTAAGTTTCAAGTCTGTACTGACACACATTCATACATTAAGACTGATTCAATGAGTTTGACTGAAAAGCAGGCCTATAATCAAAATTATGGTAATGTTTGGTTGGAAATGGCCTATTACAGCTAAAGTGGTCCTGCCAAGAGCAGTGAGTGTTTTCTCTTTATTTGATTTATATTTATTTATAAACCATTTCTGTATACAGTGATTCCCGTTCATTGATTTATTTGTGGTGGCCCGCCACAACATCAAAAATATAATAAATGCTATGTCATTTAACACTACATTATAAACATACTTTATTCTTATATTGCTACAGCCGGTCATGTTTGGTCATTTACAGCGTTTCTATCATAATGAGCTTACAACTCTAGCTGAATGCCTTTGTCAATATTAGGAATTTCAAGGAACATTCTATTACATCTGTGAGGCATATTTGGAGTTTCTGCGCGAAATCCATAGGTTTCTCTCCAGTGTTTTAACACCTCAAGCTGTTTTCATTTATGTAAAAATATATCTCATTGTCAGGGTCTAGCCTTGTTATATTTTTCTTTAAATAAAAAACTAAATTTTGATTTTTAATTTCTAAAAATGCCACCACAAATAGAGTTATAGTCTATTTGTGAAATAGAATAAAGTCTGTGGGAAACACTTCGTATATGTAAATGAAAGGACTTTTAAGGAATTATTCAATTGTATGTGCTTACTTTTGTTTTACCCCAATATTGGTTAGTAAAGCATTATAACTTTTTTATGTATTGTTATGCTGTGCATGCTCTCTTCATAAATTAACCAAGATTTAATAATTACAAATAATTATCCTGCTGATGATGCTTAGTCCAAACTAAAAAAGAGATTGGCTTTAGGGGGGTAACATAAAAATCTGAAATCAATACCATTTAAGAAAGGGCAGTTAGCTGCAAAGCCTATCAACATAATCCCACAAATCCCCAACAGTATAATATTGTGGCTAAACTGATTTACATTTATTTTGGTCCAGATTTGCATGTATTGTTATAGTAATACATTAAACACTGGCAGCAGCTGCCTACCTTCAAGAATGAGAGAATAAACAGAAAATAACAAAGACTCTTTTAGGCTGACAAATTACATCACCAAATATTACAACTATTTCATTTTATTCTAGGTCATTACAATTGCTGAAGTGGACTCCTGAGAACTTGAATAAACGGAATGTGTAAAATCCTTATGAAAGACGTCCTACATTTGAAACAAAACTAGGATGATAACATTTAAAGTTCTGTTTTCTTAACCCGATAAAGCCTATGGTATCATTTTTGAAACATACAATTTTAAGGCCTCTACATTATAAACATGATAAACTCAGCTAAAAAAAAAAAAAAAAAAAATTTTGTACAGAGTCTACACTACATGCCTTTTGTCTGACTAATGGTTTATACTTTTTTTAGCAAGTTAAAGGTCTTTTAGTATCATTCTAAAAATGTCTCACTTCAGATTGTGGTACACGTCTTTTTGATGTGAAATCTTTACTATTTTTTATGAGGTAAAGGATAATATTTATATTGTATTATAAGTAATATTTCAATTTAAATTAGGTTAAGGATGACCCATACTTCATTTTAGAAAAAATCACTTTAAAATCTATTAAATATTATACACAAGGCTTCTGAACGTTTATGTGTACATCTTTCAGTCATCATCGTTCTACATTATATTTTACATATAAATATCAGCAACAGCACCAAATTGCATATTTTTGCTCAACTGGGTTTCTGAAAATGATGATTTTGAGTGTGGATTCATATTCTCCTATTTCATACTACATAAGCCACAAAAGCCTGATGTATTAAGTATGATATAAAGTTTTCATAAATTGCTCTATTTCTAAAAATAAATAAATAGACTATTATTTCTCATACCAGGCTTCACAGGGTTATATATTAAAGTACCACACATTGTTTTTCACGCGTCAAATTGACATGGCCTCCTCTTATCTATACTACAAATATAGATCAATATATTTATATTTTACCTCCTCAAACAGACAAAGTGCAGCCTCGTATAGGGAACAGAGACCATCAGGCGTGCGGGTCGGCTCCCTCCATTGGCTACGATCAGCAGATGAACCCTACAACACCAGACATTCAGTCATTTAACATCCAACACTATGTCATCAGTGTATGAGTGTTTTAGTGAGCATGTACCAGTGAACGCCTCATCTGCATCAGAATGTTCATGAAGCAGTCGTATCCCATCAGCCCCTCCTGGCTCTGCTCCAGGTTGCTGACACCGGCCGATGCAGCCAGGGCCATCTCAACCCACTCCAGCAGGTAGCGCAGCGACCCTCGTTGCGCTGCCAATCCCAGCAGAAGCTCACACGCCAGCCTCCTTCCCACCACATCGGCCCCTGAGTTCCGCATGGTCACTCCTTTCAGAAATGTGGTGACCTGGGCCAGGCAGTCCAAACCCATCGGGGGAATCTTGCTCTCATTGGCCAAGGAGAGCGGCGGAAGGGAGCCCACCACTTCGATGGCTGTGGTGATGACATCATTGCAGAGGTTGATCCCTGGACCGGCCGGAGGAAGCGTCCAGCTCTGCCTGAGCAAAGCAAAAAGCAAACTAAGACCCGTTCGGACACCCATCTCAATGAGGGCGTCTGTACTAGAGCGCGGCCGCTCGCTAACTGCTTGCAAGTCCGCAGAACCCAGAGTGCTTTCAGTCGAGTGCTGTTGCTGTTTGACCTTGCCCTTGTCATGGTATTTGTTGGAAAGTGCATAAAAAACCCGCTGCAGCACAAGCAGACGTTTGCGTAGGGCAGTAGCAAACGGTGAATCTGAGCACACCATCTTGGCCAGAGCAAGCTGACTGGCCAGCAGCGCATCAAGATAATGCTCCTGTTCGTCGCTGGACAGACACTCTCGCTCAAAGTCCGGCAGCTGAGGGCCCTTCAGACATAGCACCTGCTGAGGGAGAAGAACCACCTCCTTATTGGCCAGCAGCTTGGCATAGAGAAGAGCGACGCCTTCACGGGTGGAGATGGACTCGCTGTCCTCAGCGATCCAGGAGCTGTTGAGGTGCTCCAACCATTTTAGTTTTACTGGTGGTATCATCGCAGCCATGGTGCCACCTTAAAACCTCACCGTCACATCTGAGAGATAAAGAGGTACAGTGAATCTAGGGATGCGGCTATATTAATATTTGATACCGATGGGACAATTATTTTTATGTTAAATAATAAATGACCAATATTAACACTCTATGCTATTTTTACAGACAAAGGTAATCTAAACAAATATAAAAAAAGGGGGAATGAGCATACACAAATCTATTACCATATTGATATTACTCTATATATTATTACATGATACTACTGACATAATTATGACTACTGTTCAAAGGTCTGAGATCAGTATGTTTTTTTAGGAAAATCTATACTTTTATTCAGCAAGGATGCATTAAACTGATCAAAAATGACAGTAAAGACAAAGACATGTATAATGTTACGAAAGATTTTATTTCAATTTAATGCTGTTCTTCTGAACTTTCTATTTATCAAAGAATCCAGAAAAATCATACCCCGTTTCCACAAAAATGTTATGCAGCTGTTTTCAGCATTTCTAATTAACTAAGCATCAAATCAGCATATTTGAATGATTTCTGAACGATCATGTGACACAGAAGACTGGAGTAATGGCTGCTGAAAATTTAGCTTTGTCATTACAGGAATAAATAAAATTTTTGATTTATTTTTTATTTCACTTATTTTATTGAATTTTTTCTTTTTGACACATTTAGTGAGTATAAGAGGCATCCTTCCAAAACATAGTAAAAATCTTACTGACTTTTGAATGGCAGTGTATTTAAAATATGGACTGATACAAATACATTTTTAAACAAAATCTCTATTATCAGTCAATAACCAATATGGTACTGAAAGATCATGCATCCCAAAGTAAATCAATTTAAACATTAACTGTCTCACACACATTAGCAGAGAAACCACTTTTCCTTACTAAGCAACTAAAAAAAACAAAAAAAAACAGTGCATTTCCTTTGTTGGCATAAAAAGTGGGGAAGTCATGGCCTAATGGTTAGAGAGTTTGACTCCTAACCCTAAGGTTGTGGGTTCAAATCTCGGGCTCGCAATACCACGACTGAGGTGCCCTTGATCAAGGCACCGAACCCCCTGCTCCCCGAGCGCCGCAGCATAAATGGCTGCCCACTGCTCTGGGTGTGTGTTCACGGTGTGTGTGTGCACTTTGGATGGGTTAAAAGCAGAGCACGAATTCTGAGTATGGGTCACCATACTTGGCTGTATGTCACGTCACTTTTTTTAAAAGATAAAAGAATATAATTTTAGATTAACTACCTCCCTATATTCTGATATAACCATAACCAGAAATTTAAAAAAAACAAGTTGATGATGAAATATGCATTGCATTCATCCTAAAATATGAGAACTGAACTTCGGAACTGACCCATCTAGAAAAATCAAGTGCAGATGAGGCAGTGATGACACATACTTGTCAAGTTGCCAATCTATCTATCAAAGCCTGGAGTCCGTACAGCAAAACGACAGCCTTTGGCTCCTCAGCCCGAACACACATGTAGAAATGTAGGTCTTGAGTCATACCATTGATTATTAACTCATTTATCTAGTTAGCTAACTTTCATAAGTAGACTTTTGTGGGTATGATTTTCATCTTCTTAAACTATTGTCTATTGAATCTTTTAAACCTGTGCAAACGTATAATAAAAATAAAACAGGTGTGTATATCTAATGCAATGCATGGTTTACGCCTGATAACTAATGTAATAAGTACACCATTTCAGCATTTAGCGCATTCATCTTGTTCAAATCTTTTCATAAGACAATAATAACATGTAATAAACCCTATAATACTAAAGTGCATGTTGCTAGTAGCTAAAATATTAGTTATACGAGTGAGACAGTACATGGGCAGTATACAGTAGGCTATATACAGCATTTTAATTACACTCGCCACTACAGGAGGATTACAAGGAAACTGGCTGTATATTCCAGTCTGAACTACAAGATTATCTACTATCAGAATAAATAACAACAGACTAGAAAATTCTTATAGCAAGTTATTTTATACAATCCACCTTATAAAGTTACAGGTTGTCAGACAATACATTGTTACAGCAGCAAATTAGGTTATTTTAAACCATTCCTCTGCTCTAGACATAATCACACCCTGCGTACAAACACTTTAATGGTCTGAAAATTAGGGTGATTTTTGCGTCGCAACGATTAACGGTGCTGGTTTTGACAATCTCGCGGTTTGCTTATTCATTCAGCAAGCTAACCCATCGCATCACACTGCTTTCATAACCAGCGTTACTTAAATACGTGCTCCTGGAATATCTGGCTGCTTAAATCTTTATTCAAGACCTGCAGCATATTTGTAACAGATATCCAAAAGAAATGTCTTTCAGTGTTCACGTCTGCAAGTGAAGCGGAACTTACAGGCGTTAGCATATTAGCATAGCTAACAGACCAGTACGCGCCAGCAAGCTAAGCTAATGCACTACACTGAAATTACTCACTAACTTTACGTCTTACGTTGTGTGCCTAGACTGAATTGTCACATTAATAAAGCCCCAAGTAAAATACCCAACTGTCTTGACTATATAGCACGGGTATCTTGTCGCATTAGCCCGGCTGTGGAGCTGCCAGGCTGTAATGAAACTGCCCTCCGACACTCACTTCATGAGTCAGCTCAGCTGCTGATATTTCACGTTAAAATCATGCACCCAGACAAACATCTGCCCAACGTACGAGGCATGCATTTGACACATAGACTGTTACAAATACTGAAATGCAAGTTAAGAAGACTACACATAATGTCACGTTTGAAAAGACTTAAACCTGTGGGTTGTTGTGGTAATAAAGAACTGAAAAGGTGAGGCTGGAGCTTACCATAAACTGCCAAAGGCCTATTCAGTGCATGAACGAAAGTGGCTTTCATGTTGCTTAACGGTCCCTCGGCACCTGCATGGGACAGTGCATGGCAGAAAAGGCTCGCAATCGCTGGGTTGAGGATCTGGTAAGGCTGAAATATTGAGAGCTGAGTGCGAGGAGAGCAGTGCTGCTCAGTCCCTCACGACTCGGTGTTCAGTCCCTCCCTATCACTCATTACCACTGCACAGAACAACAGCGCTCGCAGCCCGGAGCGGCTCGACACATGCAACCATACCTTTATAAAATGAATATATTCTGTAACACACACCACATGCTAGAGCAGTTCGTTATTTGAAATGATTTTAGAAACAAACTCTCTCACATACACACACACACAGCCAACGCAATATTCCCACTATGTAATGTATTTAATATTATATAGCCTACTATCCTATTGTGTGTGTGTATTATATATATATATATATATATATATATATATATATATATATATATATATATATATATATATATATATATATAATTAAATATGCAATTAAGGTTTCATTTTTAGTGGGGCAACTTTTTTTTTACAAAGTGAATAAAACAAAAAAAAAATTATGGTCTAAAAGAAGGCCGACTTAATCTGTACTGCACACATGCAGATAATACTATCTGAGCACACACAGCAGCGCACGTTCACGCACGCCGAGTCTAATAAAAGATGGGATAATGTGGTTGTCAGATTAAAGAAGCCATTAAAATAAGATAATTACGCTTATTTAATAAGAATGAATTACTGTGAGGCTTAAACTGACCAGAAGAGTCCACGAGCTACAGGCTACCCGAGACCTGACAACTGTATGTTCTTTAATTGCAGTAAAACACTGACCTGCCAAACTTTATAAAGGACAGCAGCCAAACACTAGTGAGTCACTGCCCTCAGAGTTACCCAACAATATACACAATATGATCCTGTCATCTAAAACTAGTACTTCTCATGGATGACATGCCTGTGCGTCCGATAGTAAATATGGGCCCCCTGTAGGCCTAAAAGAATAATGCAAAAACAAGTTTTTTTTTTAAAGTCCCTGTAAAGTCAAATTTAAGTATGTATTCTGAGTTTGTCATACCACAGAAAAATGTGTTATTAGCCACCCAGCAAAATTTGAATGATAAAAAAATTGTGTTTTTCCCCTATTGTGTAGTTTCAATATACCAATACTTTTACCTGTTCCCATTTAAGTGGTTGCTGAAGCATGTGCAGTAAGTGGACTTGTGTGTGTGTGTGTGTGTGTGTGTGTGTGTGTGTGTGTGTTTTTTTTACATCAGTAGGAAAGAAAACAACTCACTTTGTAATACCATTTGTTTCCATTGCACAGGACCATGAAGAAACCCTCTCAGATGACTGTCTCTTGGAGGAAGAACCTGTAAGTGCATCATTAACCTCTGACCTAAATTTGTATATACTCAGGTACTTCTATTCTGACTGCAGCATGAGTTGCAGGAATCCACACCTGCAGAGAGGCCTGCAGAGAGAAGGGAAACAGAGGTGGGCAGTGTGGTTTTTTCTTTTTTTGTATGAGGCATGTATTGAAAGTTCAATGTCTTCTGCACAAATAGAACAGAGTGACATCCGTTCCCTCTATAGAAGTCTTCAATAGAAGATTGAATGCTATGACTTAAAACAAATTGAGGGAACAAATAGAACTTCAAGCTTTAATGAAGAAAAGGTTGCACTAGAGATTGAGTTGCTTCAAAAGGAACTTCAGAGTAAGTACTAATACACTTTCAAACAGAACACTATCGGTGACATTGCAAAACAATATCTCTCTTTTTTTTTTTTTTTTTTTGCAGCCAGAAGATGAGTGATGACTTTTATTTTAAGAAAACTAAACTCCTAGAAACCATTTTTTTTTTTTTATTAACACTTATGAAAAATGGTGTGCTACAATTCTGTCCCATGCAGCTCTGCCACTAGGTTGGTCCAAGAGCACTGGCTGGAGGTCATCCATCAGGCTGCACCTCCACCACAGGGGTCCTCTCCTTTCTGGCTGTGATAATATTGTGTAATGCAGCACATGCGACAATGTTGCATGCCCTGTCAGGTGCAACCCCCAGACTCTTCAGACAGTGAAATCCTTCCTTTAGTTGCCCAAAGGTCATTTCAATGTGTGCCCTTGTCCTGTAAAAGTCAGTGTAGAACTTCACTGTCTGTTTGCTTATGTGCATCAATAGTGTAAAACATTGAGATGCTGAGGCAGGTGAAAAGCGTTTGGTTGGTTTTGATCGGCTCAGAATGCATTTTCAAATCCACATCAACTACATTATCGCGGGGTATTTAATTTTAATTTAAGTGTAAGTGGCAATTTTTTCACGCGAAACGCGCCGCAGGTTGTCTATTCGCGTCTTTGCATTGACTTAACATTGAAATCACTCGCGCCAGATGCTCTATTCGCATCTGGTGTGAACGCACCATCAGTAGTCCATCTGCCATCAGTGGTTCAACCTAAACGTTATGAAGCGATGGGAACACTTTTTGTAAGCGAAGAAAACAAAAATAACGACTTTATTCAACAATTCCTTTGTCAACAGTCTCCTCTGTGTCTCTCCATATCACTGTATGCTGCGTATGCTCTTCTGTATCAGCTGCGCCACAAGGATGTGCTGTTTCTACGTGTATTTAGCTTTGATTTGAACAGTGCATCCTTGTGGCGCAGATGATACAGAAGAGCATACACAGCATACGGTGATATGAAGAGACACAGAGTGATTAATGACAAAATTTTCATTTTGGGGTGAAGTATCCCTTTAAGAGATAGAACAGTTATCACAAGATAAATGACTACATAATGCTAAAGCTTAAATGTATTACTCACCAGTAATACACAGAATCAAGCAGAGTATTCAGAGGTATATGGAATAACCTCCTTTAAGTATTCAAAGCTTCCCCAACAGTTCACTGAGAATCAACATCCCTTTCCAGAAGATCCAAAAATGTAGTCAATTGTTTAAAAGAGTCTACACTCTTTGTGCTTCATGAGTACATGCTGGAAGGGACATCATTCTACTAAGCATAGCAACTTATGTCAAGCAGACATAACAATAAGCCCTACTGTACTTATTAAATACAGCAAACTCAAACACACATTCCAAATAAACACACATTGCTTTGAACAGTAGACAGCAATAGAAAAAATAAATAAAAATTGAATGTGAAACTGAGGCACATTCACTAAATCAGCAGGGTTTAATCAAAGAAGCTTGGTTGATTTGCCATTTCAAATATTTCACAAATAACCAAAGGCGGACAATATGTTCTGATCAGATAATATAAATAAAGGAAGCACCATAATTTTAAATACACCTAATACATAATATTAAATCAAAAAGCATCTTGCTTTGTGATTTTACAACTCAAGGCAATCAGATTTGTTTCATATTGATACTAGATAAAAGGGAAAAAAAGACAAAATCGAAAAAAGAAAAAATAGCTTTGTAGCACCATTTACATTTTTTTTACTTAGTAACAGTAATCTTTTATAATCGTATGTGTTTGTGTGTGTGTGTGTGTGTGTTTGTGTATATACATATATATATTATTGGGTCAATCCATCTAAAGTGGTCCAATGGAAGTTGCTTGGCCAATTTTTTACATTTATTTTTTATTTTTTTGATGGATTAGCTCCATGTATTGGTATTGGATAACTTGGTTTAATCACAGCAGCCAGTCTTTGTGTCATGGCTCACAACAAATTATATGAACATTTACAGAAACCTCAATATCTCGGCTCGGGATAGTACTAGCTCCTTGGAATAATAATAATAAAAAAAATATCTCTAGTGCACATTTTAAAATAAAAATAAAAAAATGTGGTTTTGCAATTTAAGAGGCAACCAACTTTACACTTGAGTTGGAATGACCCTATAAATATATTAAAAAACAATAATTAATTTTATTTAACCTGTTAACCATAAATAATAAACTCATACAAAATTGTTTCATATTTCATGTGTATAGTTATGTCTGAGTGACCACTGACCATAACTGCTTTTATTCAGGTATATATTCCTCAGCACATTATCTTCAACACCTTTAACTCCCCCGTGTTAATATAACAATGTGTGATCAGTGGACGGCGGGTTATTAATGTGTCATCTCTGCTGGTCCAGACTGCTGCCCGTCAGCAGGTCTCCTCCACAGGATCTATTCAGCAACTCTTGCAGTGCTTCATTGACATCAGTATTAAACACACTGCTAAAGCTACAGTTTGGGAAGGTGACCTGGAATGAACCCACCACTTCCTGTACCCACTGCAGCTCGTCACACAGCTCCTTTTGCAAGGCCTCATAACGAGTCTGCCTCTCCTTATATCGCTCGCTCACTCGGCTAATGCTGGCATCCACACTCTGCATGTCTTCGTGAACACCCCGCCTCTGGGCTTCGACTTTACGAAACTCATAACGGAGCTGGGACAACTCGTGTCTGATGCTTTCACTTTCTTCTTTGTACCACATCTCTTTCTCATTGTAGATGGACACTAGTGTGTCAATGTCTTCCTGCATGGAGTCGTGAGCCGACATCAGCTGGCAGAAAGAGCCCTCCATGGCCGACACGTCCTCCTCCACCTGTGCAAAGCGTTCAAAGTTGATGTAGGTGTTGTTAGGAGGCATGCTGGAGTGGGACTTGATGGTATACTCTTTCAGACGCTTTGTCTTCAGCTGCCTACGCTCTCTCTTCCTCTCTGGTGCTTTACTGCGTTCTTCTTTATGCTCATTAGACTGCCAAGAGACAATCAGGTTAAGACTAAGAGCGATATGTAAAGACTGAGTGAGAGAAAGTGAAAAAGAAAAGAAAATGATTGCCTATAAATGTTTTTCAGGCATGCAGTCACAAGCTGATAACATACCTTAATCCAGGGGTGATTCAAGGCATCTTGAATTGTGAGTCTCTTTCTGAAATACATAATTAAGCCATATTACTTGCAAAAAGCACCATATTTTGCTTTGTCACAATCACAAAGCTCACACTCAAACACACATGGCCTTAGATTATCTCGGCCCTCTGCACTCACTTGGTGTCCTTTTCCAGCAGTTGTCGTATAAAATTCTTGGCAAGCTCACTGGTGTGGCCAAAGAATTCATCATCAAACTCATAGTTCATGGCTGAGATGTTTCCCAGAGTGTCTTGCTTCGTTTCTCCTAGGAAAGGAGATGCCCCACTCAACCTTCATTCAGAAAGCGTATTAGCAACATATTCAAACTTTGCTATCAAATTTTACATTTATAGGCTTGAAAAAATTATGTTTTTGTTTACTTACAGAATATATGTTATAACACCAACACTCCTATAAAAGTAAAGCATTTAATTTTTTTAATAAAAAATATATTATAAACTCAAATAATTTAGATTTTTACAATTATTGTACTTTAAAAACTGATCTTACCACATATCTGCTTCCAGTCCCAGTGGTTCATAATTCACAATCTCTGGAGCTGAAAACAATATGAGATTAGGAATAAATCATTAAAAGGATAGTTCACCCAAAAATGAAATTTTGTGGAAAACCCTCAGACCATCCAAGATGTACATGAGTGTTTCTTCATTTGAACACATTTGGTGAAATATCACTTTACGTTACTTGCTCAGAATGAGAGTCGATACTCCACACATAACCAACACGACTCCAGTCAATCAATCAATAAAAAGTGAAAAGCTGCATGTTTTGTAAGAAACAAATCCAGCATTAATGTTTTCAACTTCAAACAGTTCTTTATCCATAATATTGCGTACTCCATCTGAATCAGGAGAGAAATATGCATAGCTCAAACACCATTCACAAGCAAAAACTGCCCAAAACAGTTCTAAACTAATATGTCTGTAAATCTTTATGTGAGAGGATAACAGGGTATGGACATTTTCACAGGAGGAAGCATTATAATGCATTATGGACATATTACATAGTAACGGTTTAAAGTTAAAATGACTTGATGGGTTTGGTTCTTACAAACGCACAGCTTTTCACTTCACAAGACATTAAAGGGGTCATATGATGCTGCTAAAAAGAACATTATTTTGTGTATTTGGTGTGAAATGTGTTTATGGGGTTCAAAAAACATTATTTTCCACATACTGTACATTATTGTTTCTCCTCTATGCCCCACCTTCTGAAACGCGTCGATCTTTACAAGGCTCATTCGTCTGAAAAGCGAGGTGTGCTGTGATTGGCCAGCTATCTAGTGCATTGTGATTGGCCAAATACCTCAAGTGTGTGACGGAAATGTTATACCTCTTAACATATTGTGATGCCCTGTCCAGCCAGAGCGATGAGACATAAACATAAAACCCATTATAAACATGATATAAACATGATTTCTAGTCGTATCTTCTTTTGGAAGGCCAAACAAAGTAGTTTCACTTTCTCAACGAAACAGTGTCGCACACCGGTGGATGAAGGAGCATCCGTTGGGCTTGCGGCAACCACATGTGACGACGCCGGGCTGGACTCCGCTTCGTCCACGGTGAAAGCCGATCCGACGATCCACAGTACAAAGTTGATGTATTTCCTCAGCGACCAGCACGGATCAGCCCCAGGCATGATGAAGTGGATATCATCCTCTTTTGGAAGGCCAAACAAAGTAGTTTCGCTTTCACAGTGAAACACACAGCATCTGTACGACATGGCAGCGGCAGCAACAACAATACTACAATGAGAATAAAAGGTACGCCTTCTTTCTTTGCGTGAACATCTGGGCGGCGTTATTCAATTCTTCCCACATTGTGACGTAGATATGTGGGGGCGTCTTAGAACGAGTGTATTAGGGGGTGTGGACGAGTCTTAACTTTTATAAAGAATATCTCTTTGGATTTGAGACTTTAGTCTTTGCAACTTCACATATCTTCTTTATTCACCAAGAGCTTGTAACACTCCAAAGAGAAAGGAAAAATTTAAATCACATCATATGACCCCTTTAATTGATTTACTGGAGTCGTGTTGATTATATGTGGGTTATTGTGATGTTTCTGTTTGAGCTCTCATTCTGACAGCACCCATTCACAGCAGAGGATTCATTAGTGAGCAAGTGATGTAATGCTATATTTCTCTGAATATTTAGCAAATGTGCATTTTTGAGCAAACTATATCTTTAATAATTAAAAAAGTGTGCTAGGAGTTATTCATACAGAACACATTTTTGCATTCCACTGTGCTGCTTTTCTGTTATTTTTCTGTCAGCATGCTAGACCACCATGTTTGACCACTGCACTCATCTTGCGCATGACACAGACTTTAAAAAATGCTGCACTCAAGTGCATTTTAAGACCGTTGTATTAAAACACATGTTCTGTGTGAATGGCCCCTGAGTGTATGCAGGCTTTAAGATTTAAGCAGAACATGTATCATACCAACAAACTCTGGTGTTCCAAAGATGTTTTTAAATTCAACCCCTTCAGCAATCTTGTGGGCCAAGCCAAAATCAATGAGTTTGATTCGGGGCAGTGGGGCGTTCTTATCCAGAAGCATGATGTTTTCAGGCTGCAAACCAGAAAATAAATTACACACACAAGCACACCCACACCCACACTCATATGCACACAAAGGCACACTGTTCTTCTACAGCACTCCACATCTGTCAGCACATATGTGTTGTACTATAATGTTCTAGGGCAGTGTTATGAGGCCAGTGGGTGTACTGTACCTTCAGGTCAAAATGAGCAATATTCCTTGTGTGCAAATAGTGCACGCCCTCTAGAATCTGTTTAATAAACTGTGTGGCTTCCTCCTCACTTAAAGACTCCTTCTCTGCCAGAAAGTCGAAAAGCTCTCCCCCAGACACCCTACAAAAATACATAAACTCCTCTCAGTAAAGATAGGTGAACAATTTAATAAAATATGCACATTAAATGATCCAAGCTCAAACTTATGTAATAGCGATATCATTTGTAAGCATCAATACAAGCTCTACTCACAGCTCCAAAATCAACACCACATCTGTCTTGTTCTCAAACACTGCTTAACAATTGCAAACTGCCCACTGAAAAACACATGAACAGTTACAAAACACACACCATAATGCATTGTTTAAGTGTTTATGTTGTTTATAATATAGACACTTAAAATGTATATATGTTGTCTATTGTTTTATATATATATATATATATATATATATATATATATATATTTTTTTTTTTTTTTTTTTTTTTTTTTAAATGTACACCACAGATTGTTGTTATATTTAGTTCATATCAGGGATCCAATTAAAATACTAATGTTTTCACACTGGAATTGTGTGATAAAAGATTTGGTGTCAGGTGAATGACCCAATGCCCCTCTATAGCACCTATATGAATGCAGCTGTGTAATGTGTATTATTTAGTTCTGAAACAATCAGCAAGCATATGATAAACCACCAAGCAAACAAATCTTTACCTCCCAACTTCCTCTCCAATCTCATAGAATGTCTCGACCTGCTGCTGCTTGAACACAGCCATTGTGATCTTATTAAAAAAAAAAAAAAAAAAAAAAAAATTCTTAATGTTATATTATTATTTTATTAGACTCATAAAAAAAACAGTACACACAAAAATTTACAATTGTTTTATACAACCTCTTTGTATAAATCAACTGCATATCAGTTAAAACCCCTATTTAATGCATATACTGTACAGTATTTTATAGTTTGATGTGACCTAAATATTTCATTCATGATGGTGGGACCAATTTAGATCTTACCGAAGTGTGCAAGATAACGAGGAGGCCTCACCTATATTTAGCCTAAATTTATCCAAGGAAAACAGGTGTCCAGAACATAGAAAAAAAAAATGGAAAACTCACAAAATGCACAATGGAAAAAGTCTCTTATGACAAGATATTCTTCCCATGTTGTAACACTTCTAATGTGCATTCAATGCTAATCTCGAAAAAGAAGCACTTTTTGCCCATGCTTTTTTTTTTTTTTTACCTGACAAACACGACAGTTTTAACTACTGGAGGTAGGTCTAATACCAGATCTCCAAAAAACGGTGTAATGCACTCCCTTCATTTGTTTTTAATTTTCGAAAGTTAACGCGCACGAGATGACGTATCTGTAATAAAAAAAATAAAAATCATCAAATAGCCTACTCCATGCACTCCCCCACAGCGGTAACAATTAAAGACTTACCCAAAGAGTTATTAAAATCAGTAACTAAAAGAACATGTACCTACCTGTCATCACCAACAAATATGTTACGTTTCCAAAAACCTTTCCTGAGATCACTCGACGTTCTTCACAGACCATTAGAAAGCGCCGAGTCCCAGCAGCGTGTTTCTAAAAGTGGACACGCCACCTGTTGAACTCAAGCCTGAGCGTAAAAGCGACAACACATTCACAGGCATGTCCCATGAATAAAAAAAAATAACACAACATAGAGGACTCTTCTGAATTATATCCAGGTTGGACTTCAGTCAGAATGATCAATGTTGTCCGTCCTCGAACTCTTCTATTCTGTTTACTGCTGATATGTGTTAAAGCTTATCAACATTTGAAAACAGTTGTTTGTAGTTTTTGTAATGAGGTAATAAAACACTTGCAAATATTTCTTAGTAAATACACTCTAAATATGCTGGGTTCAGCTTGTTGGGTAATTTTATTGGGTTATTTGTAATAGTTCTACCCAGGTGCTGCAGGTCTCTTTCAGTTCTCCTGACCACCAGGAGTAGAGTTTAAGCACTAGTGGATTACAGCCTACCTCATCACGTGACTTTTGGGTATTTTATCTCGACCTATCGAGCTGGCGCTGTGAATCCACTAGTGCTTAAAGGGATCATGAACTGAGAAATCAAAATTCCCTTGATCTTCTGACACAGAGGTCTTTGTACTATAAAAACATCCTGTAAGTTTAAGAACTCAAAACTTTCTTGTTAGTTTAAAAACAGCTTATATTGAAGCCAATCTGCCAAAACGACAGGTTGAGGAATGTGCCACTTTATGAAGTAACAGTGTGTCTAACCCCCGCCTCTGCAGAAGAAGATCAAAGCCTGCTTTAACAGCACTGCCTGTTTAGCCCGGGAGAGGAATTTTATGCCTGTAAAATCTTGATTTGCCATTGAATAAAAAATATTGTATATGAACTGTTCTTGTCCTATATATATATATATATATAAACTGATTTTAAGAGTGCATTTTTATTATTTAAAATGAAAAACCTTCAATAGGTTGACCAACCCAGCACTATGTCAAAAACAACTCAGCAAATGGTTTAATGTATAATCAGGGCTGGGGAGTAACGAAATACATGTAACGGCGTTACGTAGGCTATTTAAAATATAAAATATGAGTAACTGTATTTCGTTATAATTACATTTTAAATAAGGGGTAATCAGATTACAGTTACATCCGAAAAGTATTTTAGATTACCAAAGTGATTACTTTTAAGTAATTTCTTAATTTAATACTTAAGTAAACAGTCTGGGGATTTTAACCAATACGGCAACTGATTCTCCGTTTAAATTTATACAGTCTGTGGTCTTCACCCATTCAGTTGGACTGAAATTTGCAGCTGTGTTTTAGAAAATGTTAGAAAAAAAAGCAGCAATGCATAATTCTGTAAAAAAGACTTTTAAAAACTCGCACTGATGAGGGAGAAAGCCGTCCGCAAGTAACGGTAAGACAGTTCCACGCGCGAACCGGTTCATTCTGTGAAGCAGAAGCATATAGGCTATAGCCTATATAGCCTCTCTCTCTCTCTCTCTCTCTCTCTCTCTATGTATGTATAGGCCTATATAAATTTTGTGACTGACGCCAGCGATTAACTGCACGTTTCCTTATTTGAAGACCATTTAAATAAGAATTGAAAAAAAAAAAAAAAAAATCAGAAAAATGACATTTCTGAATAAAATTATTTTATACACTTTAGCTAGCTATATCTAACTTGGCATTTTCAATTAATGTAGGCCTGTTACATTCTTCTGATTATTGGGCCTATTCATATTATTAAGTTATTTTATTCTTAAATTAATATTAAAATTGTTTTGCCCCACAATAATTGCATTACCGCAAAACTGACGCCGCGAGGTCAAGATTAGGCTAGCTTACTCCTTATTGAAAATGTTTTTAAAGGTCTTTCAAAACAGGTTTATAGATTATAGGCCTATAATTAAAATTATTAACACTGCAATCATCAAAAAAAAAATGCTTTATTTCAAGCACCGACTTAAAAAAAACTGTTTTACACGAAATATTTCATTTCTCTTTATTTATTTATTTTTTAAATTTAACACACACACACACACACACCACTGGCACATATAGGCCTATCTGAGATCGCGATGTGCAAAAAGTAACATTCAGCAGCTCATAAACTTCTTGTCAGCCCTACCACGCGACTTTTATTAATCGATACTGAATGCTACATTATATTTCTCAGCAAAGAGGGAGTAAAATCGCTGTTTTTTAAGTAACTAAACTCAGCTTCATTGTTTGTAGAGAGAGACAGACGCAGACAATTTAGGCTACACATCTTTCTCTCTCTCTGTCAAAATGGCCATATTTGATAAAAATGATAGAGTATGCTATGCATCACTGGATATAGCTGGCGGTCATTTTACATTTCTATCGTAAAACTTATCTAAAAGTTGACTCATATTAAATGATTTCTAACTTCATCTTACCTCGCTCTCTTTAAAGTTAAACTGACGCCTCGCGCTCTGCTTCTGTGAACAGTAAACCCCGCATACTTTGATTTGATTGGCCATCTCAGTCATTTTGACATTGACGAGCACTGTTAGACCGCTGAGGCTTTGATCTGAAGCGCCTAGTATGTGCTAGCGCAAGTTAATTCTCACACTTTAATAGTAGGCTATTTATAGCTCCTAACAGGACAGGTTGTGTGACTATGAGAAGTTATTACCTCAAAATGTACGTCAGTATGCAGTTTTCCCGCGTGCTCGCGTGCCAGCGATTATCCCTCTGCGTGCCACTGTTGGCACGCGTGCCGTAGGTTGCCGACTCCTGGTATATACCATTATCAGCATATGAAGTAGATTTGTCCGCTCACTTTTAACCAGGCCCGCCCAAAAAATAAAATTCTGCCTACGCCACTGGTATGTCTGAATTCGTTTTGAAGCTTGGAATGCAGCATGAAACAGCACGGAATCCCATTCATTGTATTCAAATCGAATTTCTATTGAATGGAAGATTTAAATAACATAACATTATTTTGTTGTTCATAGAAATTCTGTGGAAAATTGTTGTTGTTAAAAATAAAATGCAAAGAAAACACAAATCTTATCACTTTTATTTAGAGTTGAAAAAGCAGAAAAACAAGACATCCAGTTAATATGTTCCTTTGTGTGTTTCTTAAGTGTTTTAAAGTATTCTAAACTATTTAGATTAAGTTACTAAACCTGAGTAATCTAACGAAATACATTACTGATTACTTTTTAAAGCTTGTATTTTGTAATCTGTAGTGAAATACATTTTAAAAGTAACCTTCCCAGCCCTGTGTATAAACCCCAACAAGCTGGGTTAAAATAACCCAGATGTGTTCTGTCCAATATTCACCCAGTGCTGGGTTGACAAATAGCCCAGAAATGTTGTTTTTAACCCAGCATATAAATAAATAAATAAACCCAGCATATAAATTTATTAAACTTGAATAAAAACCAACATACTTTTTTTGCCGCAATTCATTTAATCAGAAATGTATACATTTATTTTGACAGTTTAACCACATAGATATTTTTGACTCTATGTCCGATCAAAAATATAAAAATATTTTTTTTATTTAATTCATACATTTAAAATGTTATAAAATTGCTAAATTGCTCTTCTTCAAAATTCAAGACTAATTCCTGACTGATTATTTTTTCTTAATTTAATCTAAAACAGTTAAAACTGAACATTACATGAAAATGTGGAGGTACAGTACATATTTAGCTGACATGCAAATTGTGAGGCCTAAAATTTAAATTAAACATCCATGCTACCATCACATTGTCTTTTATGCCCTGAGGCTGATAATCAAACTCATCAAAATGTATCAAAACAAGGCAAATTGCAATAATGTATGTGAACTATCAGACATTGGTGCTCTGAAACACAAAAATTATATTATTACTAATAAGCCTGTGCAACTTTTTTCCCCAGATGAGCATATTCATTTTTTAAATGTTAATACCGTTTATATAAATGTGCAGTGGTTATAGTTCCTGATCCAATCTGTTTCACAAATCCAAACCACTTTTTTAGTCTTTGATATTTATACAAGTCTGCAACTCAGGCGGAAGTGCCTTCTAAATAAAGTGCAATAAAATCACACTGAACCAGTAAGTCGTTATTGACTACAGGCAGATATACTCAAACAATAGAACCATTTACATTTGCAAGATCACACATTTACGTATGAGGAAACTAAGCAAATGAAGTGTGCCTGTTTCCTGTTGCAGTAAGTGAGTGATGCTATGAATGTTTGAAAGTGGAGAGTGGACTTTATTGGATGTGCGCAGTGCATTTGTGCACGGAGGGAGATGCTCACAATGGAGCAAATAGAGGCAGCCTTGTACAAAAAGATGAAGATATCTGAAAAATTAAATGAGAAGCAGATGGAAAGAATGGAGGGAGTTGGGGAAGATCTCACCATGGCCAGAGAACAACAGAGGGAGCACATCCTCAAGTGGTTTGTGGAGACTCAGGCTGTGCTCATCCTGAGTGATGGAAGTTTTCCGCCCTGGTTCCAGGGCTTCATCTCCAGACAGTAAGAACTATTGAGAGATAAGAGGTTTGGTAACTGTTTCAGCATGAGCTGTAAAACCATCTAAACATATTAAATACTGTCTGTTTTCGGTTATGACAATTGAGATGGCAATGTTTATGATTGTAAACTGAGGCAGTTGGACACTAACTGTTGCTGTTTGCAGCGAAGCAGAAGATCAGCTCAAAGACAAGAATGTTGGTTGCTTCCTTATCAGACTCAGCGAAAAATCCATTGCATATATTCTTTCATACAAGTAAGAATTTTTTTTTGGTTAACACTACCATAAGATCTCATTTGTTTGTAGTTTAGCTAATTTAGTCATTTTAAGTAAATACTATATTATGTTAAAACCCCCAGGGTAGAGGTAAAATCAACTAGCTAATGGTTCTAACCTTTAAAAACAGTTTGAAGCTGCTGTGTTTTGAGTTGTTTCATTTCTCTAATGCTTTATGTTGACAGAGGACAGGATCGTTGTCGCCACTTTGTGATAAATCAAACTAAGACTGGCCTGTTGGTCGTCTCTGGTGATTCCACCACTCATAACAGTCTCATAGAGCTGATCAGTCACTTTAAAACCACACCGATCCAGCCTTTTGGAGAGTACCTAACTTCATACGACACAGACATGGACTCTGTTGAAGAGGTATCAATCATTCTTTTTAAAGATGCACTCAGTAATTATTCTTAATTTAAAAAGTTTAACATAAAGAAATGAATCGTACTTTTAAAATCGTGTTCAATCACATTAGATGAAGAATCCATTTATTATCAGTAGCGTAATAAAAGTGGTTTTATTTGAAGTTGATCACATGACCAGGCAAATTTATGTTAGTAATCCCCTGTTATTGGACAGATTTGCTCTTGGGAAAAAAAAAAATTGGTTAATTGTGAGTGTTGGGGATATTGGCCAGCACAACATAATAATACAAAAAATACCAAGTTTACCTTTAAATAGACAAAAACAAAGAGAGAATACGAGCACAGTAAGAAATGTTTTACAATGCATGTCCTATTTGTCATCCTTCAAGGACACCAAAAACATGCTTTATGATGTGGTTCAAAATAAGCCCACAATTAACGCAGGTGTTAGCGTTAAGGCTCTAAGAAGTTTATGGGAACAAACTGGCAATGTCCTGTATGGCCCACCTCCTGTTCTGTATTCTAAAAGTGGCCGGAAACTCGCAATCTCCACCTCTGTTGACAGGAACAGCCTTTCTCAGGTAACCAAGTCAGCTGCTTCCTTGGTTACTATCTTTCTGGTAACCATGGCTAATTCTAGATTGTAAAACTTTTTTTACATATCTTGTTTTGAAATTCATGTATGTGTTGTATGAATCATTAGGGTACAAAAGTTCCACCAGTGCCAAAGAAGAATACACGACTTCGGAATTCCTTAAGCGCTGGTTTTTCTGGTACAAATACATCACAAGAACAACACACCTTTTCAGAATCAAGGACATCTGAAAGGTCAGCTGGTGATCAGAGCCTAAATGGCAGGAAAAGTGATACCTTGGACACAGAGGGCTACAACTCTCAATTAACATCGCCTCTCCACGATGAAAACAATCAGTCTTCAACCTCTAATTCTTGTAACATTGTGCCCTCCTCCCCTCAACGACCTCCTTTAGTTCAACCCAAAACAGCGTCCTGCTCTTATGCTGTCCTCGACCTTAAAAGACACCATAGTGGTGGTGCTTCTTTTTCATATACTGAAAAAGAAGCCCTGCAGCCCAATCCACTCTACCAGACCTCATCTGTGGTGTGCGCTGGGCAGCAGGACCAGCCCGGGCAAGAGTATGACAACCGTATAAAGCTCATCGACAGCATCCTTTTAGCAGAAAACCCCTATCAAGACATACCTGAACAACGTGACAGTAATACCTATGAACACATAGCTGAGAGCAACACGTATGAGGACATCCGAGTGACAGACAGCAACACGTATGCAAGTTTGGATGAGATGCCTCCACACTCACCGAGCATCTTGGGAAAGAAGGTGAGACCTGATATAATAACAAACAAATATACATTCCTATACTGATATAGTTTTTGTATAAAAATTAAAGAACTATTATTATTTACAGAATCATAAGTGGTGGAAACTTCGACTGGAGAATAAGAAGCAATAGTCACCCGGTGAATGCAAAAGCTGAGAAAAATATTTCATTTAATGTTTTACTGTTTTGCTACACGATTAAGTTCAGAGATATTAAGTCATAATTATTTTCATGTTGGTGTGTACAGTATATTTAACTTTAGTATAGCATGGTCTCTACAGTTACAAAATGCTGAAAATTATTTATGCAAATACAATGGTACAATGAGATGGTTATGATACACCTGCTCTGATTATATCTATTGTTATGAATGAATTTCCACTATTTTCCCAGGACTTTATCTTTCAGTGTAGACTAGCCCAGTGTAATTTACTATTTTGTAATTGCTTACAGCCTGTCACGGTTCTATAACCCCAATTCAGCAATCCACACTATTTGTATGATACAGTAGTCTTTCTCTACACATCTGAAGCCATAATACTGCACAGCCTAACTGAATAAAGCATGGGGATATTATACAATAAGTGCTCTGTATGCGGTTAGTATTGAGTGATTGCATTGTGCTTTCTATCTCCTTCAAAGTGATGTGCTCCTCTATTTTATGTTCATATTGAATGCTGTAGAAAACATTTCAGAATATAGACCTACTATAGACCTTCTATCATGCCTATATTTTGCCCTCCACTATAGTATCACGTGATCCACTGCAATTCAGATAATAGCTGATTTAATGGATGATGATATACTCATATCTCGGACTCTAAATATTGATCCACTTACAACCTCATGATGGATTGGTCAGCTTTTGGAGGTTTCTTAACAGCCTTGTGCTATATAATAAACTGTGCTTGCCTTCAAAATCAAGCTAGCAGCAAAAAACAGTCTTTCAGAGACTTCACTGTATTAGATTTATAAAAAGCTTGTGCTTAATTTTTCATCTCTGGGCAACCAGTCTCCTCTTTAATTCACTGAGGAAAACAAGTACACAGGTCATTCAAGATATGAACAAAAGAATCTCTCCTTTAGAAAGTGATCAAGACTGTTAAAGGCAAACAGGCTTTAATAAACAGATGTGTTATATATATGTGGGCCATTTGTGTAGAGGTACCAAGTGTGGGGCCAACTTATGAAGTAGAAATCAAACTTTCTTTATTTCAGCTATATCTGAACTAGAGGGAGACTGACAAATAATGTGCAGTTATCTCAGCCTAAAACAGAACTGTGAGAATGGCGACACATAATTGTTAAATAAAATATTAGGATCACATTAATCAAATCTTCTAGTAAAAAAGTACAATCCTGTAGAAAGAGAGTCATACAGAAATTAACAAGTGACCTGAATCTGATCACACACACCAACCTCAGTTTCTTAACCAGTGAAACAAACTATGTGTGTTTGTCTTCAGACAGGCCAGATGTTCTAATCTGCTGTTACCACTATTTTACATTTCAAGATTACATGCAAACACGTTCAAAACACTGACGCAATTGCAGATTTACTGTGGTCAAGAAGTTTCAGTCTCCAGCATGCGGTGACATTGTACAAACAAAATTCAATGTATCCACAATGTATCCATACATTTTTACTGTTGCTATGCACTACGTTTGACAACGGGGATAAACAAATCTCCTTGGAGAAGCTGACACCAGCGACGTATTTGAAGAGAAGAGGATTACATGGTAAGCGCTATAATTTTCAGATATTAGTAACAAGTGTTTAAGAGAATATTGTTCTGCAGGATATCACAGTGATGTATGATAGATGAATAGTGAAGTCTGTAGTTTGAGAGGATATGTTATTTATAAGGAATATAATTATATTTTAAAAATTAAACATTTTTTTTAAAAAGTCATAGCTTGTGGGGTAAAACGCCCCCCAGAGGGCATAGTTTCTCTCTATCATAATTACTATAATAAAATATTTCTGTCTATCAAATCCTTTGTTTTACACTTAATGCAGTATAACTAGGTGGTAAAATCAAAATATTTGAACAAAATAAAAATAAAAATTACCTTGATAGCACAGTTAGCTCACTGATGGAAGGTGGTTAGGTGACCCAATGATAAAACATAGTGGCTTTTAATGCATTTATTTAATATATTTCACTAGGCCTACATAAATATACAAATTTATAAGTTTAATGTTTATTTAGGGTTTTCTGTTTGTCTTGGTGATAGTGGTGAACAAATACATCAATTATCAACCCCATAAAGGCCTAGTGTAGAAATCTCAACCTCATATATATATATATTTTCTCTCCATATAGATGCGGACATATAAAAGAAAAAGTAACCATGGTGCTTATCCAGAGCAAGCTCTACAAAATGCCATCAGAGCGATTGAAGAGGGAACTGCTTTGAAGGCTGCAGCCCATCAATCTGGAGTCCCCCCAAAGACCTTGAGGCGGCATAGGGTTTTGTTTGCATGACTTAGTTATATGTATAAATTTAAATGTTAAAAATTTGTATATGTTGGACATTCCTCAAATAAATATTAATATATATATAGGCCTATACATGTTGATACATTACTTGCCTTTTACTTTTAGAGATTAAAAACTAGTCTGTTCATTTTGCTGTTGATCTATGAAGCAAACTGGTTGGTAAGAAAGGGGGCATTTTACCCCACATTGGGGGGCGTTTTACAACACGGCTGGGGCAAAACGCCCCCTTTGTACAAAAATATTTTCAGTCAAAATACTAATTAATTATGAAGGCTGAGCAATTTTAATATTTGGTGAATAACTCCTGCCATAGTCACTCAAAACCGGGATGGCAATTCTAGTCACATTTATGTTTTGTTTTACTGTAATGTCACATTTTTCTTAAGGGGGGCGTTTCCCCCCACTCTATACTAGTTTATCCTAGTTTACCAGTTACGACGATGTTATCCACTACAATAAACAGTAGCCTTCGTTGTCATAAAAAAAAAAAAAAGTAAATAAAATTGGGTTAAATTCAAATAGGAATTTTGGGATGAACAAATAGTTTGTCCCTAGAATGATAATCATAATGTATAACTCAGAAACCTGACAAAGATGTGTGTATTATGACAAAGTGAAATAATACCACATTATGAATCATTTGGATCAAAAAGTTCGGTATTCCCCAGATGTGTGTGAAAGTGACATGTCTCATGGCTACTCTAGTAAAATGAAGCTGCTTCCGTTTCATTTCTCCTCCGTCCTACAGCCCGTGAACCGGAAATGCATCCAAGCACTGCGAGAACGGAGGAAACTTCCAAAAGAGTTCGGAAAAGCGAGAATATACGGGTGCATCCTATGCGGAAGTTTTTTTTTTTTTTTTTTTTTTTTGCCGAAGCACCTAACGCACACTTGCTTCAATGTTAAAAATGAATCACTGAACAAATCATCGAGTGAATCATTGTAGTGAAAGGGTTCAACAGAGAATCACAGCGATGAAGCAAAATCCCAAACATTAGTACATTTTTATAGCTTTTCTAACTGACAATCAAATTATAATCAATAAACGTGATGAATTACAAAATACAGCAGGCTTTGTTGAACATATACAATTTATAGAAAAAGAGAAAAAAAAATCAATAAATAGAAAAATAGTCGTAATTTTGAGATTAATGGATTAATAGTTAAAAATAATTTTGAAATCAGAACTTTTGATTGTCATAATTATGACTTTCCTCATAATTTCTACATTTTATCTTATAATTATGACTTATTAGTATGTCATAATTCCTAATAAATATGACTTCGTATTTAAGATTTCCCCGCTTCTCCTCTGTAGGGTCGCGGGGACTTTTTAAATCAAAATTGTGTGATTTTTCCAAAGCTTCTTCTTTCGCTCTTGACGGGTGTCTTCGACGGTGACGTCACGGCGGACACGCCCAGCCTCTTCCTCGCTTCTGTGATCGGAAAAGTCGGAAACACAAGTTCAGCCGCATCTTTTATGTACCGTTAGACGAAAAGCGTCACTCTGCTACCGAGCCAAAGCGAGGTAGCCAGACAGGAGAAACAGAAAACATGGCGAAAACGTACGACTATCTGTTCAAACTGCTGCTCATCGGAGACAGCGGGGTGGGCAAGACGTGTCTGCTGTTTCGATTCAGTGAGGACGCGTTCAACACCACCTTCATCTCCACTATAGGTCAGTTCAGCTCAACTCTGTGACTTCTGTGTGCACATTAAGGAATGCTTACTATGTAGTCCTGCGGGAGGAGAAATAAGCTGTTATAGAGATTCATGAAGGTTTACCTACATGTGACTCTCTGTTGAGGTGACAGGAAGAGGCCGTGGAAGTGACAGCCCGTTCACTCAGCTATTCATGCGTTTTATTAGCGTTTAAAATGACAAGCGTGTAAAATGACCGATTTTGTCAGCCTCACTTGGAACGTACTTTTATCTGTAATGTCAATAAGATGTGACAGCAGGCTGTGTTTTTAGAGCTAGCATAATCGCGATCTGATTAGCTGCGCGCTAGCGGTGTGGGCTGTACTGCACTTTCGTTTCTGTGGTCAAAGACACGTTTAGATTCACGTTTCACCACTAAACAAGAGTTCAAGAGGGCCAGGGTGAGCAGTTTACTTGGGTAAGATTAAAAAGCGTGTTTGGGTGCTGTCACAAGTGACTTGACTCATCTACATCTGACTGCTTACAACATAGTGATGTTACATTTGTGTTGTTACATCAGTTCTTACTTTATTAAAGTCGGCGTGAAATTCAAATGTATTTCATGCTAACTTAATATCTTCTAAATTAATGTTATACATCCTATTTACAGACCTAGTGTTATTCCAGAATATGAAACCAAAATCAGAATGTACAAATGCAAAGATTTCACAAGAAATTGTAAAAACATACAAGGACGAGGTCACTTGGCTAGTTTTTGACCACGTTTCTTCTTGTGATATTTTTGACACAACTTTAGGTAGGCCTGTCTCTACTGTGGTCCAACATGTCATTTCCTGTGCAAAACCCGTGAAAAGAGTTCCTTGACCTTTTGTCAGTGTTATGCCACAGACTTCCCCTATTGCCATGAACATTACTGCTGTGTCACTTCCCATCCCATGTCCCGTCGTCCGAGCTTTCACTGGTGACAGGATTGAATGCCTCAATACACACTGCCAAGCGGTGGCATGCACAGCCGGCCCTTTTGGTCCCCAATTTCTACCCCGGACCGTCACGCCACTTCTCCCCTGCCCCTCCGGAGATCTGTGCACGCCACTGCTGCCAAGTTTTCTCATTATTGACATAATCAGGGACCATGTTCTGTTGCCACTGAATGCAACAGGTTTTTATACGCATGTGCTAAGCGTTTTGCACCACTGCAGCTATATGTTACACCGTGCTGACCTTTCTACACATTCCATCTCCATGGTTACACCATGAAATCGTGTTAACGTGTCAGTCCCCTTTCCAGCGGAAAGATTTCTGATGTGTTCTGAGATGAGTCAGTTTCACATTGCGTCATGATAGGACTGTTTTCAGATGAAGTGTTTCACATCACTTGTTTCTAAACATTATTATTGCAGGAATTGACTTTAAAATCAGAACAATTGAGCTGGATGGGAAGAAGATCAAGCTTCAGATCTGGTGAGAGTATAAGTCTGCGTTATACTGTATAAAGCAGAGATGAACAAACCAGAGAAAAGATTTGCCCACTGCGTCCTATCACAATATGCAATTGAAGCATATTTTCATTTCAATTTATGATATCACTTTTGCATTTAAATATGTACAATATTATTGAATTTGAATTGAAACTTTTAATATGATATTGTTGGATATTATTGGACACTTACATTAGGCCCACAGCCCTCAATCAAGTTTGATTTTTGGGCCTTTTGTAGTAAAAAGTTGGAGCATGTCTGGTATCAATTATTATCGTGAACAAACAATATTTAAAGTGTGTTTTAAATTTGTCATGAAGGGATACAGCCGGACAGGAGAGGTTCAGAACCATCACCACTGCTTATTATAGAGGAGCAATGGTAGGACATAATGTTTTATTCTTTTGAGTAAATAATGCTAGATATGCTTTCTTTACATACAGCAGGCTACCATATGTGTTTCTTTTCTGCTGTTTTCGCAGGGAATTATGCTGGTGTATGATATCACAAATGAGAAATCATTTGAGAACATCAAGAACTGGATCAGGAACATTGAGGAGGTGAGAAGTAGGCCTAATGCTGGAGAAAATAAGCATTATGTTTTAATTTCATTTAAAGTGAGATTAATTTTCCCTCTGTCTGTTTTATCAGCATGCATCATCAGATGTGGAACGGATGATATTGGGGAACAAATGTGACATGAATGATAAGAGACAAGTTTCAAAGGAAAGAGGGGAAAAGGTATGTATCAGTGAAATTCATTTTTAAATGGCTGAATATCTATTTTATTAAACAGGTCTTGGTCCAGAAACAGAACGAGCTAGTATGTAAAAATGCTGATGTGTTTATTTAAACATTTCCCTTTTTTTTTTCTTCTACAGCTAGCTATTGATTATGGAATCAAGTTCTTGGAAACCAGTGCAAAATCTAGCACAAATGTGGAAGAGGTGAGGGAAATTTTATTGTTTTGGAAAGTATTAATCATCTAATGTTGAACCATTTAAATGAATTTTACTGAGCAAGATTTGCATTTCTTTATTAATCTAATCTAGTGTCATGTCTGTTTTCTTCAATGCTAGGCCTTTGTCACTCTTGCTAGAGACATCATGACCAGATTAAACAGAAAAATGGTGAGAATGTTCATGTTACGATCATGTAGAAAATGTTTATAATCTTATCCAAGAATATTGTTAGGCTTAGAACTACTCACTTACTCAAACATATGATTGAAATGTCTTTATTGTGGGATACTAACAGTCAAGTTATTAAAAAAAAAAAAGTTTAAATGTGGCTTTAAGTGTAACACTAATGCTAAATGGTTTCTTGTTTGCTTGCATCTTTGTGTTTAGAATGAGAATAACCCTTCAGGAGGAGGAGGAGCAGTGAAAATCACAGAGAGTCGATCCAAGAAGCCAAGCTTCTTCCGTTGCACTCTGCTCTAACCCGGCAACTTCTGCAGCCTCAGTGTGAATGATTTCATTTCTCTATGTGTGTTTGAGCTCAGCGCGTGTGTGATTGTGTGAGGTTTACAGTACCTCTGGTTTGTTAGCTGTTAGCTGCTGCTGAGAGCTCTGGACTTTAGCCTGCCTCATCTATACGAATTGAAGGCCTGAAGATAGCGTGCTAGATAAAAGACACTTGAGATGTTCCCAAAACATTCCTTTTGAACTAAAATATCCTACAATCTACCCATTAACCACCTGGATCAATCCCAATTTAGCGTAGCCTAATTTGAATTTTGAGAACCTTTTGTTGTCCTCAAAATAATTAATTACATATAGTCAGTTTATAGGTACGTTGATTTTAAAGGGTTTGTTAAAGCACCATTTAATGAAGGAAAATATATGAAGAGATTACAATATATCAAACTCCTGCTATTATGCAGTTTTTGGCAATAAAGATTGTGGACCTAAAGTAGCGATTGAAGAACCTGATGGTTTGACAATTAAATATTGGTCAAACCGAAGGACATGCAATATATATATATATATATATATATATATATATATATATATATATATATATTCTGTTATTGTTAAATGTTATGTTTTGTTATATTTAAAGTCACCATTTTATATGTACTTAATTTTGTTTTTAGTTACTGTTCCAAAGCCGCAATAAACTGTGGAATAGACAGAAATGTTCACAAGTCTTAGTCTTCCCCCTTTCCCTGACTTTACCATATTAATCTTAATTTTAACAGAGACCAAAGTAAAAAGATATCGAAACTGTGATGGATACTTTCTTTTTTGGTTGTAATCTCTCATATATTATATATTGAGCTTGAAAAAGAAAGACAAGAATAAAGAGAGAGGGCTAGGAACCGTTTCCTATTGCTTGTTGAAGCAGCAGCCAGCTAGGCCCTGTATATTAGTATATACAGTATTAGATTTACTAATGGTATTATATTTTTATACTCTATTGACATAAGTATATTTTACTCACCACTGCATATGAAGCACCTAAAGCATGTTAACCTGTGCTTATTTGAGATTGATTTATTTGTTAATACTTATTACATTTAAATGTCAGTATTCTGTACGTTGTTTTTTTTTTTTTATTCCCTCTTTTATAAGGCTCTTATGAGTGTGAAGTTGTGTAGTGTTTACAGCACCACTGCAACAGTATTTTCTTTTAAGTCGTGCACTGTTATCTGTGTGTGTGGGTCTCTCGTAGAACCTCCTCACTTCATAAACCACTTAAAGTCCTGCTTGTGATGTCAGCCACTTTAAAAAAAAGAGTGCAAGATTGTAATAGCTTGAATGTGTTCAAGTGTCCTCTGAGCTTACTGGGCTATTACCAGGCCCAATTGAATCTGCACTATTTTATAGCTGATTTTGTGGGGGGGAAATACATGGAATTCTGCTGAATGGATTTAAACATGGTCAAATTTGTTAACCAGAGCTGAGAGCACTTAACTCCTGGTGCATGACAAATGTTCCAATTCTGTGTAAATCTGCAGATTTTTCAATTACAGATTCCATGGGCCTGTTATAAATTCAGAACACAAAATTCAAACTGAAATGGAGAATCAACCTAAATTGATTCACCTAAGTTCCACCTAAGAATGAATGAATGATTCTACTTAAGTTTAAGGGTGTAAAATTGTTCGAGTTCTATTGCCATTGTGCATCTGTTTGAAAAAATCCCTGCTCATTTTTGTGAGGCGTGCCATTTCCACTTAAAGTGTCAGTTTACCCAGAAATGAAAATGAGCTAATTCACCCTCAGGTCAGTCCAAACCTGGCTTTCTTTGTTCTGTGGAACATGAAAGGAAATATTTTTGAGATGAGAAAATGTGTGCTTTTTTTTCCATACGATGGAAGGTCAATGATTTGGTTACCAGCAGTCTTGTAAATATAGTAATTTGTGTTTTGCAAAAAGTCATACTGGTTTGAAATTACATGAGGGTGAGCATGTGATGACAGAATAATCATTTTGGGTGAACTGTCCCTTTAATGGCCCAGTAGTCATGTTTTGAATATGCATGCAGGCACATTTGCATATTTTTCAATGAAACAGTGACAGCACTCAGCCTCCCACATGAGCATAAAGTCTTACTGACCATTCAATGCAAGCTTTAATGTCCTATTTTATAATGTCTTCCTTGATTTTCTTGTATGTAATATTGTCAGAGTTAACTGATTATGTAAAAAAAGATTAAAATATCTTTTCTAAGTTATTTACATGTGTCTGATTTATTTTTTTTATGACGCTTTACCATATGAAATAATATACTATAAGGTATTTGGAAAGATGTGATGTTGTTGAATAATAAACAGCATAACTGAAGTTAAATTTCCCTTTATTTGGAAAAAAATGGGATACTAAATATCTACAGCATTGAGGTAGACCCTGATTTCCCTTTTTGCATACCAGGTTCAATCATTAAAATTATGTACCTCATAAATATAAATAACATCTGAAAATATGCCTGCTAGCTAAGATGTCAATGCACAAGCATAACTTGGATGTGTTTTCCATATTGGAAAACAATGAAAATCAACTTCTTTAAGCTAGCACTAGTGATTATCTTGCCACGGCAGATAAAATTCCAGCGTGAGCACTCATGTCTGTGTTTCTGTCCTCTCTCTGGAGGGTCTGTAGTCATTGGTGTTGACTTCAAAGACTCCAGCAAGGTCTTTCAGACTACTGGCTGCTTGAGGTTTCTCCAGGAAGTTCCCTATGGCCTTCACCTTTCGTGGGTTAGTGTTCAGACTTTTAGATCTAAGTGAGGGGTACATCCTGTCCTCTGCAACATACAAGTGATCGGAGTCAGTCAGCTCCTCTCGCTTCTCTTCTCCTCCCTCTGTTTTGGCACTTTTGCTATTTGCCACCATCTCATCCTCATCTTTCTTCTCCTCACTTTCCCCTTGTTGCATTTTTGTCCTCTTGCTCTCCTTAGAATCTCCTTCTTCATCTTGGGCCTCTCTCTGTCTTGATTTCTCTAAAGATTTCTTGGGTGAAAGTCCAAACGGAGAGGGATGAACTTTGTCATCGAAGCGTGGAGGCCAGTGACCTAACGTTGCCGATCTGCTTGCTTGATCCTGTAGGCCCTGGGGCTCCGAAGCCCACGTATACCCAGGACTGCGCAACCTCGACTGTGCCATAGAGACGTACAAAGTACCACTTTGGGATCTGTTCTCGTATGAAAGCGAGTTACTTTGAGCTTCAGTTGGGTACTGCCTCAGGGACTGCGCCCTTTCCAGAGGATGTGAAACTACTATGTCTATTCCAGCTTCTAGCAGACCTAGTGGGTCTTCAGGGCGCTGAGCGGAGTTGAGTTTTGGGGACTGAGAGTTCTGGCCTCTGTCTTGTGACTCGCAAGGTGAGATGAGGATGTCCACACTGGAGCATGTCCTCTGCCGGAGGGGCACCACATTCAGAGTGGGACCAAAGGAAGAATCTTGTTGTGGGCTTAGGAGGAGGTCACTGCTGCCAATACTGCTGCGTCTCTCTGCATGGCACTTTCTGTCCCCTGACATCTCCTCACTGCGGTCCTCTGCATCCAGGTGCCAGCGGTACAAACTGTAGCCATCAGCGCTGTTGATGCTACCACGGCGAAGCAGGCCAGATTGGTCCACAGCCATTGAGCTCCCAGATCGAGCGCGGAGAAGCTCACAGCGGTCGATGCCAACCAGCCGCTCCAGTGCATGCATCATGCGGCCGGAGAACTCCTCTAGCTGAGCCAAGCGCAGGTCTATTGTCTGCAGAGAGGCTTTCATTGAGTGCTCTCGTTCATTCACCTCCTCCAGGCGCATGGACATGTTCTCAACCCTGCGACAACAGTTTTTCCAAATGTTTGTTGTTTGTTTTAACCTCAGAGGTTATTCTAAATGTAGGGCTCAACAATAAGGATGGCCCACTGACCCAGAGCCAGTGTGCGTGAGTTTCTAACCAGATGACAGAAATGTTGCATGCTTTTTCAGGTCAGTGATGCATGGCCTCTAATAAACTTTTTATATTCATTGATCCTGTGCGTTCATTTTCTATGCCTTTTAAACTTAAATGTTTGGTATTCTGTGATGTATTCTACACTGCTAATTTGCCATCAAGACAATGTTATCTAGCTGGCTAACATAGATGTGGATTTGTTGAAAGTCTTGAAAGCATCAGTAAGGACCTGTTCACAAAGAACACATTTTTTTGCATTCTTTTGCAGCATCTCACACATGATGGCATTCTGAAAAGAAGTTCAAATAAAACATTTTTCCATTCTACTGCAGGAGTTTTTCAACTCAAGATGTGTTTTTTTAAAAGGTAGTCACACTACAATTTTCATTACACTGACTTCCATTCTAGCACATGCGACTGCAGAAAACAGGAAATGCAAGCTCGTGTAAATTTAGCTGCGTTCCAATTTTCAAATTTGGTTAATTCTAACATGTGAATTTATATCATGTCAAGACGTGTGATCAATAAAAGACTGCTGTGTTCTACAAATATGCAGAACTAGAGTGGAGTGGATTCCATTTTTTATATTTTGAATGTATTATATGTTGAAATAAGTTTAACCCCCCGACAGAGTCTGATGTCATATTATGACCACTGCAGTGTCTTTAGAAATTTTGCATGACTTTGCTTCAACGCTGCATTTTTAGATCCTTTAAAAGACAACAGATGTGAGTTCAACAGAAATCAATATTTACTATCCTTATTGTTGAGCCATGAGATGACATTTGTAGGTGCAGTTGCTGTTTTTCATCCATTACCTCTGGGAAGTAATTCGGATTCGCTCATCGTTGGAAGACTGCGCCTCATCCTCCTTCTCTCTGAAGTACTCCTCCACACACTGTTCCTCAAACTCATACAGATTCTTCAGTTCCTCTGGACTCAGAGTCAACTCTGAAAAAATAAAAAAATATGTTTAAAATCGGTTGCTATAACATTGATGTATTGAAGCAGTAAAAATTAGTAGCAGGAATAATAACTCAGTCCGCGGTCTCTCTCATCCAGCTCCCCTTCCTGTTTCTTCCTGCAGCGACAGCACAGCCGCTTCAACACAATATATATGTGGCTGAAGATGATAAGGGGCGGAGGAAGCACCGGTCTGTCATGAAAAGTCATGATGAGCTGGTAGCGTTGAAACTTCCAAACTTGGTTGGAGATAGATTTCACTTCAAAGAATGTGTTACTGTGAAAGAAATGAGTTCTCTCAGTGTTATACTGCTGATAATGAATCTATGAGAATATAATAAAGTGTGCTACAGTACTATGGCTCATCATTGCTTTACTTTACAGGGCTTACATTTTGTGTTTACTCTTTGACTCACTTGAATACAGCAATGAGCAGGTTGACCAGTAGAATGTTGGCTACCAGTAAGTAACAGGCCATGATGGCAGGTGTGAGCCAGGCCCCTGGTATGCATGGTGGGAGCTTCTTGCCATCTTCATCATACATGTTTTCACCACAGGGTGCTGCCATATATAACAGAGGTTATGATGCAACCATAATGTGACTCTACAGGGTTTGATAATTCCAATTAATTGTGGGTATAGCAGAAAAATGTTACACTCACGATTAATCTCCATTGCATAGACTAAGAGTATGTAAAAAGAAAGAGAAAGGCACAGATAAAGGTTATGGAGAACTAAACAAATATTTGTAATTTCACAATTAGCCAGCCATCTAAACAGTGCATTATTAAAGGAAGTTAAATATTTTAAGATTTTTGTCCACTTTTTACGTGAAGAAAGGAAAGATACAATTCAAAATTCTGGGTTTTTTATTTTATTAGATTTTTTTTTTTTTTTTAAGAAATTACTACTGTTCAGTAAGGATGCATTAAAATGATCAAAAGTGACAATAAAGATAAATATAGTTTACAATATTTTTCTATTAAAAAATATTTTAAACTGTAATAATATTAATCAAATAAAAGCAGCCTTGGTGAGAATAAGAGTCTTTTTTCAAAAACATGACCCTAGACTTTTGAACAGGATGACATTTGCACAATAAATTGTGCATTCTTTCATAACAGCACTTTTTACACATTTCTGTACACCTACCACCATGTATTTTTATATATTCTGTATTATCATTAAAACAGTATTTTTATTTATTTATTTTTATGTATTTCATTTTAAAAGTAAAATAGTACCTAATTTGTTTTTGATTATTTTTTACATTAACATTTATTCATTTAGCAGCTTACAAATGAGAATAATACAGGCAGCAATTTAACCAAGCGAGGCAACAACAGTTGCGCTATGACACCAAAAATACCAGAACAGTACAAAGCTAGAGCAGAAGTGTAAAAGTGAAAGGAAAAATGGCAACAATCACCAGCTAGAAGACATAAACGCCTAAAACTCACAAGCAAGGGCAGGTAAAGACCAGCACTGTCACACACTCAGTCCATCACAGATGATTCAGTAGAGGGTGAATGCCATGGCAGTGTGAATGGTCACATGATCAGGAGATGAGACACAACTCTTTCTGTATAGTTCACAGATACAGAGAGGGTGGAATGGAGATGAGACGCATCATTCACACATGAATCAGGAAACAGAATCTTACTATGAATTCTAGTCTTACGGTCTATCGAGTCAGCAAACACTTCTCCATAGATCATCCAGTAGGGCATGTAGAAGATATTCCTCGCCAGACGCCAAGTCGGCTCCTCGTCCGGGTGCAGGATGGCCTGACGTGACACGCCGAAACTCATGAGAACCACCAGCATGATCACCACAAAGTACAGCATGTCAATCATCTGTGCATACACACACACATATATATAAATATCATTATTGTTCGGAAAAGAGAATACAATTTTTTTTTTTTGTTAGTTAGTTCTCACCATTTTACCAATCATCATGACATACGGTCCCAAATACTTGTTAACTCCAAAGATGTCGAGGACACGAATGTACCAGAAGATGATGTCTACACAGTAAATTACACGTCCGTAGCCCATGTAAGGCTCATTCTGTAACCTCAGTAACAGTCCCATGAGAAACATGGTGATGGCAGCCAGGTCAGTGATGTTCCAGTACTCCTCAAGCCATACGTTTATCTTCTGTTTCAGCTTTCCTGGTTCTGACATCAGGATCTACACACAAGCACATGTGTCCAATGAAGAAAAAATCAACAACACATAAATAGAACAATATAGCAACACATTTTTGTTTGTGTTATTCACCTGTCGCACTTTCTCTAGTCCAAGAGTGATGATGTAGGAGATGACAATCCATTCCTGCAGTGATGGCCATCTCTCCATTTTCACCAGGATGATGTAATTATACAACAGCAGGTGTTAGTGAGGTATTCTAGCAGGGCTAGTTCATCAAGGGTTTTAGCCAGTAAACAGGATGGTGTATCGATCAGGACACAGGAATGAAGACGAGGAGATGTAATTTCTTCAATTAACTGTATTGAGATCCAGCAGTATTCATCAGAACATTCCAATATCCAGCATTGTCATTATAGTCTGATAAGAAACAAATAAATCACCATTAGGTACTGATTACTATGCAACGTAAATAATAAATCCACACAAATAATACAAATCAGGATCATCAGACATAAATATATCAATAAACATTGCTATGTCCCTTTAAACATAATCTTCAATTACATAATGACGATATTACTTCCTTCACATAATAGCTTCACCTCCTATATCACTGACCAGTTTATCTAAAACTATATTAAAAAAGGGGTTTACAAAAGGAGAAATGGCGACATCCTCTGGCCAGAAAGGCTACTGCACAACAGCGTCTGCAAGTGGTCTCCTGAGCACGATATTAACTCTTCTTAATTCAATGTTATAAACGTTACTACGTAATTTAAACATCAGGAAGCTCACATCAGTTAAATTAGTATTTCCTACAGTATTTTACAGCATAAACATTGTTCTATAGCTATACATCTCACTCATCCCGCTGGGCATGTTAATGCATTGTAATTCTACAGTATAGAAACACAAACACAACGACGTGACCACTTACTTTTCGTCATGAACTCAACACATAAATATTGGAAGCTGGATCGTTCAGAACAGATTAAGGAAACTACACAACACAGGTACGTAGGCTGAAATATGCTGCTGAACTTGAACACTTTCCCGAACTCACTATAACCAACACACTAGCTACACACTTCCTCCCCGTAACCACCGAAGAAGAGTCTTAAAGCGGCATGCACCCAGAAACGTCAGAGCCTTTTATACAGCCGCCCCCAAATGTGCAAGCACATTTGCTCCATTAAAGGCTCATCAGTCAGGCTGAGGGGGGCTCACCGAGGCATCATCCTCCCCCGACGGGAGAGCTGGCAACATCACCAACCGAGCTACTGGTCGTGTGTACACATGTCCTCTGATGTCCACATCAGCGGATCTAATGCATCCATCGTCGCTGCGGTGGACCTTGGTTACATGTCCAATGGGCCACATGGCTCGAGGTAGCTGCGGGTCCACCAGCATGACAACAGCCTTATCCAGTAGTTCAGGAGAAGTGGAGTGCCATTTCTGTCTGGTCTGCAGCCCAGGGAGATATTCTCTGATGAATCTGAACCAGAATTGGTCGGCAAGAACTTGTGAATGCCTCCAGCGTCTGCGACTCAGGAGCTCCGTCTCAGGATAGACCACTTGGGGTAGAGATCCATCGGGCCGCCCCATAAGCAGACTATTAGGCGTCACAGGGTCGATATCTGCAATGTCGGCAGATACATAACCCAATGGTTTAGAGTTGAGTATTGCCTCAACTTCCAGGAGAACGGTGAGAAGGACATCTTCATGAACAGGTTGTGCCCCCACACAGGTGTAAAGTGCAGACTTGACGGAGCGGACCTCTCTCTCCCACACTCCACCAAAGTGTGGAGCTGCTGGGGGGTTAAACTGAAACTTAATCCTCTGACACGCGAGTCGTTTCCGCAAAGTTGGCTCCATACTGGCAAAAGCCTCTCTAAGTTCCCGTTCTCCTCCTCTGAAGTTGGTCCCCTGGTCTGACAACAACTCTGCAGGTGTCCCCCTTCTGGCGATGAACCGTCTTAGGGCCATCAAGTAAGCATCCGCGTCCATATTTCTGAGGAGATCCAAGTGTACCGCCCTGGTTGTTAAACACTTAAATATTATCCCCCAGCGTTTCTCCTGGCGTCTGCCCATCTTCACAAACATGGGTCCAAAACAATCCACGCCAGTGGAATGGAAGGCGGGTTTGTGTAATCGGAGACGAGCAACGGGAAGGTCCGCCATTCGGGGAATGGAAGGCTGAGCTCTCCAGCGCTGACATTCGGCACAAGAACGCTGATGTCTGCGAATTGCCTCCCTTCCATGGATTATCCAGAACGACCGCCGCATCTCTGCAAAGACCCGCTCTGGACCAGGATGGAGCAGGTTGCTATCAAACCTTTGGATAAGCAAGCGTGTAACCGGGTGTGAGGCATCCAGAACTACAGGGTGCAATGTCAAATCATCTTGACCTTCCAAACGTCGTAACCGACCTCCTACTCGTATGAGGTCCGTGGATTTATCTAACTCCGGAGCCAAGGTGAGTAATCGACTCCCAGGTGAGACAGGTTTCCCGGCTGCAAGGAGTTTGTAGTCCTCTGGAAATGACTGTTGTTGGGCTCGCTGGAGAACAATCATCTCTGCCTGTTGGTACTCTTCAGCATTAGGTGGTGAACTTGAAGGGTTTGGTCCTAGGATTTCTAGAGCAGTGGCATCTATAAGCTCCTGCCAGGTTTGGTACACCTTGTCATCCCTGCTGATTGACATTGGTGAGGTAATCGTTACTCCACAGAAGGTGGTCTTCCGGAGTTCCACATTGTCCTCAAATGGCTCAGTGCTGGGTCTTTCTGGCCAGGTGGCTGGGTTCTGGAGAAGGAAGGGAGGTCCTTGAGACCATCGGTTGGGATCTATTAGGGCCTCCAGGGTCTTCCCTCTCGTCAGATCATCAGCAGGATTGTTCGCTGAGTCCACATAGCGCCAAGTGCACTTTTCTGTTAACTCCTGTATCTCAGCTATTCTGGCGCCTACGAAGACCTTGTAGCGGCAAGATTGGGAGTGTAGCCAGGTTAGGACTGTAGTGGAGTCTGACCACAACACAGTTCGAGCCACTGTCAAGCTTAGTTCCCTCTCAAGGACATGAGCCAGCTGTGCTGCAACCAGAGCTCCACAAAGCTCCAGGCGTGGGATAGAATGCAGACGTCTTGGAGCTACTCGTGAACGAGCAAGGATGAAAGACAGGTAGATCTGGCCTTCCCTGTCCTCGGTTCTCATGTAGGCTACAGCTCCATAAGCCTGCTCAGACGCATCTGCGAAGATGTGCACCTCACGGGTAGCACCCTCAAGGTTGGCGTCCGCCGGAACATATGCACGTGGAAATGTGAGGAGAGGTAAGGACTCCAGTTCAGCCTCCCAGGTGGACCAGGCTTGCAGGAGTTCGGCGGGTAAGTTAGAGTCATCCCAACCTCGCTTCTTATCCCACAGCTGCCTGATGATGAGCTTCGCTCGAGTGGAGAAAGGTAACATGTAACCCAAGGGATCATATTGAGTAGCTAGAACTCTGTAAATGTTCCTCAGAGTTGGTACCTCGTAAGACACAGGCCTATGTTTGTAGCCCAAGGAGTCGGTTGCCCAATTCCAGCTGAGACCGAGTGTTGACTCCAGAGGATTGGACTTATCCTGTGCCAGCCACAGGTCCAGGCTTTCAGATCTGGCCTCTTGAGGCAAATGACTCAGGACGCCTGGATTGTTGCAAGCCCATTGACGCAACTCAAAACCTGCAGAAATCAGAAGATCCCTGAGGCGATCCACCAGCAGTTTAGCTTCACCCGGCGTACCCACGCTCTGCAGGCAGTTATCTACGTAAAAGCAGTTCTCAACCGAGAATCTCAGGTCATCGTCCGGCTGGCAGTGGTCAACAACATGGCGCTGCAGGGCGTATGTCGCACAGCACGGGCTACAGGTTGTGCCGAAAGGCAAAACTTGCCACTCAAATGTTCTTGGGGTTTCTTCCACCTTCAGGTCCCGCCACAGGAACCTTAGAAGGCGGCGATCTTCAGGGATGAGGCGGACTTGATGAAACATCCCCTTGATGTCTCCACTAACAGCTATGGGATGTTCACGAAATCTCAATAAGACTCCCAGCAAGGGGGCACCAAGGGTAGGGCCAGGTAGCAGGTACTGGTTCAGGGTCTGCCCGAGGTACTGGTGAGAGCAGTTAAAGACCAGGCGGTTCTTTCCGTTGTGGCTGATGAGATGATGTGAGATGTACCATCCCTCTTTGGTAGAGGTCTCCTCAGTGACTTCCCTCACAGCACCTGTTTCTATGAGCTTCTGCATTTCCATCTTGTACGCATCTGCTAGTTTAGGGTCCTTTAAGAGTCGCCTCTCAGTACTACGTAACATGGGCATAACTGACTCCTTTGGCGAGTGCAAAGGTGGCATGCTCGGATGGCGCAGCAATGGTGTGGCGTACCTAAGAATTCCATCTACATTAGTACGGACCGTCTTGGCTTCAAGCAATGCTACAGCCTGCTGATCCTGCTTTGACCGAGTCACCTCTCTTTCATGTCGGTAAGGTACAGTGTCTACTTGCCAGAGCCTCTCAACATGCTTGTAAAGCTCATCCATTGGTGGCGCAGATGAAGTAAACAGACACTGTGCAGGTTGAATTGGCCGCCCCCTGAATGGGGTAGGGCCTTGAAGAGTCCACCCGAGCCTGGTACGGACTGCGGCTGGGCCACCTCGTGGACCAAGCCTGACTGGTTCGACAGGTGTTATCAGCTGAGGGTTATCGGAGCCTACAAGGAGTGTAGGCTGAGCATCTCTTAAGGCAGGTAGGGGAATGCCACTTAGATATTTGTATTTCCTCTTCAGACGGTCAATGGGGTAAGTGTGCTGTGCTAGGCTGAGGCGACCAGCCGTGAAGGCACCATTGATCTTATAGCTGGTGTGAGGGTTTGCAGCTGGTGAGACACGGAAAGACACCGTGTGGCCATGGAGGATCTGGATGTCCTGTCGGACTGTACGCAAAGGAAGCGCTTCAGGAGTGCCCTTTATGCCAAGAAACTTAGCTGCTGCTGGCAACAACATGGTCCTCTCTGACCCATCATCGAGGATCGCAAAGGTATCAAGTGTCCGGTCCTCATAATGTACAAGCACAGGGACGACCTTTAACATGACTCGATTCCCAGCTCCAGGTCTGTCCAGGTAGAGCGAGTCAGCCGCAGAGCTGGTTAAGCAGCTCTCTTCTTTAACAGCTACATCTTTATTGCCCCTCTCTGCTCTTGTATTTATTTCGTGAAGAGCCAGTAGGTGTTTTCCCTGACAGATGTTGCAAGGTTTCTTCAATGTGCACTGAGCGGCTTGGTGAGTTCGTGCACAGCGCCAGCACCGCTTGTTAACCCGTATCCACTCTTTAAGCTGGTCTTTGGAGAGTTTGGTGACCGCACTGCATTGACTAAGATAATGCTCAGTACTCTCACAGTAGGCACAGTAAGCTTTACTCTTGGCCCCTCTGCTGGTTGAACTCTCTTTGTGGTACAAAGATGCTGTCTCTCTTGACTCACCAGCTCCATGTAGGACGGTCACCGTTTGTCTTCCAGGACGACCATCAGTCTTCGCATTCTGCCTTTCCTTTATGCTGCGTCCAGTAGCCTGACTGTCGAAGCCCTGACACCATGATTCATAGCGGAGCCATTCTGCCAAATCATGTAGAGTGTGGGTCGCCCCTAACTGCTTGAACTGATGTCGACGGAAATCAGCTCGCTGTTCCGGAGGGAGCTTACTCAGCAGACGAGCAACATGTGAGCCACAGTTGAGTTCAATTTCCCCTTCAGGACCCAGAGTCCGCAACAAGCCCACTAAAGATTGTATCTGGAGGGAGAACTTCTGGAATGCCATAGTATCACCACGCCTTACTTCGGGGGTTTCTAGAACACTTGCTATCTTCTTTAAGGCAAGTTGATGAGGATGACCAAAGTTGTCATGGAGGGCTGACATAGTGTCACTATAAGGGGTTGGCGAGTTTAGATAAGCATCAGCTATAAGCTTAGCTTCCTCCAGCTTTAAATGATCCACAAGTATTTGATACTTGAAGAGTTCTGTAGCATTAGATGGGAGTAAGTTTTCTAGAGCTATGCGAAGCCGTGCAAATTCACTGGGATCCGGGTGAATGAACTTTGGGATTGTGGGTTGGGGCCCTCGATACACTTGTTCATTCCCTGGCGGCTGCATTAACTGATTAGGTGGTGGCATGCCATGTACCGCTCCAGTGGCTGCTAAAGGATGGTAGGTTCGGGCAGGCGCTGATTGCATCACAGGTGCTTGAGCTGGGGCAGGGTGTGTGAGCAACTGAGAGGGTCGTGTAGAGAGGTATGGTGATATCCCTTTATCGGAAGTAGGAGCGGGATACTGATGAGGCAGTGGAGACTTACAAGGCCTACATACTCTAGCTTCGGGGGAAAGGTCGTGATGTCTACTGTCTAGCCCTTGTTCCTCAACCCTGAGATTGCACATCCCTCTTGACACATTCTCATCAGGTTCAGGCCATGGTGGAGGATCAGGCCAGTCCTCCTGCTCCATTTCCTTTGAGTGTGCTGCAACAGCGAAACTCCTCGAGGCTACAGCATCAGCTTGTGGAGATGTGGGATTACTATAGTTTGAGGTTGGGCTATTAACTTGGGCCAGGTCTGCTCTCAGTGAGCGGGCTACCTCCAGTAGCTCTTTCATCTCGCGCCGTGCTTCATTGAGTTCCTTTATGCCCGTTTGAAAGGCCTGTTGTGTTTGCAGCAGTTTAGTATTCTCCTCTCGAATAGCTCTGATTTCCTCAGAGAAACGAGAATCCAGATATGGGCTCTGATGGGATGAGGGTGTCCGCGCAGGCTGGCTAAGCCCATCCAAATCCCTCCTCTGGCTGTGATCTGGGGCTAGCTGAGGAATCTCAGGGTGAGCAGCATTCCCGGGGAAGCCACTAGAGTGAGGGTGGGCTGTTTGGAAAGGGGTCATCTGATCTGGACCCTCCCGAGTGTGGAACGCCCTCCTATCCAAGGCAGTGGATGAGAGGCCCCATTGGTGCTGATCTCGTTGACTATATCCCATATAGTCCACTTCAAAGTCCTCAAGTCTGACAGGTCGACGTATTTGACGTTTAGGTCTCACATCAGGATACATCTCTTCATCTGTCTCCATCCTGAATACTGCTATCCGGCTCGAAGGACCAATGTTAGTGAGGTATTCTAGCAGGGCTAGTTCATCAAGGGTTTTAGCCAGTAAACAGGATGGTGTATCGATCAGGACACAGGAATGAAGACGAGGAGATGTAATTTCTTCAATTAACTGTATTGAGATCCAGCAGTATTCATCAGAACATTCCAATATCCAGCATTGTCATTATAGTCTGATAAGAAACAAATAAATCACCATTAGGTACTGATTACTATGCAACGTAAATAATAAATCCACACAAATAATACAAATCAGGATCATCAGACATAAATATATCAATAAACATTGCTATGTCCCTTTAAACATAATCTTCAATTACATAATGACGATATTACTTCCTTCACATAATAGCTTCACCTCCTATATCACTGACCAGTTTATCTAAAACTATATTAAAAAAGGGGTTTACAAAAGGAGAAATGGCGACATCCTCTGGCCAGAAAGGCTACTGCACAACAGCGTCTGCAAGTGGTCTCCTGAGCACGATATTAACTCTTCTTAATTCAATGTTATAAACGTTACTACGTAATTTAAACATCAGGAAGCTCACATCAGTTAAATTAGTATTTCCTACAGTATTTTACAGCATAAACATTGTTCTATAGCTATACATCTCACTCATCCCGCTGGGCATGTTAATGCATTGTAATTCTACAGTATAGAAACACAAACACAACGACGTGACCACTTACTTTTCGTCATGAACTCAACACATAAATATTGGAAGCTGGATCGTTCAGAACAGATTAAGGAAACTACACAACACAGGTACGTAGGCTGAAATATGCTGCTGAACTTGAACACTTTCCCGAACTCACTATAACCAACACACTAGCTACACACTTCCTCCCCGTAACCACCGAAGAAGAGTCTTAAAGCGGCATGCACCCAGAAACGTCAGAGCCTTTTATACAGCAGGTACACCAGGTATGCAGTCTGAGTAGATAATCATTATGTTTTTGCAGTTTATGACTAAAAAAATGTGTGCTATAACATCATTTAGATTTTTTTTATAGTGTGTTTTGACTTCGATGTGTTTTTTTAAGTATCACATACCGTATTGAACCAGAACTTAGTAAATGGAGCATTATAGAAATAGTAAATCTTCTTCCCAATAGGCACTCGTTTCTGTTTCTCTTTACCATCTTCCTCATCACCTTTCTTAGATGCTCCATCCATGCTCATGGTGCCATCCTGAAAATAATTACCCACCCTGAGAGTTTTACTCACTTTCACCTCATAAAGAATCATGAAAAAGTTAAGAAGCCACTGTAGAACATATGTATTCTACCATTCAAAAGTTTGGGGTTGGTACTTTTTTTACTGTTGTTGAAAGAAGTCTCTTTTGCTCACCAAGGGTGCATTTATTTAATCAAAAATACAGAAAAACAGTAATATTGTGGAAAATTATTACAATAAACAAAATTTCCATTGTAATATATTTAAAAGTGTAATTTATTCCTGTGATATTAAAGCTGAATTTTCAAAGGCCATTACTCCAGTATCACATGATCCTTCAGAAATCATTCTAATATGGGGCTTGGTGCTTAAGAAACATTTCTGTGTTGAAAAACATCTTGCTGCTTTATATTTTAATGTAGTCTGTGATAATTATTTGATGAATATAAAGTTAAAGTACGAATAGCATGAATTTGAATGAGATGTAGATGTTAGATCAATTTAATGTATCCTTGCTAAATAAAAGTATTAATTTATTTTTTTAAATTGCAATGACCTCAAACTTTTAAATGGTAGTGTACATATTTTTACCTTGCCCGATTTGTTTTCATCCTCTTTGTCTTTGAGATGTTCTTTGTCTTTGGAGTTTTGGTAAGATAGATCATCTCCAGTTCGGAAGTCTAAGAGAAGAATGGCTGGAGGAAAGATGATTCCAAGAATTACCTGGGAATAAAAATTAGATGATAAAAATGTAAATATGTAATATTTAGAGGAGTCAGAGACTTATTAATGTAGTGTTTATTTTGTATTGCAGACCTTGAGTCCATTGCTCTTGCCCACCCGCAGGCAGCCCATCCACATGTCGGTGAGCAGCATCTGGCTGCAGGTGTGGGCTATAAAGTCTCTGTGTTTGGCAGCTACAGCCAGTTTCAGACAGGTGGAGTTACTCCAGTTCTTCAACTCGTACGTCAACAGCTTCATGGCTACCTGTTCATCATGCTTGTACGACTGATCTAGCAGCTCATACGCTAACTGACCAAATTCCCTGAGTGTGAGAAGGAGGAGAGAGAGGCTTTATGAGAGGTGACACTGTGACAGCTTGATTTGGAAACAAAAGCTAAAAACTATTCTTGTCTAGTCTAGTCTATTCAGTCACATGCATCCTAATACTGTTTCAACCTTCCTTAAAAAAAATGAACTAAGCAAGAACACGCTTTATACAGCATTTATTAATCTTAGTTAATGTTAATTTCAACATTTACTAATGCATTATTCAAATCAAAAGTTGTGCTTGTTAACATTAGTTAACGCACTGTGAATTAGCATGAACTAACAATGAATAAATGTATTTTCATTAACCAACATCAACAAAGATTAATACAGTAATAAATGTATTGTTCATTGTTTGTTCATGTTAATTAATACATTAACTAATGGAACCTTATTCTAAAGTGTTACCAAAATTATACATAAATTATTACACCACTATTCAAAATTTTGGAGTCAGTAAGATTTTCGAAACAAGAAATTAATACTTTTATAAAGCAAGAATGCATTAATTAAACAAGGGTGACAGTAAAGATGTTACAAAAGATGTCTGTTTTAAATAAATTACTTTTGAACTTTCTATTCATCAAAAAAAAAAAAAAAAAAAAAAAAAAAAAACAGAAGAAAAAAATTAAAATAAAATCATGGTTTCCATAAAGATTTTAAACAGCACAAAGGTTCACATCACCATATTAGCATGATTTCAGAAGGATAATGTGACAATGAAGACTGTAGTTATGGCTGCTGAAGATACTGCTTTGCTATGAAGGGAATGAATTACATTTTAAAAAATATATATAAGAAAAAAAGACAAGTTTAGTAATATTCAAATAAATGCAGCACTGGTGAGCATATGAAAGTTTAAAATAATCTTAGTCTAACTATACTATACTGTACTGTACTGTAATGTAATGTAATATAATATAATTGCTCACTTTGAATTATTGTCCAGATCCTGCGAGATGTCGTCCACTAGTTCACTCCGTGAAGATTCGTGTGCCATGGCTTTATAGAGTTTACATGCCACCAGAGCTTTGGCCATGGCCTCTTCTCCCCTCTGCCAGAGAAACAGCGCCATCTTTTGGCGCTTCATGAGAACAGCCCACACCATCAGCTCATGGAAGGGGTACTGGAATCGACTGACCTCTGGGTCATCAACGTCTATATCAATTTCTTCCTCTTTCTTCTTCTTCATCTTCTTTTTGCCTTTAGGTCTTGGGTCATCGTCCTGTCAAATACAAAACGGAGCGAGTCTCTGTAAATACTACAAGTGTTAGCTACCAGTCAAATTTCTGCTGTGTGGTTTTTTGAGTGGATTACCTCCATACCCAGAAGTTTCAAAGCTTTGGGCTAAAAGAGAACAGAAAGAATCAGATGTGTTTGAACATATTTGATTATTTAGATACATTGGTATATAATTAGTTAATTGTTTTTTTTCCTTCTTAATTTCCCAAAAGTGTGAAAGCTGAGAAACAAGTTGCTATTAATAATTATCTATATTTTTGCTAGACCATAGACTAAGCAAGGACAACTAATCGGCCCATTAATTGACATGTCAGTTATTTTAGTTTTACATTTTTCTGTAAAATATTTCATATTTCTGCTCTAAATATTGGAGTTTTTCGGCCACTGGAAAAATCTTGGTTGGCAACTATAATATTATTATTAAGCTAAGCTGTTATGTTAGATATAATGTGTTTGCAGGGGGAAAAAAAATACTTTTTCATTTATTTTCATTTATGCATGAATATGTAAGGGTGTAAGAGGTTGGTGGCAACTCACTCTTTTCAGTCCATAGAGGTTATTATAGAGTGTGCGGAAACTTTTCCTAGTGTAGTGACACCGATACGCTCCTCCCATGAGATACTCCAGAACCAGCCCAATGTCAATCAGAGTGATCTGGTAATCTGGAGGTAGGTTTCCCTGGAAACAATAATGTCATAACACCATGAAGCAACTTGTTCTTTTACTGCTGAAACTACTGAAACTAGAGTGAAATAAAACTATTTATGCAATGCTCTTGCAATCTAACACACATAATTCCTAACACTCACTTGCATTCACACACTGTAAAGAAGATTAAAATCTTATTCTTTAGAACAATAGGCCAATAAATAACAGAAAAATGCAGTGCATGTTGTAACTCATGATAATCTTAAAGATAAGCAAGACCTTAATAATGAACTTTACCTTTTTTACATCTCTGACCACAAAATGCAGTGTGTTGGTCGGCCCTAATTTCTGAAAAGAAAAAAAAAGAAGAAGTAATAAAACCATATAAACAAAACAAAAAAATTAAATAAAAAAATGATAAAACCCATATACACCCATTAGTCTTCTTCTGTAAAACACAGATGTGTTTGGGCTAAGTGCTTTCTCCCCAACAACAGATTACATAATATGATAAGATAATCCTGAACACACACAACATTTTCAAACCATATTGCATGGAAAGAGAGGAGGGGACAGCAGTGAAAGCTCTATTAACTGGACATGTGGGTCACATTCATAATTGGTTTTATCATTAAAACATGAAATGCTAAAACAGAAAGCACAGTAAAACACAGCGGCTACATGACCCTCTAAAATTCCACAATATTATGTGATTGTCTGCCAACTGTGTTATAGAGCTCTTCCAGTCGCGGGATCGTCAGGAAATGGTGGATGTTGACACCATTTTCAATAAGGAGCTTCACAAAATCCACTCTGTCAAGCACGAGTGCGTCCATCATGGCCTGCTCCAGAGAATTAACCTATTTTACACATCAACACACACAGACACACATGAAATTGAATTGACCATCAAGAACATACACACACATATAAACAGAATTGCTTGAAAATATATAAACCTCCAGCAGTGTACTCAGCGGTGAGTAAAGCAAATGCTCACTAACACAACATTACTAAAGAATAACTCTTACCCAGTTAAGCAGTTCTAGTTTTCTAGGGTCTGTCTCCTCAGGCTCAGGTTTAGATTTGGCACCTTTGCCCTTCTTGGCCCTAACAGGTTTACCCTTGCTGGCACGGGTGCTGATGGGGCTCTTTGGTTTATCCTGCTGGGTTGTAGATGAGGTGGGCAGGGACCCAGCAGACTGATGATATAGATATGTAAATATGTATTTAATAACATTATTTTTACTTTCTTATTATTTAACTTTCTTTAAGGGATTACCGAGTCTATAAAGGCAATCTGTGTACTATGTTCCCATTAACCCAGCTGTGCGTGGTATCACCTACAGGCCAGTGTTGTCCATGGACGAAGATCTGACTGTGAGCAATATCCACACGGTTCCAGGCCAAAGCCAGACTCAGCTGGTCTGGTGCTGAAGCATTTGTGCCTGATAAACCCAAAGAAACAAAATATTCCATTAATGTCAAAACCAAATGTTGAAGATTGTAAATGGAATGATAGATAAAATACATCTTATAATAAATATTAATATTAATAATATTAATATTCTCATACAAACAAAGTACTTTTCAGGGGTGTTACGTTTCAATATTAAGAATGTGTCCTAAACTGTGTGACCGTGGTCTGAACAAGAGTTCACCTTTCAGCAGAGCGGTTAAGATGGCCATCTCAATATCCTGTTGACCCTCTGAGGCTGTGCGGAAAACTGTGATCTGCGACAGCACAAAAGGTAAGAACTGTGTGGAATGCCTGTAATAATATAGTATACTATATGTAGTATGAAAATTATGAATTATATACATAAACTACTGTTCAAAAGTCTGGGGACAGTACATTCTTTCTTTTGAAAGAAGTCTCTTATGTTGACCAAGGCTGCATTTATTTGATCAAAAATACAGTAAAAGCAGGAAAATTGTGAAATATTATTACATTTAATATTTTTTAAAGGGTCATTTATTCCTGTGATGGCAAAGCTGCATTACAAGCAGTCCACTACTTCAGTCACATGATCCCTCAGAAATCATAATATTCTCATTTCTTATTACTATCAGTATTGAAAACAGTTCTGCTGCTTAATTTTATTTTATTTTTACTTCTTTGTGGAAACTGTGATAAATTTTTTTCAGAATTCTTTGATAAATAGAACGTTTACAAGAACAGCGTTTGAAAATTTGAAAGCGAAATCTTTTACTGCACTTTTGATCATTTTAATGCATTTTTGCATTTCAAATAATCTTACTGACCCCAAACCACTGAGCAGTAGTGTAACTGTGAAGGACAAGCACGAATAGACACAATACTTAATGATAAATAAAATATGAAATAAACAATTATAGTATTTGTTTATTCATTTTTCCACAACTGTTTTTTTATTTTCATGGTTGGACAGAAATGTATTATGTATTTGGTCTGTATGTGTATGTTAAAAGAAAAGAAATGATTAGACAAAATGTGAGCAACAGAGAGAACATAATGATTTGATCACGAGAGGGGGTAATGAGTACTAAGGCACTGTGTTTAAAACATGCATTTATATATAACATATTCACAGCAACAGTGATGCTTTTTTCTAGACACGTGTTTCCCATTACTAAAGCATTTATTCTTCACATGGTTTTGAGGAACTTGCCTCAGCGTCCCTGGGTTTTGGAAATCATTTAACCTCATGTCTATATTTTCATGAAGGACAAAAGCACTCAATGACATGACATGGAAAAGCAATGGAAAACTGTGAGCTAGATGTTTTGAAATTAAGACATAGGAAGAAATAGCAAAAAATAAAGAAAATAATAAGAAAAACATATGATATGAAAAAGGCAAATGAGGCCAAATGAATAACATTTATGTTTATTATCATATCTGTGAAATATAACACGATATAAAACAGAATGTTTCTCATAAATGTACAGTATATGTTATATTATGACAAAAAATCTTTAAAGAAAAAAAAAAGAGTGAGAAGTTGTCTTCAGTCTGTTTTCTTGCCACGCCAACCTATGTTTAACTCACCAGCTCTCTTTTCTTCATGCACTCCATCACCATGAGATAAATCTGCTGTGCCTGATTCCGGTTGTAGCTGAATGTCTTCTGTATGGTTACTAAAAGTTGGTCTCTAATGCTGTCATTAACCAACCTGCACCAGAACAATGTAATGGAGACCAAGAGAAGGAGTTTTTAGAAACAGTTAGACCGATGATTCAGTGTAAAGGGACCTTTCATGTCACAATTATGTTCTTTTTTTCAACAGCACAATAACATATCAATAAATCAAAAAAATTATCCTGCCATGTAGTGAATATGCCTCATAAAAAAGCATTTGCAGAACTGCAACTTTAAAATTCATTAATAATCACTGAATCATTATCAATGTTTTCCTCACCCATCCTCCTCAGAGTACTTGTGAGCAAATGAAATGATATCTGATGCTCGTCCGCTGCCATCGCACACTACCACAGGTACAGGAGGGTCCTCACGCAGACTCTCCAACACAATGGAGATTACATTTGGCCCTCCTTCAAGAATCAGACACACCAAAGGGACCCCCTGACCCAGACCTGTACAAACACGCACATTAAACACACTCATGTACAAAAATGCAAAAAATAAGCAGCGATTAGACATGAAAAGATGCTTTTGAGCATGATAAAGATTGTGGTTCTGACTGCAGTATATGATGACATCTGGACCTCCCTTTGCTGTCCCAGCCTCATCAGGAATCCAGGCATAGGATGACAAAGGGAAACCCAGGAGGTCACAGATTAGGTTTTCCATCACTAGACCAACAATCGTGGACTCCAACAGTGTTTCATCTCCTTTTGACTTGATGGATTCATTAAAATAGTTGAACTTCCTTAAAAATGCTGTCTTGGCTACTAAAGGTTCTCTAAAAGTTGACTTACGTGTGTTGATCTTCTGCAGAGAGATGTGTTTCTCCAGCTGCCTGCGCAGTCGGACCTCCGCGCCATACTTTCCGTGAGTGCCGTTGTCAGCCAGAATGAAGTGGGAATGGCTGCTGTTAAGCACAGAAAGTTTGCTGAGAGGGTTGGACATGGTTTGATAGGGTCGCGTCACCTGGACAAAGCAAAAACACAGACAGAGTGGTGATACATCACTCAAAAACCTTACAGAAGCCATACCTCAGACATTCACTTATGCTGATTAAAAATGAGTACTTTCATTCCTGTGCAATGACACAAATGGCTTACTTCTCGTCCGATCAGATCCTCTTTATTTTCCACAATACCCCATGGTGCAATTCCGATGGCGCACACCTTCCCACGGGACTTGGAGGAGTGGTCTTTCAGCGCATCTCCTACATGCCGAATCACTCCTGTGTAATGTGACAAGAGGGAAAAAACATTCAATTATTAGTGTGTTAATAATGTGGTGGAGTCATTCGCAGTTTCTTGCTCAATAGGAAAGCAGATGATTCAGTATTTGAAACAGGAACAGATGACCATTTAAGTGATGTCACTTGTCAAACACCCACCTGTACTAACTCCTCCTGTGAAAATCCAGGCCCCAGTGGTAACTGCTGCTTTTATCAGGCCCTTTCCAAACACTTGCTTGAGTTTGGGTTGCAAGTCAAAGTTCTGTAGGCCTCCATGCACAGAGATGAGCAAGGTGGGTAGCTCCAGTTGCCAGTCTTTCAACATCAGATGCAGAAGGTTATCAGGCTTTGTATCATAGGACACACGGATATACTGAGAACAAACAAGGAAGAGATGAGAAAAAATTATATGATCAAATGTTCAGAACAATTTTTAGGCTGACTCCCAAACTTTATAAGCACATTTTTATGGAAGGAAAAACAAATGAATCACACGATTTGCTGAAAAATACCATGGCCTTGTTGACATGACCTCCTCCCTGGAATTCAATGATGCCATATGCGTCAGTGGGCGTGGCTTGCGTGTGCTTAGCAACCGACCATTTCTCTTGTGGAGGCTCAGTCTGCACCCCTTGGCCTTCATCTGTGCTCTTATTGGTGGAACCAGGAAGAATAGCCACATGTTGGTTTACCAGCTGACCGCAACAGCACCTACAACAGAAAAAGCCACCTTTAATCGCCATAGCACACCTCATTAATTTTGCAAAATATTTTTATTTAGATTTTTTTTTCATCCGATATTTGTATTTTATTTCAATTTAAAAAAATGAATTTTAATAGCTTCAGTTTAGTTTTAGTTAACAATAACAACACTGTTACTCACTTGTTGGGCTCTCTGCTGGGGAATATGTGAATGCACTCCCTTTTTAGAAATGTCCTTTCAACCCATGCCCTCTGAACCTGCAAGACACAATACAGGAGAATTTGGTTCACTCATTCTCAGTCATTTAAAGTAGAATGTCAAAACATTTCCTAAATCTCTTTCGCAATCCATTACTTTATTTTTCCAAAAATAAACAAGCCTTTCTGTTAGCTTATCTGTTTATTTCTGACTAAAATTGCAGAAAAGAAACAGTACAATTTGTAAAACAATTGTGATCATATATAGGTTACCTATATATATATATATATATATATATATATATATATATATATATATATATATATATATATATATATATATATATATATATATATATATATATATATATACAGTGCACAAGTATGAGTGTGTGTGTTCGTGGTTTTGACAACAGCTGTTAAGCACTCAGTGTAAATGAAATCACTTTAGGCATATTAAAATTATGAAAACAACTGAACCCTTCTAGGTCAATACACAGCCACATACCTAAACAGTAGAACTTTTCCGCTCACAGTTGTTTATTTTCTATTCATTTATTGGATAAGAATATTAATTGCAGAAATATCCCCAACATTCCATGCTCCAATAGCAAGCCAAACACATCACTAGAAAGAAAAATTCCTACAAGAGCAAGAAATCCTGCAGTGGAGGCAAAAAGAAAAAGAAAAAAAAAGAAATGTCTATAATGGATCAAAACCAAGCCTGGGAGGAATACGTATCAGTGCAGAAATACTAACCAAAAGCAGGCTGCACCTTTTGCTTTAAACTAGCTGACAATATTCCACCAACAAATATTTGAGGTATATCCCACCATTTACATTATCTCTTGAGCTCAAACTGACTTGCCAGAATGGCACTTACCCTTGAAGATAAAGAGAAAGACAAAAGGCTTCCATAATAGCAGGCTTGTCATGAAGTCGTCCTCCAGCCTGCCTTCAACTGCCTGTGGCCTTCCTTTATAGAGCAGAGGTCTGGACCACGTGTGCTGGACCTCAGTCTCAGAGTCCCATGACCACTGCTGAAGATAATCCTGCTGGAACCTCATGACCAGTCCACTGGAACACCACAAACTAAAGCCTACTCTGAGACCAGGGGCTCTCTAATCTGCCTGACTGGTCAACATGCTAATCTCTCCCATTAGCTCCTCCACACCTCTTCTTAATCCTGTTTGTTGAGGTAAACTGGGAAAGATAGTTATCATATGAAAGATACAAGTGCCTCAAGTCCGTACTGAAGACCTGTCAGTAATTTAGGATTTATGTTGGAAACAGTAACCGAGATTTAGCGTGTTTCAGAAAGGTGTTCTAGAAAACGGTCTGTTGCTGTAGCAGCACCATATTATTAAGAAGCATTGTACTGATATCAAATAAAGCACAAGCGCTCTCATACACATGTTTCACTGAAACATAATCTGGCTCTCTCCCAAGTACATATGAGATTTGTGTTTAGACATCTGTCGAAAGCTTTTGACATCTTTGGATTTGGGCATTTTAGAGCTTCATTTCTCCCAAATCCTAAAGGGTTTAGTCATAGAAACACACATGTGGAATTTGCCATGTGGAAGGTGAAGCCACACAATCACACAAACCACTCTCTGAAACTGAACAAACTATAATTTTGTAAATTGTCTTTTAGGCAAAAAACTTTCTGTATGTATATTTATATGATATTAGACAAAAATATGATATACCTCAGATGTATAAAGTAAAAATGAACTACAATATTTTTGGTGGAGAAATTGCTTTATACATTATCTAAATAATGATTATTTCTACACATTATCATTATTTTTGTGTGTTTAATCTACACATACGCATAGCCTCATAGCCAACATTGTGCCCAGACAAAGACTTACTCAAAAATTAAACAAAGAGAAAACCAGAAAAATCTGCTCCTACTGATCCATAATTACAATTTAGTCTCTCTAAGCTCTCAAATTAACACATGTCTACCCCGTGAGCAGCTACATAAAGGAGCTCTGTGAGAAGCTCAACTCAGATAATCCTCATCTGAGCAAATCAACTCTGTAGGCCAATAGGAAACGAAGACTAATTTTTCCACACTGTTTACAAGAAAGAAAGATAATTTCACATATTCTACAATGCAATAGGATTCAGTTCCAATGGATTTTGTAAAAAGGATTTGGGGTTTTGAGAAAATCGATAAGCCATTCCATTTCACAAAGGCTCATTCCTTCAAAACATGTGATTTTGGGTGTTATTATATTCTAACATTTTTACGTATGATTAAAGGTGCTTTTTTACGAACACTGAATTAACAAACACTATCACAGAACATGTCCAGCTGGAAATGCTGATTATATAAATTTGTATGAATTTGATAAAGGAAAATGCAGTTTGTACCAAGACAAGGATGTAACATTTTAGTTCAGACAGTTTACAGAGTGGGAAGGTCAAGTGAATTATGACATTGCTGGAATTTTTAATGCAACCTTGAATTTTCATGAACTCTAGAACACCATATTCCATTCCCTTGAAAACACAAGCTGATTTGAAATGATTTCAGGTCCATTGTAAGTCCACTAAGTGTGTTTTTGTCCACTTGTGTTTGGACTCATTCCACAGAACTCTGCATTAATCACATAAGATTGAGACTTAGAGAGAACAGGGGTTTAAGCTACCCGGGCCAGTGCTCTTTACTGGGCCATTATCAAAGATTAGAGGACAATGCTGACAACAGGTTTTGTATGCGTGCATGTGTATGAGTGAACACTTTTAGATCAAGACTGCCACTGGAATCAATGCATTCACCAAATAAGTTCACACACATGTACAAAATCAATGCCAGTGTAAACAAGTTAACCAAGAGAGACCCCGGTTTTTGTTAACATTAAACAAACCTGCAACTTAAACTTTTATACTGTTTTTTTTTTTTTTTTGCATTGCAGAAATTAGTTGAATCTTCAAACATGTCCAATCCTAAACAAATTCAAAGTAAAGTGCATACAATAATTTTCCTTCAGTTAATTAGCCATCACCTTGTGAAGACACAGTCGGTCCGGTGAAAGATGGGAATGATTCTAGGGGCTCACAACCACTTCTAATTTTATTTTCTTTTTTTTAAAGCTACCAGAATTCCTTGCTGGCTCTGCTCCCAAATATAATTCAGTACAGCCATGTTTCTTCATCAACTCAAAACAATCTTATCAAATGCAGCAGGTGGAGATTGGGGGGGGATTCAAAGCTTGTTGATGTATCTTACCTTCTGAGAGCCAGAGGATGTGCGTTTAATAGATGCACGCTTAAAAGACCCCTCTTTGCCCTTTTTCCCTGCAAAGCCCCTGTTATCCATCTTTATGAGCTCCTAAAGTCCAGCCATCACCACCCAGCCTTACAGTCTCGGTGACCAGCAGACAAAATGACCAAAAACTGAAAAGTGATGTCCAGCTCCAGCATTCCACAGCGAGATGGAAATAGTATGACGCTGACACAAAGACCCCCTTCCCCGACTGTATGTGTGTATGTAATCAGGCTTAATGGAGTCGCCCTATGAGTGATGCCCTTTAATGCAGGAGATTTAATAAATGGTGATTGGAGGTAAATCTGGGTAAAAGTCAAACAAAAATGGCTCTAATGCTAAATAAAAAAAATAAAAAAACATGCATGGTTAGGCCATGATTTGGGAAGTATTAAGAAACCAAAATGCAGGCTTAGGTAGTACAGTGCAGCATAATCACTCATGTGTCAATGTTCAGTTGATGGGGTCAGCTGACAAAACATTTTTCCTCATCATTATCAGCTAAAAACTCAAGATTATCAAATGATAAAATAGTTTACATGTTGCTCGAAAAGAAAATGCAGCCCACACCTGTTTGCTCTGCTCCTGCAACTGATATACAATATAATGAATAAAAAGGCATAATTATTCAGATTACATTTCTGATAGCATTTATGCCTGATTTAATGTTTTATGAGCAAACCTTACACGGTTTAATTTGATGGTTTTTATACATTTAAGGTTATAGATCAGAGCTAATGAGAGTTAAACTGTTCAAAAACATTTGAAGACATGGCCAGACGGCTAGTGTACATTCAGTGGTGTGTCCAACCAGAGAACAAAAACAGTTTGGCTCATTTCCAGACACAGTTATTTATCCTGTTCATTTGAAGGAAAAAAGGCCACATAAAAGGATAAAAAAAAAAACTTCACTACAAAATACATTTAAAACAAGTTTATTAGAGAATAAGCTAAATCGTAACAAACTGAAAAGCATTGCCATTTCTATGAAAATTATATATATTTATTTATAACATGAAAAATGTAATGTGACATCCAAGGCCTTATGTGCTCCGTATGTTTGTCAGTCCTCCGCTGAGCAGGTTGATGTATGAAGGCTGGAGAACTGTAATAAATAATATATACACAGTCCCCACCGCTGTGTGCCTCGTCTTCAATTCTTCTCAACCTTCCCATCAACCAGCAACTTCAGTTCACTTCTCTTTCTCCCTCCACCTTGATTTCACTCGGCTGCATTAGACCCGGTGTCTGTAAGAGAAACAGTTCAGTTAGGAGGACTGTATCACAAACACCAAAAGTATTAAAGTATACCATACAACATCGGCATTGTGAATCCAATTTCTTACTTTTGCCATCACATGCTACAATTTTTACTTTGTCCACCTTGACCAGATCCGTCACCTCTCGGAACTCAACGTCATTTAAAACAAACGTCCAAACGTTATCACAGAATCTGTACGTGTTCAGAGATCCCTGTGGATAACACAAAGAGCAGTGATTCTCCGTGCATCACAACTACGTCCAGTTCAAGGCAAAGCTTGCTAGTTAGCCAAATAACTTGTATTAGCAGACAAAACAAACTTCTTTTGTAAATGTTATTGTGGAGCGTGTCTGGCTTACCCTAAAATTGACCCTGTTGCGGACCCGGTTGGCCAGTGCTGTGTTGATAGCTTTATCAAACTGTAAAAGGACTTGGAGGGCTAACTGTGGAGTGATCTGCTGAGTCTGTGGAAGGAGGGAAAATAGAGTTGAATGTGTTCTGATAATAAAAGAATTCATACATATTTAACACTTTTTTTTTTTTAATTAGGTTTTATGGTTTCTTGAGTGGACTGATGCCTTAAATTAGGGGTAATATCATTAGAAAAACATGTACATACAAAGTCTGCCTGCGTGATTGTTATTATTAACCACAGACAGGGATGACTGAGTGATATGTCAGTCTGAGGTAACGTGAAAACAAAAAGTATTTCACGTAAACGTTTAAGAAACACTAAAACAGTTCGTTTATCCATCATTGGGAGCCAGTTCATCCATAACGTATTCTTATGAAGAGCAGCTCAATTACAAACACAGCTGGCGTTAGCTTACACTCATTTAACTTTAATAATCCGACACATCACCGATCAAGATCAGAACAAATAATAGAATTTAACACTGTGACATAATAAACTACTGAAGGCAGATGCCTGGGTGTGCAGTAATCGTTTGTATTCCGTTATCTTTATTTATCCATCACATCATTCTGCGCTGGCTAGCAATCAAGCTAGTTAACTTCACTTTGATTCAACACTCTTACCTGAATAAGTTCATCAAGACTCTCCTGTAGACTGTTCCCGAGTGTCGTGTTTCTGTAGAGTTGATATGCCATAGTGTATTTTCAGTGCGAACGCTGTACGCCGTTCCGTTTAAAATAACCGTTGGGTCTTCGCTGATGCTTTGTGATTTGCCCGCTGGCCGAGCACTTCCTCAAAATCCAAACTTAGACCGATCGCGCTACGGAAACCCGCGAGGGACACAAAGCTTCGCTCATGACGGGAGGAGGATACAAATCATCACACAGGGGTTCGTCCAATTCCTCTTCAACATGAAATACGAACATTTATATTCTGAAAAATGTATCTCAATCCTAAAACAATTCATTTTTTGTTGTTTTTCTTGTTTGCTATAATTGTTTTTTTCATTAGACTTAAACTTTGAGTACAATAAAGAGAGTTCGTGTGACTGTTTATTAGTCACATTAACATTATTATCCATCCTCATTCCTTACCACTCTTTATATTCCGTCCATGTTAAGTGAGGGAGAAAATAATGCTTTTGGCACGGAGACCTATGACATTTTCTTAAAATGCCAGTAGATGGCAGCAAATGAAAAATCCAGCCATTAGATTAATTGCATGAATGTCCCGTTTGTTCCTCCGTAAGGCGCTGTAAACTGAATTCATTTACATAGATCTTTTTTTATTTTATTTTTATATATATATATATATATATATATATATATATATATATATATATATATATATATATATATATATATATATATTTTACTTTGGACTGATTTTATTAAGACAAATATATTTCATATTTTCTTTTTTTTTTTTTAAAAGAAGGTCAGATATAAAACTCATGGAAATTTTCAAATCATGTCTTTATACTCTATTTTAGCAAACCTATATTTATTTAGCATAGGATACACAAATTGTTAGGTTCATATACATTTGTCTAAGCAACACAAATGAGTCACATATTTCATTAAAAAATATTTAAAGTGTAATTTTAAAGTGTTAAAACACCTTTGAGATGTGGTGGACTTATGACTTATGGGAAAGAAATTACATATATGATAGAATACTCCTGTGATATTCAAAGATACATTAAACAGAGATCTTTTAAATCTTCTGAGCATCATCTCTGGGCAATCTAGAATTCATTAAATGAATTCAAATAAACTTCGAAATTAAACTGGGTATGATGCATTTTAACACTTCAAATGGGCTACAGATAATACTTGATATCTGTGATATCTGCACATTTCAACTTTGTAATTCAAGTTTTACCGTTTTAATAAATCAACTAAATTTTAACTAGTTTATTAACTAAATTCATTGAAGACTTAAGGGTTAGGGGTTAAGGGTTAGATCCAACCAGAGACAACCAAAAGCAGAAGCTGAGCCTAGACACAGCTCTTCATCAACACTTTACACAGACAAATGAAGATGCCAGCAGATGCTGGAATAAGCATCTACACAGAGAAAAGCACTGATAAATCATAGTTTGGAAGAAATTTGGTCAAATACTCACTGCGCTTTAGCTTCATAAACTGATGTTGATAATGAATGGAAGTGTTTATAGAGATATTTGAAACGACACATCCTTGTAATGATTTCATTTTTAAGAGAATGCAAATAAGGCACCTGGTAAATAGATGAAAAAATGGTTTGCAATTATTTGGATACAATGAGAGAATGTGGGCTCAACACAAGCCAAACCATCAACATTGATCAATGGTTCTGCTCTCTCTGTGTTGGAAAAAATGGCATTCGTTTAGCTTATTCATCTCCTCTTGAGCGTGTGTTTGTGTGCAGTGGAGGATGGTGGGTTTTAAACGATGATGGATACGGAGAGGCTGGCAGAAATGGGAGCTGCTTCCTTCATTTAATTACTGTGTCAAACTGAATTAACTTAGAAATCAGAAAACATGACCACTACACCACAGATTTATTCGTACTTCATTTATGCTGGACTTTTTGCTTTTTCCCTCAGTTTGATGCATTTGTTTAGTTATTTGTTGGCATGTAGAGTATTCCAACATTTATTTAGTATCGCACTTTTGCTGGATGATGATTGTTTCAACAACTCTTCTTTTGCTGTATAAAGACTCTTTTCAATGGGACTGCAACAGCCTTGTTAAATAAGCAAGATGAAGACAAATGTATCCCTCTCAACATGTTGTTTCTGTTATTGTCTCAGTGGTCAACAGACAATACATTTATTAAATAATGCTTTTTAAAATATTTTAGATTTCTTTCAAAAAAATGATTTTCATTAGGATTTAGATGTGAACAATAGAACGATAGAACAATATAGATAGATAGATAGATAGATAGATAGATAGATAGATAGATAGATAGATAGATAGATAGATAGATAGATAGATAGATAGTCTTTGGAGGTCAAAATTGTTCCTGCATGACCTCGGTAACCCATGTTATTTACTGGGAACTTTCACCCTCTTTTGACCTCTGACCTATTGGACCAGAGGTTGGGTCAGTGCGACTCATTTCTATGGAACACAAGGCAGTATACTTTGATACTACATCTCTAGTCATTAGTTAAGCTGATTTTCATTAAGAGTCTCTCTCATTTTACAGCACACAGGCTGTTACAGACAGCACAGCTTATCACCGATCATTACACCATTCATCAGCAGCATTTTCAAGAGTATGCAAATGTGATCAGCAAACAAATAATTACACAAGTCAATGAGAACAATTAACACAACAATGCCCCAGAGACTGGGATAAGCTTAATTAATTTTCCCATTGCCGTAAAACAGCATGATTAACCACAAACTGGATATTTTCTCAAACAGCTCCAGCATTATGAACGCAAACTGATTCTGATGCTATTCATTCTAATTAACAAAAAGATTGTCAGGTGATGTAGACCGAAATTAACTCATGCAATCACATTTAATTAAAAAAAATCTAAATATTAAATACTGTACTGTAAACATGCACTGTAAATAAAAAGATAAAATAAAAACTTTCTACTATAGCAGCGGCTGATATGGGGAAGACCAGGAAAACCTTTATGAAAGGCCTTTATTTTATTTAAACATATCCTGTTCAGTTCAAATAGGAAAAAAAAAAATTATCAATAAGACTCCAGTGACACCTCATTGTCTTTGATGGACAGAGTTTTCAGCTATGACTCCCCGTCAGACCACCAGACCAAAGCTCATCCTCAACAAACACAGTGAAGATGAGTGCAGCATCCTCCCCCACTGCTGGAGCAGGACAGATTAGCCTTCTCTTATTCTGCTCCTCTGCCTTTATTCAGTGCCATGGGTTCATTGTACCTCATTCTGCTATTGTGATGGCATGGCATTAAAAAGAATAGTCTGTTTAGTGACAATGGTTAATTGTATTTAGTAGAATAAATTGAGTAATTATAATATATAATAAAAATGAATTGAACGACCCCCCCCCCCCAATTGACTGGTTAGTATAAGTAAATAAACAATCAATAAATCAATAAAAATAATAACATAATAAAACATAAATAATAAAGAAATCAATTGTCAAAGAAATTGTTTATGGTATATATACACACCAGTTGTTTATTGATTTGAAATGTTTACCTATTGTTTAAAAGTTTGAGGTCATGTTTTTTAAAAAAGTAAGGTTGCATTTGTTTAATAAAAATTACAGTAAAAACAGTAATATTGTGAAATATTATTACAATTTAAAATAATTGTTTTCTGTTATAATACATTTTAAAATGCAATTTATTTCTGTGATTCTGTGTCAGTTTTTTAGCAGCCATTACTCCAGTCTTCAGTGAAACATGATCCTTCAGAAATCATTCTAATATACTGAAAAATGTCTTTACTTCTACTTTTGTTCAAATTAATGCACCCTGGCCAAATAAAAGTAATTTCTTTAAAGTATTAAAGTAATGTATTAAAAAAATACATTTTATCTTTCTGGACATACTGAATTTATTGTTATTCAAGACTAGCTGTTTATTACATAATGCAAATATCTTTATACACAGAAATTATTTTCTTTTGCAGCATTAGATATAAGATAATAAACCTCATTTCTGCGTGCTCTTGATTGTCAATAAATACTGTTCTTTATATGCAAATTGCATTTTTTTTCTTTTTTAGCCAGAACAAAAACTTTATGCAATACACTATAATATTATAAATATAATGAAATCCTGGTTACATGTATGTATGGTACTGGATGTCATCACTGCCATCAATGGACCCTGCCATCAAAGAAGAAGACCACCACCCACCAATAAAGCAGCTGTCAACTCATACAGGAAATGAAATACTGTCTACGCACATTCATTTACGCTTACACACACCCTTAATCTGGAGGGAGGAGCAAAAATAATAATTTCCTGTGGGGATACTGCCCCCCAAATTAATTACTGCGATTCAGCATTTTTAAATGGACCACTTAATAAAGTGGCAGTATAATTAAATTTCTAGCCCTGTGACCTTGAGAGCACTTCCTAGATAATTAATGATAGAGGCAGATAATCAATTCAGATAATCCATCTATGCGCCATCTACACATATTGTATATACACCACACAATGAAATACTGACCTGTGTATAAAATAAATAGTACAAGCAAACAAACTAACACAAACAAGTGGCATCAAGTACAAGTACACACATTCAAGGTTATGAAAATGCACTGGCTGCTGATAAACAATAATTAAACATCTACATACAGTATCTTCATTATCAATTTTTACTAAAAATAACACATCATCAAACAGGCATTTTCCAATTTCCAAACAATTCAAAGCCAGAACCAAGAAAAACATTATTTATAAAAACTTTTTTAAATGCTGAAGTTCTGATAAAGCCATGATAGTAAAAAAAACCCCAAACCTTGTGTACTACATTTTATCCCTTTAACCATTGCATAAATTTTTTCATTTCCATATTTGCAGACCAAAAATGCAAGTGAAATAAGTTACTGATATCCATTTAATTTACAGTGTGCAGTGAGCAGATCTTATTTTCATAAAGCATTCTGATTATCTCTTGATTCACGACGTGTTCAACCTCTGCTGAACAGAGAACACATTCCATTAGTGTCATATAGATTATCATTCATAAACTACATTAATGTGCTAATTCACACTGATGATGAGATTAAGCAGAGCATAGACAAATGAAGTCCAATATTTTTACAGAAATGCACATCATATGAAGTTGGAGGTTCATTTAAATCAAGAGAAGTACTGTTATTTTACTCATGAGAGATTTCAAATGAAGATTTCACACTTGCGTTAAACCTTGCACTCTCTCTAGCACATAAAATGAATTTAAACACTATACAGATCTGACATATTTGACATCTTAATGGCCTTTGGTACTACAGAACTGGCCTTTCTGCCATTGTAAAGTAATAACTTGAAAGAGAGCCCCCTAAACCTTGTATGTGTGTGTGTTTAAATGGTGCTACCTGATTTATGGTGGGCACAACAGCAAACAATCCATTTACTGCAATTTATCTGCCTAATCCTCAGATTAACCAGAATGCCAATACTGTATTGACAAAATGTCAACACATTCAGACCAGCAACATACAAATCAAACACAGTCTCATTCATCTCTCCTGAAAATGCAGGCAAGAACACACACACACACACACACACACACACACACACTGTATGAGAATACAGACACCTGGAGGACAACATGGCTGAGGAAAAATGAGTGCTATCAAAGTGACTCATGAACCTTATCTGTACACTAAAGAAGAGCTACTGATCTCATACTATGAAGATACAAGACACACACAAGCACACAACGAACTCTGAAACCTCATGCATATAGATGACAGCAAACACACACACTGTGTTTTCACATTTTTTAATGCCAGTGGCTCCTAAATATTAGGATCTCCTTGCGAGGGATCCCTTCCTAAATCATAAAAGATGTTTACATAACTATAGCTAAATATAAGCTATATATTTTCATGTATACAGACAAATTTATACTGTGGGAGACAAACAGTACATTTGAAATTAGACACCATGTTTCTAAAATTTAAATATCAGCTTTTTATATGTCAATACAGCCAAAATAAATTATTGAAATATTATTTTAGCTGCAAAATATTTTTTATAATTTATTTGTATTAGGTTAATGTCATATATTTCTTCTACTGATTATTATAAGAGAAACATTATCAGTTAAAAATGATTTGCATATTTGTATTAATTGTTGTATATTTATATTGTATCTGAGATACAATACAAATGCTCTAATATTTTAAAATAATTTAACAAAAAACTACTTTAACAGTAAGAAATGAAAAATGAAATTTGCATAAATATATTAAATATTTAAAATATTTGTAAATATATGTATATATTATATTAAATTATGTTAAATATATTGGGCAAATAAGATTTAAGTAATTGTGTTTTGTAAAGAACTTTCTCACTAAGGCTTCATTTATTTGATCAAAAATACAATTAAAAACAGCAATACTGTGAAATATTATTACAATGTTAAATGTTTCCTATTTTCATATATTTTAAATATCTTACATATTTAAAAAAATATTCATTTCTGTTATGGCTAAGCTACATTTTTATCATACTTCAGTCTTCTGTGTCATAAGATCCTGGTGCTCAAGAAACATTTATTTTCATTGTTGAAAACAGTTGTGCTCTTCAATTTTTTATTTTATTTTTGGAAACTGTGATACATTTTTTTTTAGGATTCTACAAACAAATAGAAAATTAAAAGAACAAGATTTATTTGAAATTAAGTAATTTATAACACTAAAAATGTCTTTACTGTCACTTCATTAGCAATTGAATTTGTACTTCATGAAAAAAACGTTTTTATTTCTCGCTGTTAAAATGTTAAAATACCCAACTGTGGCCTCACATGTCAGATTGAACATCCTGTGCTATAAGATCTTTAAGTCTGATAATCCGCTCTGTGTCAGCTGATGATGCCTGGACTCTTTATGAATGAATGTAAGGGTTCAGATATTCTCCTGAAGGGCTGATGACTCCTCTATCTGGACCAAGTCCTGTGAGACCTTTAGGCCTGTAAAATCAAACACACACACCCCACAAAACTCCACTCGACTCTGACACTAGCGTATTTTATAAATGGCCACGATTATTAAAAGAAGGTTACTTTTAAACACTGTTCCCTGGCAATGAGAGAGAATAGCAGCTGCTAAATCACTGTCAGGGGAACTAATGATAAGATATCATAAGACACGCAAGACACAAGACAAGATGGAGTGGAGCTTCTCCCTCATTTAATCAGCTTCAGCTTCCACCTCTCGCCACTCTCACATCTTTATCAAGCACACAAATGCACTTATTCCTGTTCACGGTGGTGCATCCATCACCTTGGCTTTGTGCCTCTCTCTCTCTCTATGGCTCGACTGTGGACTGGTTCTATCGCTCAGGCAATTTCATGCAGACAGCATGATTATGATAAAGAATGCACAACGTCTGTTATGTGCTTATACAGTATGTGCTTTTGTAGCGGGTATGACACGGTTACAGTTATTTTTTTCTTTGCTAAAAGTTCTTTAGCACGGCAAACATCAGGTTTGTAATGATATTTTCTTTAAGACCCTTATGATTAACCCTTAAAAAGGTCCAGGTTTGGATCATTAATAGGAAGGATACAGAGGTCATGCTGTGGCACTCATGTCAGAGCCTTAGCAAGGGGACAGATATGTTTCTCTGAGGCATGCAGAGTTAATCACACTCTGAGTAAGGGCCTCTAGATTAATCTAATTAATAAAAGTCATGGTCTGTCCCAGCATAGCTAATACTTTAAGCTAACGATGTCATAAATCCACCCTGCTAATATGGCAGGTGAAGAGAGGGTGGTAGGAGGAGGTGTGTGTGTGTGTGTGTGTGTGTGTGTGTGTGTGTGTGTGTGTGTGTGTGTCAGTGATGGAGAGATTGCACAGTTTATTTATGTGTGTACTTAAGAAAGCGTGGGTCATCAGTGAAGGTGGGATAAGAATACACAACATCTTGTATTAACCACTCACAGATGCTTGATAGCATTAGGTGCATCTTGAGGAGAACAGGAAAATTTAAATATTAACCATGTAAAGCATATTAAATAAAATGCAATAATGACATATGAAATATTATTCAGAAAACAATATATATAACATGGAGTTCATATTTAAAGAGGGAAATACACCTCAATGTTATTCAGAGGCCAAAAACGAGCAAAAATATTAAATTTGGTGCAGCTGCTGATATTTCTATGGCCAAAAATGATCATCAACAACAACAACAACAACAACAAAACTAGATGTGTTTGATACTTACACTGATACTCATACTTTTCTAAAAAAAAAAAAAAAGTATATATAATCAAGTAAACCAAACTTGCTTTAGTCCATTAAGTGTTCATCTTGAAATATTACTAACAAAAACAAACAAACAAACAAACAAACAAACAAACAAACAAACAAACAAACAAACAAAATTACATGATAAAATCAGTAAAGATTTCACATCATAAAGGGTGTTTTTTAGAATTGTACTTTAGTACCTTTAAGGCATGTTACTTGCTAAAAAGTATAAACTATCAGTCAGACAACAGAGGGCATGTAGCAGATTGTTTAAAACAGTTTTGACAGCAAACTTTTTCATGCTGATAATTTAGAGATATTTTGCATATCAAATATGATACAGTATGCTTTGTAGGGTTAAAGACAAAACATGATGCATAATAGTGAGATTTGAACAATTTTTTATTTATTTTTTTCAAAGAAAAGAGAACAAAACTATTATTCAGCAATGTCTATGATTACAAAAAGGAACAAATACTGAGATTTGTATTATCATAAAGCACATTTCCTATTGATCAAATACCAAAAACAGCATAAGATTCCATCTTGGACAATGATACAAATGTACATCAAGATAAGTGGTCTAGCTGAGACATTGCCATAATTAGAGTGGTCTATTTTACAAGTGTTCTAATAAATCTGAAATCTGCGCTGATAAATTTGAATAAATTAACAGCGCATTACCACACTGCCACATTCGATTTGCATAGTGCATTTACTGTAATGAATATGCAAGTGTAAGTGAAAAGGCTGCTACTCTGAATCTCTTTAATTAGAATAGCTCCGCCCAGTATGGATACTGAAAGAGACATCTCATTAGCATATTACTGAGCGAGCTATAGCCTCACACAGACTTGCCTCCTGATTAAGGCTCTTTGATCAGAGTGATACTGCTTTAACTCTCCTGACATCACAGAATACGAAAACCACCCATAATGTTGCTCATCATTTCATTCACAATGCAATTTATTAAATATTCATGATGCCCTACAAGTGGAAGGGAGGGTGAACTGTTGCTGTTTTACTTTATACGGCATTCACAACTGCTTATACTCAGCACAATGTATCTCTATTTCCCATTACATTGTTTGCAGCTCCACTATATAAATTACATGCTTAATATTAAATGTATTCCTTTAGTTTTAAAATAAATGTAAAATTGTTAAAACGTTTTAAAGTATTTTAAACCTAAGAAGATAAATTACAGAAAAAAGGTACTAATATGGATGAACATAGACAACCTTATGGTTGTTTTAGTTCCTAAAAATACAGAACATTTTTGTGACCTCAAAATAAACCAATGTCAAGACTTTTTAATACTGAATAAAATAATTACACCATATAGCTTTTGTGCCAAAATATTTCCAAAGAAAATCTGATTTGTCAGATTTGTTCATTAATAGTTAAGATTTTGAATTAGCTTTTATTTTTATATTAATTTAATTTAATTTTAATTCAGTTTAATTTAGCACTTTTTTACATTTTTCATATAATTTTTTTTAATTCAGCTTCATTTCAGTTATTGAAATCAATTTTTAATAGTTCTATTTTAACAAAAACAACAATGGCATCTGCAGCACTTTTGACCAAATGACAGAATGAAATGTCATAATGGCAAAACTCAGGACAAGGCTCTTTGTAATGAAAAACTTTGCATTGCATTTGAGAGGGTGGACACAGTGGCACAATACAGCATCTGGTACTTATTACCATCTGAGTGAAGATGTTTCTGCAACAGGACCAGAAATGCAGAGCCATCTCAAGAGGAGGAAGAACTGCATCCTTGCATGAAACATGCTCATCATCAACCATGGCACTTCAGAGCCACTCGCACAGACTCCTATCAGAGAGTGCAATGTATGTGCATAGACGTGTTCATACATAAACACACACCTCTAAGCAGACACGCTTGAACATTAATAAACAAGAGGACAGAAAAAAACATCATGGGGACTCTTGAGAATAAAATAAAGGCTGAGAGGTCAATAATCCACTTTATAATCTAATTACAATAACCTGACAACTCAGTGCTTTAATTTTAAATACTTTAAATTTAAATAGACCTTTACATGTTTAATTTCTGTTTAAATTCAGTTTTGCCATCACAGGAATAAATTACATTTGAAAAAAGAAAGTGATTATTTTTTAATTGTAATGATATTCTACACTACTGTTTTACTGTATTTTTTTAACAAGTAAATGAAAGCACTTCTTTCAAAAAAAAAAAAAAAATGTACTGACCTCAAATCTTTGAACAGTAGTTTACGTCTACATATCATCAGCCACATATTACAGGGATCTTTCACCTATACAACACTAAACTGTCAACCCTTTATCAGGACTGTTGTGATTCTTACACTACACATTGTTGTCCTCTGCTTTAGGTGTGGCCTGGTTGTTGTAATGCTGAAGCCGCAGACAGGCAAACCTTGGTTATCTTCATGAACTCTTGGTGACCTGTCATAGCTGCCCTATCAAGTTCTTAAATAAAAATATTAATACTGCAAGTTGTGTATATTGATTAGTATTGTAAGTCAGTTCACTCTTTAATTCTAGTTATATTTTAACATGTTTTACCTGAACTTTCAGATCAAGAAATTAAAAAATATATATTAAGAGACCAGTAAATGCAGTAAAGAACAGAATACAAACACAAAACCAAGCACAAAAATCTATAACAAAGAAAATCAGAGGCCTTGTGCTGGATGAGGTTTAGACAACATGGAGTCATCAGTGGGCTGTATTTACAGGCCAGTCTCATCTATCAGACACAGATGTGTTACATGTTCTCCATTAGGCTAAATATCATTCATCACGGCATACAGCATCAACCTGCTCCCAGTCTTACCCTGTGCTGTAGTGGTTAACTGCAGCATCACACACACACACACACACACACACACACACACACACACACACACACACAGGCACATACATGGGCAGTCCATCAGGAGCAGTTAGGTCGGAGAATTCTGGATAATTCCTTTCCAAATGTATTGATGATAACATTAAAAGACAATAGTAATAGTAGTTACAGATTAAATATTTAGCTACTTGTCAATTAAAGCTATAAACTAATTAAGTTGACTTAATTTGAGCTGATGACCTTTCCTTTTTAATATTAAGTTAAAAAGTAATTGGAGGTTAGAAAATATTTTACATTTATGTTTTCTTCACATGCATATAATATTTATGGAATTAGTGTTGTTACTACAACTGTGGATTAACATGTCTTTTCATATTTTATGGGTATTTGGTATTTTATTATGGTATTTGGAATTTTTTTCTCAAATAAAAGAAGTGTGCCAAATAAAAAGATAAAAGGACTCCATAGTTTGGTTTATGATTTGGAAGTTCATCCTCCAATCAAAGACCATTGACGTCATCCCTCCTCAAACCAGTTATGACATTTCTCATCTGCTTAGGTTGGAGACTTATACATACTCATTCGTTGTAATGCCAGAACTTCTCCACGACTGCAGATTCTGTATATCCCATCACTATATTTCTTTTTATAGTGAAGACTTACAATAAAACTTACAATAATATTACAATTACAAACAACTCTCTCTATATGCATGGCAATCAAACTATTTTTACATGTCATAACATGCTTCTCTAAAACAGCCTATTCTTCGATTTACTGATGATCTAAATAAAGTCAGCCTCTTTAACCTCTGTTGTTAATTCATTAATAGCCTTTTTTATATATATTATCTGTGTTTTTGTTCTGTCGCTGTCATTCTGTTGCACTGCGGAAGCTTCTGACATGAAAATAAATTCCTCGTATGTGAAAATATACCTGGCAATAAAGCTCATTCTTCATAAAGCGCATTATACAGTAAAATAAATCTTCATCTGTTATAAGCCATTATGCAAACTAATTGAATTAATTATAAATAATATTTATAACAATAAATAGATATAAAATATGCAGCAGTGAACCTCCTTACGCTGATGCTCAAAATAGTGAAGATATCGACTATTACAAACCTTCACTCTGAGAATAAATCTCAAGGCATTCATGGATTTAATTCAAACTCATTTAAAATATAAACGTGTTCAATTCTTCAAATATATACATAAGCTAAATTCTAGCAGTTGCGCTTATATGCACATCAATTTCGTTCTTCAGCAGTGTGAATGGAAAGCTGCCTGCGTGTGATCCGAGTGATTGTCTTTAAAAGAATGACTTCAACGAACACAGTCGAGTTGGCGATCAGACCTCATAAAGACACGCAGTTAATATGATTATATCTACAGAACATTACACTCTAAAAACAAACTAAATAGAAGTGAAATCTTAAGTTTAATTGGTTGCTTAAAGTTGAAGTAAAACAAAACCGTGCCAGGGTTACGAAGTCGCACGTTTTAGTTTACTGATGAAGAAAATCGAGTTGAACATTTAGTAGAAATGACAGATTAAAAAAAAAATTAATGAAAATAAAGATGTTGCAACCAAAATATATTAGCCTAGCCTATGGAAACATTTTATTTTTATTTTAGCGTAGTAGGCTAAGTAGCTAAATGTAGCCTACATTTAAATAAATGAATAAATATAGCCTATGTTTTAAAAGTTAATTAGGAGTCTAATTAGGAAAATATTTTCAAGTAAGAACAAAATACAAAATAAGAACAAAAAAATGAAAAGTTATGCTTCAGAAGAAATTCGGAAGAATAATGTCGATAATATTTGAATTGTGGTTGCTGATGCGACAGAAAAAGTATCTTCCTCAAAGTCACTAACCAGCCTTAACTTTAACGCAGGCGCAAGTTTAAAACTAGGCGGACTGCACTGAGAAGGCTTTAGGCTTATTTTTTTTCTTAAATGGCAGTCCGTTTGCTGTGTGTGTTTACAAAGTTCACGTGCACAATTTCCAGATGCCAAAATCTCACATCCAGTGGCCTCTCGCGGCGCTCTATTCTCAGGCAGAGATGGTTCAGCGGGTCGCGTGAAAGAGGTGTACATGAAAACAGTTCAGAAGACAGTGCGCGCGCCCCTCCTTTTGAGGAAGATTGTCATGTGACAACACAGCGAGCTCCTGAAGAGACAGAAAAAGGGGGACAGACGCTCACAGACTTTACTGCGGGTGAGACCATGAGAAAAGACTTTTGATTCTGTGTTAAGTGTATTGGCTATATAATGGACAGCAGTTCACAAACTCCTAAAACAAACGAATGAAACGCACAGCATAGGCCTAACTTGCTCAAAACTTTTTACAAGAATGGATAGGCTCACTATTAAGTGAGTGTCAACTGAAGCATCTGTGTTTAAGATGTCTGGCTTTTCACTTTGGATCAGTGTGCGATCGATTTTCAACAAACTCGAAGTGTTTTGAACGTATTCATCGCTGACTCTGTGAACTCAAGGAAGGATAATTCACTCGGGAAAATGCCTCGTCCTGGAAGAAACACGTACAGCGACCAGAAGCCGCCGTATTCGTATATTTCGCTGACCGCGATGGCCATTCAAAGTTGCCCGGAGAAGATGCTCCCTCTCAGCGAAATTTACAAGTTCATCATGGACAGTTTTCCTTATTATCGGGAAAACACACAGCGCTGGCAGAACTCCCTTCGCCACAATCTTTCCTTCAACGACTGCTTCATCAAGATCCCGCGGAGACCGGACCAGCCGGGAAAAGGCAGCTTCTGGGCTCTCCATCCCAGCTGCGGAGACATGTTTGAAAACGGGAGCTTCTTGAGGCGTCGCAAGAGATTCAAAGTGATGATCACCTCCGAGCACCTGCAAAAACGCTCAGACGTGGCGCATTACCTCCAGCAACAAGCGAAACTCAGAATGACCGCTTTAGGGACACATCTACCTCAGATGACCAGCTACAACTTAAGTGTGTCTCAGCCCTCCACCTTCAAACACCCCTTTGCTATTGAAAACATCATTGCCAGAGATTACAAAATGCCAGGAAGCCTTGCGTTCTCCACCATGCAGTCAATGTCTACGAGTTACCAGATACACAATCAGCTGACCACGGCTTGGCCTCACATGTATAGCAGTAATAATGTGATAGACGTTGAGTATACCGCCTATGGAGTACCACTCAAATCCCTGAGTCATGGCGCGCAAAGTTTACCGGCGATCCCTGTGCCAATCAAACCCGCTCCAGCTTCGGTTCCGTCCATCCCGGCGCTGCACGCGCACCTTCCAGCGTTCCTCTCCGGCTCTCCACAGTCCCTGAGTCCGACGTCTCCCAGCCAGAGCAGCCCCGCCACTCCGAGCCCGACCTCGCTGCTCCATTCGGTCGCCATGCGCTGTCAAGAGGTCACTTAAAACTTTAAGAGGGACTTGAAACTTTCCTTACACATCCACCCTGATTCACTGGCACCGACTATATAAGGCAAGACAAAAACTGACAGTATACAAACCATCTCATCTGAAACCTGTGAAATGACAGAAAGCGACCATTTCAAAATACAGTGGAATTAAATAATCTGTTAAATTTGCTTATAGCTCAATTTGTCTATGACATAGTCTATTTGTCACGAATTTATGCTACCTCATTATTAAAGGTCAAGAATCCTATTGAAAAATGCACAGACTATGGACATGTAAATGTGAGAACAAGCGTAAAGAGTTTTGGACAGTTTAAAATACGGTCATTCTCCACGTAGAGAGACTAATTTCACTTGTAACTTAAAAATTTGGGCTATTTTAAAGCTGTTAAGTCTCATCGACATCAAGTAAAGAAACAGAAAAAAAGATGAGAATCGCATGTACAAGCACAGATGCTGCAGCCTTTCCGTGTGGCAGTGAAGAAATATAAAACCTGAAATAATCCTACAATGCACTTTTGGTGTGACGTTACAAATATCGCAAGAGATGTTGTTCTGTGAACAATGCTCAGCCTAATTTAGCCGCTTTGTTGAAAATAGAGTCAAAGCTGTTGTATAAAAGTTTTCTGTATAATATTGACATTCTCTGATGTACTAGCATGCTGCTTTTCACGTATACCTGAAATAAATTATAGACTTTGTCATCAAACCTCATTAAAATATCTTGAGACTTACTGTAAGTCATTTTAAATTGTATAATGGAGTTGCTCGATATTGTAGGCTTTTAGTATTAAAGGTTAAGATATATGTTCGAATGTACGGGAAAAAAATAAATCAACCACATAACAACAACATTGAACAACATGTATTAATAATTACATGTTGTAAATTGCTTTTTGTAAATCGAAAGGAACAGACAAACACAATTCTGAGCTCAAAAGACACTTGTTGGGCCCAATTACAAACTTTGTTTTAATTCTGAATCGAGATTGATTCATATTTTTAGTTAGTGATGTGCAATATGAACAAAGACTTATTTCCTCAATTAATAATGTAATAAAAAATTATAATTGAATTTAATATATATGTATTATAAAAACAAAATATCAGCCCAAGTGGCATTTAAGAAGTGCCTTAAGAAAAACAGAAAAGAAAAAAAAAAAAACATTTCACAAAATACATGCTTCAAAATTATTTGTACACTTTCTGGTTTGCTAAACTTTACTGAAACGTATCTATAATTGATGTGATAAATTACCTTTACTCTGCTAAGTTACTCTGCTAGGACACCAGCATGAAGTGGAAGAGAACTGACTTCATACATCCACATAAAATACATAACAATTTGGCTACAAAAACAGCTTATATAACTTAGAATTATTTCTTTGCTGCTTCCACTTGGTTTGATATTTTTGCAATTATATAATTTTTATAATTAGCTTTTTTACATGTCGAAGTGTGGCTTAAGTTTCCAAATATTTTGAGCCCACATAAATGTAATTTATGATCTATGAACTGTAGGCTAACTACAAAATGTCAAGAGATCTTCACTCACTTACCGTGCATTTTTTACTTTTACTTGAACTTTTATCCATCAAAATAAAAAGCAGCTAATATTCTATACATTTATTTAAATAATTTAAATTATTCAATTACTTTTTTTCTTACTGATATGGGGAACTGGATAGTATAATTTCTTTACATTTAAATGGAACTGAATTAAAACAAACTAGCATACAAAGAAAAAGTTTTCTATCTTTGAAAGCTTGAATTCTGTACTGACACAGAACATCATATGACATCATTTATGTCTCTTTGTTTTGCTAGGTGATCAAAAATATCAGACAACATTGTAGTATCACAAACTAAAGGTTAGTCTAGGTTGTTTGTTCAGTATATATCATTTCATACACAACTTTAATTAAAAGAATGCACTAAAATAGTGAAACATCCAAGGTAATTAGCATGTGTAATTTATCCATTTCTTAATGCATGTGGGTAGTGGCCTGAATAATGAGACAGCTTTAACCCAGGACACAAAAGATGAAATGGACAAGAACCTGTTATTCATAATCACTGTCGAAAAACTAATGTCATCAAGCTTGAAATAAACTCACAGAACTTATATGGAGGGAATTTTTGCCTGCAGTAAGCGAAACAGCCTTATTTATTTCTCTCCATGTTGTTATTAATTTGGGGCGTACATATTTATGAGCAAAATACCTGAACACGCTCAGGCAGGGGATGGCAGGGATATTTATATGGCCATAAATCAACAAGCTGTGGAGCCTGGAGAGTGAAAATCAAACACACACACACACACACACACACACACACACACACACACACACACACACACACACACACACACACACACACACACAGACTATGTATGTTCATAAGTCTTTGAAGACCTGTTTAACCAAAATGACAGTTACCACCCTTCAATAAGTACCTTCTTTATCCAAAACATATAGATTCCAAGAATCTTTTAAAATATTAGTCTTTATATGAATAAAAACAAATGAGCATGAAAAAATACAGCACTGTTATGTTTCTCTCCTGACAATGATTCTTGTACAGGATTCACAGTGCAAGAATATTTTAGCTAAGCCATTATAATCAGCACGGCTGAAAGCAGCCACAGGTGCAGGGATGACTCTCTGCTCGACCCAGCCAAACGCCTGTGTGTGTATGAAATCACCGTGTCAACATTTAATTCATGCTCCTAAGCAGAAACTGTGAGACAAATTACACCACTGGCTGGGGCTGTCAATATTAGCTCAAGCAATAACAGCTTACAGCAGCTAAATGGCCATCCAGTGACCACTCGACTTACGATTATTCTGGACTTATACTAAAAAGTAAAACACTCAAAGTAAATACTCAAAGTCAAAGTCATCTAAAAAAATTATATTATCTTGTAAAGTTTGAATAAAACATTGAAATTTATTATCAATGTTTGTAGACTTAAATCCTTCTCCTTATATTATCTGAAGAGATGACTAATCACAAAATGATTTCAAGGAAAGTACTGTGCGTAAATATTCTCAAGCTTTCAAGGACGGTTTGGTCAGCCATAAAACATCAGCCAGCAAACACTGGTCAGGACTATTGTGTCCTGTCAATGCACTTCAGGCCTTTCAACATGTTGCCAGGCGACTGGATGCGTTGACACAGCGATGCTGGTCTGAGTGATCAATCCCCTGCATGTCTGTGCGTTTGGTGTTGTGAGTGGGCAAATGTGTTTGCTTTGTCTCACTAAGAGACCTCCAGTGAGAGGAACAGGACCCTTTTGTGTGTGCAAGTTTTTTAGTTTACAACACACAATGTAAAAGTGGCTGATGAATGCCCAATGCCAAAAACACTAAAAAGTACAATAGTTGAGAGTTTATGTCTCCTTCAGAGGAACAATCATTAATAGTACTGGGCAAGTGAACAATAACCTGAAACTCAATTTTCTTAATCTTCACTTTTAACACGTTAAATTTGCAGTCTGCAGTTAAACGGTTTGGGGTCAGTAAGATTTTTCTTTAATACTTTTAATACTTTTATTTAGTAAGGATTATACATTAAGTTGAATTAAATTGATCAAAAAGGACAGACCTTTATTAATAACTTTTACATTGATACAAAAGATTATTTTTCAAATAAAACTTGTTCATTTAAACTTTCTATTCATCAAGGAATCTTGAAAAACAAAATATATCATGGTTTCCTCAAAACAGTTAGGTAGCACAACAGTGATTAACACTGATAATAAGAAATGTTTTTTGAGAACCAAATCAGCATGATATAATTATTTCTGAAGGATCATGTGACACTGAAGACTGGAATAATGGCTGCTGAAAGTAAACTACATTTTAAAACATATATATTTAAAAAACATTTTTCCCTCATTCAAAACCATTAAAAAACTTACATACCCCAAACTTTTGAATGGCGTGCACATTATTGGGTCATGCTAGAAAAATAAGAAGAATCCCTCCAGGAGTTTGGAGTCAGAACACTCACTAATACAAAGTCAGATTCTGATCTGATAAGGTGGCGCCAATGACCCATACCTTCATAACAGCAGATGAATGACAGCCCCCTGAAGATGACTGGGCCTCCAGCTGCTGCTCTTGTGCAATGCTGAGAACATATACGCTGAAAGAATCATGCAACAATATCTCTTATAGGGCTCCAGAGGTGTCAGTATTAACCGCTGAAGACATTTTTTTAGTTGAATTAAGTTCAATCAAGAAAACTGTCAGAAGTCCCAATTGCAAAGTAAAATTCAATTAAATGTTAATATACCGTATCAGTCTGCTTTTCCCCTGAAACTATTATCGCCAGTATAATAATCAACTATTAGCAAGTAACAGATGGCTAAAGATTTGACGTGATAAAGCTTGAGGACGTCACTTTTTCCCAACAACCATTTCACAATTTCACGAAAACAATGCAATGATTAACACCCCGCCTTAACTGCGGTTCTTATCTAAAGCTCTTAGGCATCTTCAGCTCTCAGGTGCTGTGATATTTTAAACATGTGAGTGTAATGACAGACTGAGCTCTGCTGTTTCCCCTGCAGCCGCTGACTGACAGGTTGATTTAGGCCAAGAAGGAATCTTCCTTGTTTCTCATAAACTAACACCTCTACGACACTTCAAAGGGTCAGTCACGCCTGAGGTGACAAAGGGCAGCATGTTTCTGTGCACACAGCGAGATGGACAGATAGAGGGTTGGGGTTATGTATTGCTGGGGTCAGGTGCTGCTTCCAGCTTCCAGTCACATTCTTAAGGAATCCCAGAAGGAACACAACCATATCTATCACAAATTATGATTTTATGAGTATTAAAATCCTTTTTCAGTACAAGGTGGCCAAAGGGATTTCTAAACCTATGCGATTCTGAATCTAAATTTAGACTCAGATGATTATAATACAACCTTGCAATTAACAAAATATAAAATTAGATATATAAACAAGGCAGCAAATTACTTTCAGCTATGAAATGGTTCCTACAAAATCTTCTCCCAATATTGCATTAACAAGAAAGAAGATTACATTTTCTTCTGACTCATAACAATGGCCTACATTTCTTTGATCTGTGTTAAGTCCTTCCCAGTGTCAGGAGCTAATAACTGACCTTTTGTAATTGGGATTAACCCTTCAGTGCTTTGTTCATGTTAACTTTGTTCTATTGTCAGTTTATTTACAAAGTCAATAAGAAGATAATTAGTAATGAATAGTGTACTTTGAACTACCATGAAATTACTTGCATTTCAAATACTTTCTGGTTCTTTGGACCAATTGCAAATACATCTATTACTTCCATTTTTAACTAACCTGTTTTGATTGTTGGCTTAAAATGGTGTTGACATTGTCTTAAATGTTGTGTTGACTCTTAACTCTTTAAAATACAATCTGCATGTCTCTAAATGTGGTGATCTGACTTTACATCATACATGAGATGGTACATGAACACACAGAACCCTGTAAAGTGTAATGATAATGTGACTGACACCTGGTGTCTATGTCTTCCACAGGTGCATGGCCTCAAGAAAGAGGGTGGGCTGATTATGGTAAAAACAGTTAGTCTGTGAAAGTGAATTACTCAAGCCTTCATAAAAGCACTCTTTAAATAAGGGTCAATTTGATTGCTCCCTTTTAGCCTTCAGCCAATTATCACACAATGGATGGAGGAAACTGACTTGGTTTTCATTCCAACAAGTCCAGAGCAGAAAAGGATACAGACTGTAACTGAGAACTAGTCAATATCACACTAATAACTGCATAGTTAAAAAGCAGAATGTGTTTATTTCATTTAGCAGACATGCAAATTCATGTCAGTAGAATATGCAAAAATCATGTGAAATATTCATTAATATGTAACTTCTGGTTGAGTCTTCACTATTTTAATAAACACACATTTAAATAAACAAATTTCACATTTACATAATAAATTCTGCAGATTTTTACTTAACTTTTAAATTAAGTTGTTTTAAAAACAACTATTGTTAGCAATTCCTGACAGCAGGATATACATTTGGAGTCTAGGACTGATTTTTTAACTCAAACAAACACCAGGCTTAATTTTTCCTAGAAATTCTGAGACGTACAGATGGATACACACAAAAGGCAACTGTACCTCGATGTGAGCTGTACTATTTAGGTCAAAGCAAATCAAACAGAACGAACTGTAGCTGAATAGAATGATTTATTCAAGCCATGGCAGCTGATTGCTGTGACAACAGATTGCCTCCTGGTAAAGTTCCATTACAACAAACAAAGCTCTCAGAACTCATAAACCGTCTGATTCATGGCACAGTGTTTGAATAAAGTTCTGGCGGTTTAATTACATGCTCATTATTAAAGTTTACATTTCTGATCATCAGTGGGAAGTTTGGCCATTGATCAGTTCTCAGTTTAAAAATAAATTGCATTCTTTTTTTAACAATTGCCCTGTTAATAGAACATCTTGCACTTTGCTGAATCCATTTCCACTGTGGAACAATTTTGTCCATTCATCTTGAATGTTGTTGCATTAGATTAAAAAAAAAAAAAAAAAAAAAAAAACCCAAGAGGTTTTCTCATAGCTATATTTTTCACTTTATATTTAAGCAACTGATCCCAAAGGTAATTTTAGTGGATGTTTAAAGTCATTTCACATCGAATTGACAGAGATGAGTAACAGAATAAACACACACGCTTTAAAAGTGCAATAGTGCTATTTCTATTTCATTAAAATAAATAACAATTGATATTTTGTTATCTAATTCATAACATTCAAACATTTTAAAGAGTGGTTTAGATATCTAAATATGTTCTGAGACTATATTTAAAATCATAACATACTGTCTCCCCAAAAAGGCCTTTTTGTCTATTAAAAATTAAATAATGGACAGTTGAAAATCAGTGCAAAAGAACCATAATTTCAGCCCCTTATATTTTAGGTAAGCATGTTCTATTGGTGTGACTGTTGTCATCAACCTGAAATGTTAGATTTTTTTATTCAGGGTCACGGTGCCCACTCCTTACTCATTAAAACACCCAGAAAGACCCCAACTCAGGATAACAAGAGACAGTTATAAGGGTAAGATAAGACAGGAGTAAAGCCTCTTACTGAAAAAGAGAAAGACTCCCACCCTAAAGCTCCACAGGACTGAAGAGGGGGCGGTGTCAACATCACATTGTGTATTGGAGTGGTAATTCAGAGCTTGGTGGTCTAATGCGCTTGAGAAGCACTTTTAATTTCCCAAGTTTGCGTTTGAAAGGAACAACGGGTAGCTTTTATTCACAGGTAGCTTTGAAGTATACAAGAGGTTCTGACATAGTCAATCCCTCACTAAAAGTCTGACCACTAAGAAGAGGAAATAGAGAACAGAAACCTCCCAGCTTTCCTTGGACTTGCCACCAAGTCAAAAATCCTTATAACTATCTTTTACCAGCTGTATGTTGGAGTTAAAGTGTGGATCAAAAGCAAAGTAGTAAATGTTTCTCAGTCTTTACAGAAATTCATGATAAAAATGTATTTGCATAAATTCCTAATATGATAAACTTGTGACTTGACACAAATGATCTTCTCTGGGATCAGATTAGACTATTTGAGTTTGTGTTCATTCACCAATAAATTATGGTTTTTCTCTCCCTCTAGTGGTCATAATCACTGTTCTTTCAGCCATGGTAATCTATGCAAAATTGATATGGTTAACCATCAATATTTTACAGGTGTCATGTTACACTGAAGTAAGGTAGCATAACTAAGAAGGTAAACTACTTGCTGACAGCAGAGCCAGAACTAGCAGACTGCTGATTCTTATTTTATAAACCACTGATGCACTAATATGAATATAAAATGTTCAAACAAATTCTGCCAATGATACTTGATTGATACTTTCTAGGTATCATCATTATTAAATGTTATGTTTTGATCAAGTTAATATGTAAGTAAAAAGTCATTAGGATATAAATGCACTATACATAATTAAAGACTCACATTTAAAACATTTTAAATGTGAATGTATTCAATTCCTCTATTTTTTTTGTAAAGTAAACCCCTTTGTACTTCCGAGAAACTAGCCTCCAACTGAGGAGAAAATAAATGGGGTGTGTTCTCTACATGCCATAATTCTTTAAAGTTAAACAACCATAAAGGCTAAGAACTCTGACCTTCACCATCTAACTAAGCAAGAAAAGCCAATGATGTGTGCAAGGCCCCACTCTCTCGTCATATACTGATTATGATAAAATATGTCTCAGCCTCACGAAAAATAACCGTATGTCATCCATGACAACACAGGGCCAGTATTTCAACAAGAGCCAAATTTCTTCAGCACTGAAATGTTTTACTGTCGGCTGTAAAGCTCACACTGAACTGCTCTGGGACTGCATTCATTGGACACTCAACATTCTACAATGAATACAAATACATATAGCCAATACACATGTGATGCATATAGTTTTATGAGTCTGTAATTCATTTTGCTTGCCATTTACCCTGTAAAAACCATTTGTCAGGTAACCTAAAAATAAAATGAACAGTTTTTAATTAGCCAAATGAATGATTTTATGATTGTAAAGTAAAACTATTATTTAATATCACTTAATCAGCTTGACTACAATAGGTTACTTAAAGTGAATGATTTCTGGTTACATTTTTACACTGTAGATTACGTTAAATTGCATTGTTTAAAAAAAACAGTGTATATACAGAGTACTAACACATCATCCACAAATAACTGACAGACGGACGAAGCCCATAGGTCTGTGAAGCTTCTCCGACTGTCTTTGTAGAGGAGCCATGATGCAAAGGGTGCCATGCCTGCCGAGGGCTCCCTGAGGCCATGCCTCTCTCTCCATCACTGCCATATGCTTGCATACTTACACAAACATATGAGCTTTGCACCCTGTTTGGCTCTGTTAGCATGTATCATTACCCATTTGGCAGGACAAAATATTAAGCTCACGCTGCCCTAATTAAACTGCTTGGTGGATTATGTTAAAATTTTAAGATGTTGCTTTAAAAACAAAAACAAGATAGCTTTTTACTGAGCTAACGCTGGAGGTGATAGATGTTTTATTTGTCGATATGACTTCCACAAAAGTGAAATAAGAAAAAAATCTTTTGTAATGAGAAGTCAAATTGCAATAAGGCATGCTTGAACGATAAACCTGGCTGTGAAGTGCCTGATGTTTTATTCACTCGTATTGCAGGAAACAAGAGGATCTTCTTTCATTATCAAGGGTCATTTACAATTCCATAACGCATTTGGACGCTAGGGAAACTGTCCCATGATAAATTCTTTGCCGTGCCCTTCACAGTTGTTGTAGCAGGACCATAAACAGCATTTATAATAATCTAGCAGGGCGGTGCACCCAGCTCGCTGATTAGCATGCAGAAGATGAGAGGATGGAAGAAGTGACAGAGGCCACAGGGCTCATTGATATATCCTCATTGTTCTTCATCAGAAACACCACGAGCAGTGCAGAACAGAAAACACACATCAGACATTAACACTTTTGGGGGTCGCAGAGTCTTTCTGGAATTCTTCTTCATGTTGTAGTAGAAAGGATGTGAGATGTAAGGCTGGAATCTGAATCTGAACCCACATTAAATCATTTTGAAATAATATAGAAAAACTTCCCCGAAGGCATGATATTCTGTGTATGAATGCCTGAAAGAAATAGTTATGCTGTTGAGCTGTGAACGCTTGTGATAAAGAATTGCAGTATGATATCAAAATTAAATCACCCTCATCTCTTCCCAAACCTGTATGACTTTTGTTTTCTGCAGAACACACACACACATTTTTTAAAATATCTTCTTGTGTGTTTCACAAACGTAAGAAATTCATACAGGTTTGGTCAGGGTGAGCAAATGATGACAATTACTGAGTGAACTATCACTTTAGGTTAATCAGATATGCTTATATGTAATAAAATGATGGTTCTATTACAGTTTAACCTTCAAACATAGCAATATAAATATAAAGAATACATAACTCATAATTATACAACATTAACTCAACTCTTAATTAACATTCCATACAATTAAATCATACAAAATGAACCTCTTCCACGCTTTCTTTTTCTTATTTTGGCTTCTTAGCTTTGGTCACTCATTAACCCATTAAGTATTAATAAATATGCTTCATCACGTTATGCAATTAGAATAGTTTTACATGATAATGGGCTTCAACCTCATTCTGTTCAGAGGATAATGCTGACTTGCAGAAAATACTCTTTTTTTTTGTTTTGTTTTTTGCTTTGAGCATCTGTAATTAATTATTTAATTTCTTTCATGGATGGTACAAGGTTCACCTAAGCATTTCCTGAGAAGTTATTCTGTTTGTTGTGGCAAGACTGTTTCGTAAAGAAAACAAAGGATGAAAAAGTAATTAAGTTCAGTAATAAAATCTCAAGCATCATAACACGCAACATTAAATCCCCATCCAACTCCATCAATTACTCCAAGTGTTCTCTCTCTCTCTCACACACACACACACACACACACTCTTTATCCACCTCAGATCAGCGCAGGCTTTTGTGTGGATATGACAATTCATCTCACTCGCAGACTCAGCACTGTTTTAATACACAATAGCATTCAAAAAAATTCAATAAGCATTACCTTAAACTATCATCCTATTTTTAAACATGCCTGAAACCTAAAAAATTATGAAAGCTTCAAAACATGTCTGAATCTAAAATTTGCATAATATTCTGTCTGCTGAGACAGCTCCATATGCCCGATTTTTGAAGGAAGAATAGATGTATCCCTTTTTCTTATTCAAAAAAGAAAAAAAAATCTATCACAGTTTCCACAAAAATGTAAGCAGTACAACTCCTTTCATCATCGAAAATAATAATAATAATAATGTTTCTTGAGCATCAAATCAGTATATTAGAATGATTTCTGAAGGATCATGTGACAGTGTAGACTGAAGGAATGGCTGCTGAAAATTCAGCTTTGCCATCACAGGACTAAATGACATTTTAAAATAAATGAGCATAGAAAACAGTTATTTTAAATTGGAATAATATTTCACAATATTTCTGTTTTTACTATCTTTGTAATAAATGCAGCCTTAGTGTGCATAAGAGACATCTTACATTAAAAAATCTTTAAAAACCAAACTTTTGAACAGTAAAACAATTCCTCATTGTTTAATGCTGCTTTTATAATCTGAGACAACGGCATTAAAATAAGCAGATCTTTATGAGAGGGACACTGCGCATGGCCTCTGCATAAGTTTACTTTGTTTTGGTTTTGGAAGGAAGCAGGATTGTTCACTGTGGCAGGGCATTTATCTTATATTCATCAAAGGCCGCCCACATAACAAACAGCCGTACTTGTTTGATTTTATAAATAATTGAAGTCCACAGGGATTCATATTGTTTTAGGCCTAAATCTGTTGTTTACTGATAGTGTGTGTGAAACAGCACAGTGCAGTGAGTGTGTTTGGATAGAGAGGGTGAATGAGAGAGAGAAAAAGAAGGGAAACTCACCCAGGGCGGAAGCGCTTGGCTAGGAAATGAAAGCGTCTCTGTCTCTCAGACTGAGAGAGAGAGCGCTGCACTCTCTTTGTGGCCACGGGGCAAGCGCAAGTCCCCAACGAGCACTCAACACAACGTCTCCTCGTGACACAGAGGCATCAAACAACCCATCTGAAATGAGAGAGTAAATATAGATGACACCAGAATGTTTTTTCTAGATATTTTTTATTTATATTGCATAAAATGCTTTAGAAAACACTGTTGCATGATCTCAGATTAAAGAAGCAAACTGTTAACAATTTTATCAGTTTTATCACTTTTGATACATAACCACCTTATATTAATGGCAGCTGTGTGAGTGACAGAGGCCTGAGGAGTTTCCCCCATTTGACATTCTCTTATTCTGTCATCGCATACACCTCAGATAAGACGCTCAACATAAGAAATCAAGATACACCAATAAGTTGTTTCTGTATTCTTTTTGTTCCTTCATGTGCAAGCTTTCATAAAGCTGAGGGGCAGCAGAGGGGGAAATCATATATTCATCTCTAAGAGCTCTGTGAGTGAACGTTCTTAGCCAGAACAACCCGTGCAGAAATTTCAGTCTCCAAATCAATTATTAGCACTGAGGAGTTGACACGCTCAAGAGGAATCAAAAACTAGCATTAAGAAAAGTATAAAGCTGATATAAACAACAACAAATGAACTCAAGGCACCCCGTCTCTAAATTATACATGCAATCTAGCAAAGGGCCGAGTGTCACCTCATAAGTGTCCATGACAGAATCACAGCATCTATATGTAAAACAGCAGAAGAAAACTCAGTGTGCCGGCTGCATCACTTTAAAGTGCACATAATGAGATGAATCTTCCCCCAGTCTCACAAAATAATTAATAAATAATATTTTTTTAATTTAAATAATAATTTTGGCAAGTTCATGCATCCTTGGTAAATAGAGAAAAAAAATGACACCAAAATTTTGAACAGTGATGTAGATCTAACTTGATTCTTAACCATGTTTTTGCTGTTGTGTGGTTACAGTGACTGCTTTCCTAAAGCAGAGAGGTATGGCATTCACTGGCTGTCTTCACCCTAATTACTCAGCTAAATAATTGAAATTAAAGTAGCCTCTGCATCCAGCACGGCAAGGATGGGATCGTTCACCTCCGATAGCACCCGCACATCAATAATCAGATTATCAGTGGGCCATGGATAAACAGAAACAGCTGGCCTTAGCATATTTAAGAGCTACTTTAGCCGGCTGCTATTAACTCATCTCCCTGGTAATTTATGTTCCCTGCTTCTTAAAAAGACTCCTTGCAGTATTATTCTAATTATATCAGTCCAATCAGCAGTATTGCATGTCTGGCCTCATTTACATTTGCCAGTGCTTTGTCTTTCACACTGTGATACTAATTCAAAGAGACGTCTAATGTTTACGCTATGTGGCCTGCAGAGTTTGGCCTCCTCCCTTCCAGTCCATTAGAACCACTGTGTATGTGTGAGTGTGTTGTGTCTGAATGATTGGGTTTGTCTCTGAGCACATGACTGATTGATCAGGGTTGCTCTATGGCACAACTGAGTTTGTTTTGTAACACAAATATCTGTATAAAAATTCTGTGAGGGTGTGCTAGCGGGCTTTTCTAGAATTCGCCCCATAGCGATAGCCTGTAGATGTTGTAAACAAGTTTCATTTTCATAAAAATTATCTTATCTTGCCTGTGAACATCTATAAATATCAGATGAATGAGTTATGAGATTTATGTAATGATTATGTGAAGCTGGTGATAACAAAATTAACTCACCCTAACCAGGTTTAAACTAATAATCTTACTAAATAGATAATATATAGGCATATATAAGCATAGCTTTCAGAAAAAAAAGAGGGGAGAATGAGAGATGAGAGGGAAACCAGAGGAGAGGAGCAATGACAGCATCATTCTTTCCTCCTTGCTTCTGAGGAATGATATTAATCTGGAAGATTAAAAACTGTCACTTCTGATGATTTACTACCATCCACCTTCAGAAAACACACAGCAGTGCACACTCACTATTATTCGTGCTCTTTCAGACTGTGATCACAGCAATATAGTTGGCCTGGAGGTCTCCATTACAATAACCAAGGGTCAGAATGTCGACACAGTGCAGCAATGGCCTGTAGGTCTACACAAGTTCAACAATACATTATGAAGACATAGGCTACCTAATGTTCAAATGACAAATACATCACATTCTTTTCTGCCAATCCTATCAGCATTCTTAGTTCCTATGGTCCTAGCTGTAATTTTACCTCAACTTGATGTTGACTCAAATGTTGATTATAAACTTTAATCATAAAGATTATGGGCTTTTAATAACATTAAATATATATATATATATATATGTATACTGAAATATTAGCTTTTTTTTAAAAAACGAGAACATACAAATAATCAAGCCAGGACAAAATAGTTAATTGCTGTTTAAATTGTTTATTATTATCCATGTTTCATTTCTATAGGAACTGTCTTAGCCATTCAGTCTCTGAATGTTAAGGTTTATTATGGTTTGTTATTAAATCGCTTGTTAATTTACAATAAAATGACACAAATAATTTGACATAAAGCAGCTTGGAAGATGTGTTTCGCACTTAAAGGGGCAATCCAGTAGTTCATCTACTGCCCTCTTGCGGCGGGTGCCTGCAGATGGTACTGCAGATGTTCACAGGTGTAGATGTACAGAAGACAGCTGTTTTTTTATTTAATAATCAGCTGACTGTACATGATCACACTTGCACTTGCTACGTAAAAAAATATTCCATTACAACGTGAATAACAAACGGTCTAGCAACAATTCGTTTTCATTATCTTTCTGGATGAATACTGATAAAAACTTTTCCCATTGATGAAAGTTTTTGATAATTTTTTTTTGATCATTTAAGTCTATCATTTTAAAGTATATTTCACTAATTTTGTTGATGACACAGTATTTTTTTATTATAGGTCCAATTTCACTTTCCAGTTAATATTCTCAAAATGTTTACTTAAATAGTGTTAATGAATAATGAATCAAATCTCTAAAAAAATATATATATTATTGCGTTATTAGTAATTGCTTTACTATATTATTTAGTGAAACTAAAAATATAGGTGCTGCCTAAGTCACATTATAAGTTAGACACAAACAGCAAGAATAATTACATCTGGTACACTTCTCTAGCATACAGTAACGTTACTGTTTAATCTTCCAAATAAATTTGAAGTGTTCAGTTTCCAGAAGATGGCAGCAAGGTTCTACTAAACTATAGCCCTTTCTAACGCGATCACCACGAATTAAACTGAGAAACGTACACCTTTAAACTCACATCAAAGAAAATTTTACATAAAATGTTGCTATTTTAATAAGCCCAGTTATATACAATACAAACATTACTAAATTAGCCAATTCAAATTAAAAATACCATAAATACCCAAATACTACACAACTATAGTCTAAAATATTATTAAAACGATGTATCTCGGATCTCTGGAACTCCAGAATTTATTACCCCTTTTAAAACCTTTAGACTAGGCTTTCTAGACTACATACAGTTTGTTCACAAACTTTTACCTCATAGTTTATCTATATGATCATCATTTACTACATCACATTATCTCTGTCTTTGTCCCGTTTTTTCTTCTTCTTCTTCTTCTTCTTCTTTATTTTTTATTCTTCCCTGGGCACCAGAGTGCTTCGGTCTTTTTGATAAAGTGATAATTTATTAGTGAACATCTATCACAATCTGGTAACTGACGGAATGTGGGAGTTCAGCTGTGCGGGGGAATGTTGATCATGCCTCAAACAGAGGTGAGTCGGGAGAGCAAGAAAATAGTTGCATTTTTGTGGGACAGTCGCTTTTCTGGAATATTTTAAATTCATAGTATATGCAATTTACAAAGCTTCATTGTTGAGATGCAATCAATTTAATGAATGAAAGCCACGTCATGTGTAATATATTCATTGCAATATTCACGCCTGGATTCATCCCATTCAGAGTCTTCAATACTGAAGGGGCAACTATGGCTCTTTGTTCAGGTGTCAAACCAACTGGCTGTAACAGTGTATCAACATGTGAGTTAAAATAATATTCTGGATTATTTAAATCAATGTCTATGGTCAGCATTTTTGACATGCTGTTAATCACCACATAATGCATTGATAGCAATACATTTACAATAGAAAGAAATCAACTGCAGCAGTGTCATCTGAAGAAGTGAAGAAGTAATGTTCTCATATTGTTGCAGTTCTGTATTGGTGGAGGTGGACACTTTCCTGAGGGTGCCCCTAGACAGTGTTGGGACTTTGCAAGCTTCGACTGGGATGGCTATGGTACTAATGCAGGATGTAGTGCTTCCAAAGAAATAACTGAAGCAGCTGTGCTTCTTTTTTATCACTGACACTCTGATCAATCTAAAATCTCCAGCTTCCTTCCATTCTTTCCAAGTTATTGTACGCTGATTAACACTTGAATGTTGCACGGTTGTTTGCTCAAATACCATATGTATATGGTAACCACTATTTGTCTGACTAGTCTGCCCATAGCGGAACCCTGTTCGTACATAGCTGTGCCAAACCAGGGCGTCAGCACTTCAAGTCATGAGTGCCTTATGACAAGGCAAGCTGTCCCTGCTCTCCACACTTGCCGTGAGACACGACTCTGTAACCAAAGCTGCAGCGGCCTCATATGCAGCAAGCCCGAGCAGCAGACAGAGGCTGCAGCCACCATCAGTTCCAGCAATCTCTCAAAAGTTTTCAGGAGTACCTCTCTGCCCTGCTCGAATGAGGCCAGTGTATCGTGAATGGACTGATAAGCACGTGAGCACTGGAATTTTCCAGTGTTCCACGCCTGGCTGCTGCTCTAAGGCAAGGGCTGCTTACATCGTGCAAGTGAGTGAGCGACTGAAATGTCCTGAGCTAACCGTTGCTTTGAAGCAAGGGGCTGCCGCTATTGTGTGAACGAGTAAGCGATTCAAACTTCTCTGTGTTCTGTACATGGCTGGCCACAGCTCAGAGGCAAGGGGCTACTGATATCCTGCGAATAAGTGAGTCATTGTAACTTTCCCGTGCTCTGCACACGTCTGGCCACTGCTCTAAGGCAAGGGGCTGCTGATATTCAGTGAATTAGTGAGCACCTGGAACTTTTCTGTGACCTGTACATTGCAGGGGGCTGCTAGAATCATGTAAATGAGGGTCTATGAACCCCTATAAACCTCCTCTCATAGACTGCACTGTCAGCGAGAACTGGACCTGCATGGCTTGCAACTGAAGTGCTTAGGGCCTTGCTTACTGGAGGCTAGACAAACTCAGGGTAAGCCCAGGCAGAAAGGCAGTAAATATTCATTCTGAAGGAGACATGGGAGGTTTAGGTGAACAAGGGGGATGTGGGAATTGACACGTCCAACCCCATCACCTTAACATTCTGTCCCAAGCTGCCATGCCTCCCATTTCAGTGGCTTAGTGGCAGAGATGAAGAAGTCAATGGACAGCTTATCCGTACAATAGGAAGATGTTATACTCACCAGAATGCTGCAAGGGATGGCAATCCGGGCAACTTCCACTGAAGAACGTAGCTTCAACAGCATCTCTAAGTGAAGGTGAAAGATTCTGAGGAAAATTGGTGCCCATCATCACCTGTATAGCAGCGGAGCCTGCCAATCAGGTGAATGCTCGAATGCCTTTGGCTATTGTGGAGCAATAGAGTAATTCAGTCAGGCTTCAGCATCTCCCCATACATAATGTTGAGGGACCGACTCAATAAGGGAACGCCAATACTTAATTACGAGCTTGTCAATTCAGAAACAAGTTTGTACATGTTTAGGTTTTTTTTTTTATTACAAATTCCATAGTTTATTATTACTTATTTATTTTAAAAACCATATAACTATGTTAATGAGTACCATGGTTTTACTTGTTGTGACCACTTCTCTTTAAATGTTTAGTTTTAATAAATTTTAATTTAAGTAAAATGATAATTAAATAAGAGCCTTATTAATTTTATAAATAAGTTTATATATTTACTCCAATTTAAGGCCCTATTACCCAGCAAAACATTCACGGGGAACTCGTGGGCCAGATGGGCTGGATTTGTCCAGGGCCAAATTTTAACCCTAGTCCAGCCTTGGATGTAACCAGGATAAACTATCGGCATGGATTTTTGTAAAAAAAAAAACGATCAATCGGTCGACCTTTAGTTCATATATCAGCCACATCTGTTTTTATTATTTGGTTCAGGTTGTGTTATTGCACTGTTTTGGTTAAGAAAAGTTATCTGAAAAGTTATCTTGGCCACACTTTAGCTGTAGATTTGGGCCAGATCTGAGCCAAAAGGAATTTGCTGACTGGGATACTGAACATGTTAATTAGTTTTTTTTTCAGTAGCATGTAAAAAACAAACAAACAAACAAACAAACTACCTGCACTGCAAAATCAATCTCTAACTTAACTACATATTTTCTGCACTTTGTTGTTGTTTTCTTCTCCTTATTAGGGGCATGTTTAGAGTTTTTGGGCCCCTAAGCAAGTAGTCCTGGTCAGTACTCCTTAGTAGAAACCTTGTGTGGTTTGTGTGATGCCTAAACATGCTTCTGCTCTTTACTTGCATAAAGTTGAGCATTTCTCTCAGGCGCTCTCACTGCGTTCCCCTGTCTACTGTCAATCCCAACTCTCCATGTGAGTATGAAATTCGGATTGAACTGTGCTTCAATAGAAATGCATGTGTATATATACTAGGCCTTACAAAAGTATTATTTTAAACTACTTTAATTTAGATATAATTTGTGTAGAATAAACATTTTTGATGCACTTGAAGTGTGGAAACAGGCCAGGACTTGTGACAGGAATAACTCTAGTGGTGGAGGGGGTCTCAACAAATTGTAGACCCACAATCACATTCAAAAACCATGTGTACTTACAAGTGTTTTTATTAATATCAATAACAATTAACAAAATCTTATTTTAAAATTTTATGATTCTGTATTCCTTTCAGTGAAATGTGATCAATTTAATTAATATTAAACAACAATTATACAAGAAAACAAAGCATTTTTATAATAATACTCCATTTTTAACTAATTGTTTCAGAGAGACTTCACTGCTGGACATCTGTAGCAGATTATAGCCTATGTTTAGTCATCTCCTCCACAGAGGTTCAGGAGAGCTCTCTGGTAGTCACCCTTAGTGTGCTCCTGAGGAGACAAAGACAAAGTTCTGATTAAAATGCTTTTTGAATGAAGGCAAACAAAGTGCAGAAATAAAAGAAGGAGGTGGCTAATAACTAAACAAATAAGAAAGAAAGAAAGAAAGAAAGAAAGAAAGAAAGAAAGAAAGAAAGAAACAACTGGAAACTTACTAAAATTGTCTGGTACAGAGATTTTCCAAAATTCCTCTTAAATTCTGTGCGGACCTTCATGAGATCAACTTCACAGCGGGAGACGATGATGCGGGTTACGACCTTATCTTTAACACTTTTACTCTGAAAACATCAAAATCAAAATGTTCAGTATAGACACACTTTTTCCGTAGAAGAAACTGATCAATACAACTCAAATTCAGCTAAGGTCACCTCTTTACATGTCAAATGACATGCAGTCAAAATGAAATAGTCACCTTCATGGCGTCATTGAGTCTGCTGGCAAAATACAGATGTTTGTTCTCCATGCACTCAACTGCAGAAAGACAGAGATACATTTTAGGACATGGTTAAATGTTATTGTTGTTTTCAGACTTTGATAGGAGTCTCTTTTCAGTTCTCCTCTAGATTCTTGCCACATGCAATTTCCACAGGGCTTTCCACAAAATGTTCCTCACCAAACAGTTGAAGCGATTCCCAAGGAAACAGTGAGTGTGTAAAAGATAATTGAGCGAACAGGCATAACCTTCATGAAATTTACCATACACATATCTATATCCAAGTGTTCTGACAGCTTATGTGAAGAACGGACAGCTGATAGATACATTACCTAGTGTCAGGAAGGATTTTTCCAGATCTCCCTTCACCTCCTTTCGAATGCTCTCCTTAATGTCATATGGGCTGTATCTCTTGTACCTTTCAAACACTGAGAAAAAGAGGCTTTGGTTAGATTGTTGCATAAATAATAATGGCAACTGACTTCACAAACATCTCCGTTCATGTGTCACCTTTCTGCAAGTGTGGGACACTCCTCTCAGAGAAGATTGAAATCCAGGTGGTCACATCAGTTCCTTTTCGATTCACTCCAGCTTCATAAAGAGACTAAATATTTCCATAATTGACAAAGGATTACAAAGAAGTAAACATTTTGGTTATTCCAGCATTCCTAACATGAGTCATCTGAATGCACAGTTGTTTCATATACTATCATAATATTATTGTAATCATGCTGAATAAACATACTGTCACTATGACTATGAATCAATTGAATTTCCTCAGTCAAAAGGGCTCTACTCACTCTTGCATCATTGTCGATCTTCTCATAGTCCACCACGTTACTTGGCTCATCTCTCTTGGCCTGTGAACATGAATGAAAACGTTTGAGTACAGTGATACAGAATCTGCAATATGCAAATGATGTTGGCTGTAAAAAAATTACCTGTTGCATATTGTGCAATAAAGTGGAATTTGATCATTATTACCACAAATAACTGTTATAGTTATCTATAATGTTACCTGTACAAGGGCCAGGAGCAGCTTTGCGAAATCACCAGATGTGTCTCCAGAAACATCTTTCTCCAACTCCTTCTTAAACACTGCAAAAAGAAAAAGAAAGGGATATGAATACTAGTGTATGTGTGCCTTTTATGCCTTTTAATGGCCAGCGTCACTCACTTTCTCTGTAAACCTTCTTGATTTCCATTAGCTCTTCTTTACTGCGAGAGCAGACCATCTCAATAAGGCTCTCCTCATCAGTGCCCAGACCCTGCAAAAAACAACATACTGTCACATGAATATAATGAAAATAAATGCTGCTCTTTTGAACTTTCTATTCATCAAAAATACTGAAAAAAAAAAATATTAAGCAGCAGAATTGTTTTCTATTGCGACAAAGAATAAATTTAAAGACTTGAGTAATGAGTAAAATTTTAAAACATATTAAATTGTATAATAGTAAAACAGTTACTTTGAATTGTACAAATATTTCACAGTATTACCATTTTTACTGTATTTTTGTTCAAATAAATGCCTTGGTTAGCATACTAGACCAAGTTTTTGATCAGTAGTGCAGGTTCCTTTATTCATATTATTCATACATTATTGAGATATTTTTAAATATGGACCAGGAGTATTTTTTAACAGAGAATAGCAGTAAACAATCAGTTTTCATAAACAATCAAATATACCTTCATAGATGATTTGAGTTCCGAGGCGTCATACTGTGCTGTGCTCTTCATCAAACCCAGAATCAGATGCTCCAAAGAGCCTGAAAGCGCCCCCTTCAGGGCACTTACCAAATCCTACAATACAAACAGTGTTGGAACTTTGGTACACAAGATATAATATATTTCATAAAGTTAAGATAATGCATTTTTTAATAGATAGACCACATTTTGGTGTGTTATGGTGTATACCTTCTTTGCCCGTTTTTCATACTCAAATGCAATTTCAGCCCTTTGTGAGCAACTGCGTTTTGTCAAAATTTCAATGATTTTCTGCTCATCAATACCTGAATGAATAAATGAAGGTGAGAGTAAGAGGAGAAGATAGGGATTGAGAAAGAAAGCCATAGAACATCATTGCATCCTGTTTAAAGTAACAAGCTGAAAGTCAAATATTTCAGTGAAACTATTATGAAATCACCTTTTTATGTTCCACTGGAAATATAATCTGTGGTGCAAAATAGAATTGATTGAAAGTGTTTATGGCACCATCCCTTACCTTTGGTTTTGATGGCTGTCTCGATTTTGGCTGCATCCTCCTCTGGGTTAAAATCATAAACTGGGACCACTGTAGGGCATTTAGGTTCTCCCTCCTGAACATATATCAAGAAATATAGATACTGAAATATAATAATATTCTGGATAGAATCAGAAAATACATTTTGGCCAAAACAAAAAATGAATCTTAATAGCCACTTCAATGTATAAAGAAGTGTATTTTGTTTGTTGAGTTTGTGATAATACTACAATTATGTTACAATTGTAATACCATACCCCTCCATAACTCAGTGTAAGTTTCGTCAAAATCTCAGACACTAAAGCCATTTTCCTGCAGAGGACAGAGAAGACATGTAATCATCCAAGGCGAACAATGATGAGTAGATAAAATAGGAGATACAATCTGTGTTTTAAGCCGCTGTAAAATACAACCTCACCCTTGGTTTCAAAGGTCTAAGTGATGGTTGTCATAGATACAGTGTTTAGCAGTACTGTGTAGATAAAAGCCCAGTTCAGTGTCATCACAGGAAATTATCTAAGTCAATAAGCATTTTACTGCCCTTAAAAGTGTCACTGAGAAAGTTATTTCTCATGTCATTAAAAAAAGACCGAAAAACAGAGTTTTGTTTTGCTATTATTCCTTAGCAACACTACAGGGGTTCCCCTGCAGTGCTAACAGGAAATCATTTTCTCTCTGCACTATACATTATGAGATGAGTTGTGAAGAGTTTGCCGGAACTTTGTTCAGGCACACCCGGACACACACCCTGCACACATTCCACAGATCAGTGAACCTCTGACCATCACACACACACACGCACACGCACGCACACGCACGCACACACACACACACACACACACACACACACACACACACACACACACACACACACACGCACACACACACACACACACACACACACACACACACACAGCAAAACCACTACAGCTCTTTCTGCAGATTCCACTGGAGTAGAAAATGAGAAGTAGTACAATCAGCAATAAAAATGTGACAACACTAGTATTTTGATAAGATTCACAATACTGTGGCAGTCCTGTCAAGAGATTCAGTTTATGTTTCTTAGTCTAATCCATGGAGAATCACAACAGAGGGCCAGAGTCTTACCTTAGATGCTGTGGAGTGTGAAAGTGTCGCTGTGGAGTTCCAGTTGTATCTCTCTGTATATGGGATTACCTTTTAAATGCACTCAGCCAATGACTCACCGTCTCCTCCTATCAACCCACTCCTACACCCACTCAAGATGCAGACCCAAAAGTTGCTTATCAGTTATTCTTTTACTAGGATACACATTCCTTACAAAAATTTACTATGGTAATCACAGTTTGTGCCAAAATGTCAAAGTTACTACAGTAAAACTGTACATTTTCAAAAGGAACTTGATATTAACTATCATTGCCATCATAAACAAATAAACAGTTTTTTTTTTTCATATTACATTTATTTTATTCATATAGACAGTTTGATCGGGTGCACGCGCCTGGCCCTAAGTTAACTTTCGGTCTGTGTTTGTTTATCAGTCCGGCTATGGCGCCGTCTACAAACGCCGTTAAAGTTAAGGTGATGAGTAGACTGAAGTTGGGCTCAGGTGGTTGTGCTGGGATGTGTTTCCCAATACATTTATTTATTTGTGGCGCTCACAATATCAAAACTGACTGATTTTCCAAAAGGCTTTGTTGAATAAACATGAGCACATACTGCACGTTTAAAAATCAAAACGAGGCGCGGGTGTTTTATATGACTGTATTTCTGAAGGAAGACTATTCTTTAATTAGTCTATTCAATTTTCAGAGAATGAATTTGCAGAGAATGAATTTGCATTTTCGGTAAGTCTGATTTACGCAGCAAACATATTTTTCTTGTTATCAAAAATAATCTACTCTAGAGGGACTGCTTAGCTGTTGTTATTGAATCTATTTGGAAGTCTACGGGAAGTTAAGTTAGGGCCACAAAGCGCGCATGCAGTAACGTTTGTTTATGTTGTTGCCGTTGAAACAAATGTATCATATTTCTGGACACATTTTGGAAGTGTTGTAACCAGTGATGCGCGGGTTGATCCAAAATGAGCGAGTGCCTGCGGTCACCCGCGGTTCCGAGTCATCCAAAAATATTTTTAATGATATTCGGGTGGCGGTCGGTCGGGTCGTTGGAAAATAAAGATGCCGATTAAACCATTGCAATTTATATAGTAGTAGACACTACTATATAATCACGTATGCGCAGTATCATCAGCTCCTCGGTTCTCAAATCGGACGCGTCCGACAGAAACGGTTCTCGGTTCAGTGTACTGCTGATCCAAAAACCGATGCAACCGGTTCTTGACTCGAGAACGAGAACCGCTCTAACCGGCACGCTGCAGCTCAGTATCATCAGCTGTTGCGCTTCTTGTCCGGTGAGTGACTACATTCCGCCCATTTTAAAATAATAAATGCGTCCTTGAAAGCGCGCCGTTTTCTAACGTAGCCTATTTACTTCTTAGGTAATAATATCAATGGTATGATGTTTCAGATGCGTTATCAGATGCGAAATTACAAAACATATAGGCTACATATATTTAATTGTTTTTTCAAAATAATCGCTAGGGACAGTTTGGCAGTCGCTGGACATTAGGGACACGTCAATTCTACGCCCCTGCGCTGAGATGAGCATTTACTACTTTTAAAAAAAGCGGGTCGGGTACAATATTTTCTTTTTCGTTTTTTTGCGGTCCGAGTTGCGGGCGGGTTAGTTGAAAACGTCGGTCGGTTGCGGGTTGTTTATACATTGACCCGCGCATCACTGGTTGTAACACAAAGAAAATGAACACTGACAAAATGAGAAACAATTTCTCGTTTCAAAATGAGAAACGAGAGGAGACATTTCTGAAGTTGTTCACATGTAAATCTCTCAAGGTCCAAATTGTTCACATGTAAATCTCTTAAAATATGCACATGCAGTTTCTGAAATAAATAGTCTGTGTCATTATTAATGTCTAAGGATTTGCCAATTGTGATTCAAAGACCCACACATTTGTCACATACATCCATACATATTTTTATTCATCTCTGACGTCATGGTTGCAGGCCTTTGCATGAATTTCAGTTATTCAGCATGTATGCGTGTGCAACATGTTTAAATTATTTATTTAGAAAAACTGTCAGTTTGGACGCAAATGGTATTAGGGTGAATGTTGAGAAATACAGGTGAGAGGTAACCCCACCCACGACTGTTCCTGACAGAGAGGATATGAATTAAGACACACTTGTATATCTGGTGTATAATAAAAGCAGTATAGCAAGAAAAAAAAAAAACCTATATTTTAAAACTAAATTATAACCACCACCAATAATAATAATAACAACATGCATCCTGAAACTAAAGTAGGTTTGTAAAATATATAATTTGACTGATATTATGTGTTGGTAATGTTGCATCAGGTAAATATTCCACTAATCCCAGTTAAACATTCATCATTGTTTAATAGATTCTGCAAGCATATCAACTAACTAAATGACAATAACAGAAATGACAATGCACCATGCAGTTTAATTGATCATACGAGCACTGAGGATGAAAACACTCAGTGATTCATACCATTATTTTAAAAAGTTAATTAATTAAAAAAGTAAACACATCTAACTTGATATAAAAAAATTTAGGGGATAAAACCACCATCAAGTCTTTCTCTGATGTATTACGGATTACAGATCAGTTGTCAAAAGAGTGAGTTAAACAGCTCTTTATACATCTTCAGCAGGCTCAACATGTTCATTAGGATCTATGTTGCATTAAACTTCTTCACACATGGTGTATGTGCAGTATTGGGAGAACGAGAGTGGTTTAACGATTCAAAGGAAACATGTTTGCTAAAGGTGGAGAAGTATTCCTCAATCAACAGAGTTTCTGCCCATGTCTGACTGTGCTCTCAGTCATAGCAGCAGTGATAACAGTGGGCTGGGTTTTATAGCGAGAGCAGACAGTAGTACATTATTATCTTTGTGGAGACATTTGTTCCCCATAATGTAGGGAATCTATACTTCTGATTTTATTCTGTTTATTCTGTTTCTATGAAAATCCTGTAGTCACTATATACTCATTTGTTTTTTAAGTTTACATACATTTCAGGAAGTAGCATCATTTGATTTTCTGGATATCATTTCAGTAAAAATCGCTTTGTGATTGCAGACATTTCCAACAGCAGTTGTTTAGGGGACAAATTAAAACAAGAAATACGATCAGTTTAAATGTTAATAGAACATCTTATTTTAAATTTTTTTAACATTTCCAAGTTTTAGAGAAAGGTTGATTATGTTCATATAACTTACTTGAGGTCATCAAAATTGCTGAAGCTGCCTAGAATTAATGAACCGACTGGTCATACAACAGAGAGCTAGAGAAAAATGACAAGTGTAATTTTCATCACAAGCTGTTGGAATTTTTTTTTATTGTCATCAGCACGTTCAACACACTATTTGTCAATGTGTGACATGTGCCTTTAATAAAAGTAATTTAGGGGATTAAACCTCTAAATACAAAAATCACAACATTAGATGAAAACTGTATTTCAAAGAAAACAATACTTTTGCATTTTTGTACAGGTATATATACAAAACAAAGGCAAAATACCTCAAAATGAACAAATAGGAAGAAACAGGCTATTTTTACAGACCTACTGGAGAACTAGTTGAAGAGTGCTTTTGGATTAAATCAAAAGAAGACCACTGGTTAATCTGTTCAAAATGAAGGATGGAAAACTATACATAGGAAAAACCCAAGTCTTCTAAACAGAAGGATGTTTTTCTTCAGTACAAACTGTGATCCACTCAAACGATTAGCATTACTCACAAATTAGCATATTATGGTGTGTACAGTGGGGAAAATATTTATTTGATTTTGTAAGTTTACCCACTTACAAAAAAATGAAGGTCTGTAATTTTTATGGTAGGTTTATTTTAATGGATAGAGACAGAATATCAACCAAAAAAAATCCATTTGTATTTCAGTGGGGGGATCAAATACTTAGTACTTGGTGCAGAAACCCTTGTTGGCAAGCACAGAGGTAAGACGTTTTCTATATTTTGTATTTACAAAACATTTTAAGGCTAAAAGTAGCTCATAACTTTTAAAATTGTATAGAAAATCATAAGAAAATTGTAAAAATAATGGGCGTGTCAGTCCTAAATTTAGGACTTCTACATTTTTTGCTCTAACTCTTAGCCCGCATTTTAAAATATTTATTTGAACGTGGCAATTAACATTTTTATTTTTAAACCTTTATTTGAATATTGCAACATAAAATCCAGATTTTCTGGATTTTTTGGTTGATATTCTGTCTCTATTCGTTAAAATAAACCTACCGTAAAAATTACAGACCCTTCATTTCTTGGTAAGTGGGCAAATGTACAAAATCAGCAGGGGATCAAATAAATATTTTCCCTACTGTATATCATACAAAACATTTGGTCATTTGTTAGTGAAAATATGACAACCTTAAAAGGGACTGTGTTACTGTGATACTCACCTTAACATATACATAGAAAGATTAAGTACTCATGCCCCAAAACCAAAGCGAGACAAGAAAAGCAATACTGCCTTAGTGATGGGCATTTAAAGAATAATTGGCAAATTAAAGAAAGAACATTCCCAGGCCTCTGGACTAGCACACAGATAACACAACACGTTACACATGTCATAATAATAAACAGCTATAATCCATACTGAACCTTGATTAGGTCAGAAATCAATGTGTTTAATTGATGAGAGTGTAAGAAATTGCTAACCATTTAAGTGCATTAATACTTCTTTAACAACCAACCAAAAAGTTAGATATATAACCAGCACAAACAGTGGGATTGAGGATTGCTAAAAAGATATTGACAGAGAATACACAGGCCCAATCAGGTGTCTAAAGAAATAGGAAGGGGGTAAAAACATCTGGACGTAGGAGAGGTCAAACCAAACCAAGCTAATTTCAAACCGAACAAAAACAATTGACAAAGTTCTGCATTTAAAGCATTTCCATGCATTTTTTGTTTTCAAAACATGATTATGCCATTATTATTGCTTTCTGCTCAGTATTATTTTGAATAATTCTTCATTTACACACCTGACCCTGATGCTCGAAGAGGACAATTTCACAATATTTCACTACTTTGTACACACATTTTTTTTTAAACGACCTTTACTAAACCGCCGTCTCCTTGCAGTTTCTGACACGTTCACTCTCCTCCTCAACTATAAAACAATAGTTTCCCTGAGCAGTCCCAAAATACCCTTTTAATGAGGTCAGATAATTGATGGATTGTCTTTCACGGAACAGCTACGAACAAGAATACTACAGGTAAAGCAGTGCCAGCCCTTACAAAAAAACATTAAACAGAGACGTCAGATCGGAACATCTTTACTAAGGTTATTGCTTGTCCTTGTATGTACGCTGTGTGCTAAATGCATTCAATTTGGTTCAAATGCGTGTGTTGAAGGGACACAAAAAAGCTGACACAAAGATCCAACATCTTTTAAAAAACAAGCCTGTGTACACAGCTGCAAATTAAAGAAAGACAAAAATAAGCGACCATTTTTATTCTCTCCTCTTCCCTGATGAGCTGCATTACTAGGTGCAAAAAACGTCTAGACGTATCTCAAAAAGGGTCAGTTAGGAACAACGCCAACCACCTCCATCCCCATGACATTTAATACAAACTGCTAGATCCCCTGGAATGTCAACACATGCCCCTGATCTGTCAATCATCTCACCACTCAGCTCACTTTGACGGAAATCTAATCACAGAATCACTATGGCACAACAGGGCATCACACCACCATCTAGACAACGCGAGCTGGCTTTAAAAGACAGAGATTTAACAAAACACAAACAAGTATTTCAGAAACAGCATGTTCCTTCAGGCTTTTTTGACTAATTAAATTGAAATCGTTTATTGCTGGGAAAAACACAAAGTGCTACCTTTCGTTAGGTTCTATACATCATACATTGCATGATTTAACTAACCATATAACAAGTATATATGCAAGTATTTGAGCTCACTGCCTCCGAACGTGCCATTTGATCCTAAAAGTTTCAGTATGATAGTGATTCAGGTCTCAAAGTTTGAGTCCCATGTCATGCCTTGCTCCACTGTCTTCTCCTGCGGCTGGGGCAGTGGTTTCGCCAAATGATGTCCCTGCTGAATTTGTGTATACTGGAAGAGGTCAGTAAAGGGCAGTGCTGGGATGATAGCACCAACGTGGGCTGTTGATTGTGGCACCGGAGAGGAAAGACAGGGATTTCAGCTCCAGACGTTCATTTCCTGACTTCGTCTACCCCAGTCAGACACCTATTACTGTCTATGGCCAGTAGAGGGCGCCGCTGGGGCAGTCAAATGCAGTGGGCGTTTCCACTGAGATCTCATTCAGTCAGAACAGGAGGCTGAAAGATGAAGCTGTGGCATGGAGGAACGCTCTGATGCATATTACAAGACATCACCAGTTTTTTTTTCTTCTCGCGCATCTCAAGTTTCCTCTTCTTCAGCCCGCCAGCCTTCTGGTGCACGACCAATGGGGCAAGTTCAAAGTGTAGCTGGACTCTGAGAAGAGCTTTGTGAGAATGAAGTGTACGTGAACTGAGGCTGAAGTGAGCTTAGAGTTCTTGTCAGCATGTTAGTATTATCTCTCTCTCTCCATCTCTATTTTCTGAATCTGTGCAGTATTAGGATAAGTCTCTATCAGGCCTCCTGAGGCAGAACCTGCTCGAATTCTGATCCAAACAGCTCCTTATAGAGCGGAGGGAAGCGTGTGTGGACCGTTTCTGGGTAAAGAGCTCTGAATGTGTTCAGTTTCTCCATATGGTGACGGCATAACATCCGAACAGTGGACACTTTACAGACAAGCTACAAGAGGGGGGCAGAGCAGAGCATCAGAATTGGTTATTATTGACCAGATAAGACTGTTCTCAAGAGAAATTTGACTTGGGAAACAGTGATCAGATGAGTGAATCTAACTAGTATCCATAAATGCAACAGCAATCATGGGTTTATGTACCTTAGCGAGAATTCCCTCATCTCTCTGGTTGTTCTGCAAGAGGTTCTGGAGGGCAATCTTGATCTTCTGCTGGAGTTTCTCCACTCTGGTCTTCTCCTGCAGCCAGGAACGATCTACAGACACATAAAGAGCTCAGCACCTACGCAGATTCAGCAGGGTTGGGCAAAATTTGGATGAATTGAAATGAATAATTGAATTGGTCACACCCCACAGGAATTGGAATGACAGGAAGATATATTGAATTGCAGTTCAAAGAAATTCAACACTTGTAAAGTGTTCTGGGAAATGAACTGTTCTTTCACCCTGGTCCACAAAGGTACTTTAATTACATATTATGAAATACACAAATGTTTGGGGTTGGTAAGATTTTTAAACGGTTTCCTGGTGAGCCTCTTAAGCTCACCAGCCTACTTTTATTTGATCCGAAATACAGTAATACTGAAATATTATACAATTTAAAAATAGCTCCTTTGTATTTTTATATATTTTAAATGTCATTTATTCCTGTGATGGTAAAGCTGAATTTTCAGTCTGAATTACTCCAGTCTTCAGTGTCACATGATCCGTTGCAAATCATTCTAATATGCTGATTTGGTGCTCAAGAAACATTTCTTATTATTTTAAATGCTGAAAACAGTAAGCTGCTTAATATTTTTGTTTATACGTTTTTTCAAAATGCATTAATAAATAGAAAAAAAAAACAGCAATTATATATATTTTTTATTGTTACAATTCAAATTGCAATTCTGAATAAAGTTTGCTACTTCAATTCAAATTCATGAATTCAATTGGAATTTAAAAGGTATTTTCGATTTAATTATGAAAGTTGCACAGTCCTGATATTAAGAGATTGTACAATTAAAGCCTCTGCAAAACTGATGCAACTTCAACTCCTATCAGTGAATCTCTGACATTGGGCTTATATTTCTTCCCTCACCTGCAGACATCAGCACGTATGCTGAAAACAGGCCAATCTCATCTTCACTGAGCTGTAGAGAGGTCAGGCTCTTCGCAAACTCAAACACAGAGCTGATAAGTTCATCACAACCTAGAAAAGCATAAAAAGGAATGGTTAATGCCTTCCATTTCCATTTGCTGTTGCCTTTTCCTTTAAAAGAGGAATCCAGATCTTACTGCGCACCCAATGCTTTGAAGACTTCCGGCCCAGCATATCTGCTGTCAAAAAAGACAGTGTTGTTCTGAGAGTTATATGCCCGACACATCCTCACGAACACGACTTCTAAAGAACCTGAGAAGCAGAAAAACACGCTCATTATTCAGTGGTTCTGCCACAGTTTGTCACTACACTGAAGCCGTTATGTGAACCTGGATATGTTTAGAGGTTTATCTGAGGTGTACCTGCTTTGAGCAGCACGATCTGATCGTTCTGACACAGCTCCATGAATCCATCAATGCGCTTGGCAAACTCAACCACATACTGCACAGCTTCAGTGACTTTAACCGCACACAGCTGCCACATGTCCTCCTGAGACTAGATGGCGCAGAGAGAGGGGCTGTTAGTACACACACCTTATTATTCCCCTCAGGGATCGATCAAGTGCATCCATCCATCTTTCTGTCCATCAATTTACATACAACAACAAAGAGAAATGTGGGGAAAACAAATTAACTATTTAGTAAAAACTTGTCCCGTTTTAAACTCTTTTCATGTTTATCAACAATGTTTTTAGTCACTTCCAACTGTAAATTCCCGGGTTTTTTTTTTTTTTTGAGACATTCAGATGATTTGTCTCATCTGACCACTCGAGATGGTAATTCCAGGTGTACACAGACCCAAAGAGACATGACCAAACACCTTCTTTTGGTACGCGTCCAGGTCTGTCTGTAAAACTGTCTGCCAGTTGCTGGGCTGTAGCTCTTCTCGAAGATACTGGCACGTCTCCATGTGAGACTTGCAGATGTTCTCTGACAGATGTTCTGTGTTAGAAACACACAAATGGAGTCAAACAGCTGGAATTGACACATTCCTGGGTTTGTGAAATGCACATAAGACACATTGAAGCTGTATATTATTGCCACATTTTCTAAAGCAAAACCACTGAGACTCATTTTAGTCAAAAAGAAAAAAAAGGTCCTGTGCTAGTCTTTGACTGGTCTGTGTTAATGAGGCACTTCTTACTAATGTCATGTTAAATGGGCCATGGAGGTGAGTTCACAGAGCCCTGCTGTTTCAAACCCCACAGCTGTCAATCATGCCCATAATGGCAGCATCCTGTATAATTATGTAGGGCGGCACGATGTAATTTCATTTGACAATATTTTCTTTCTTTGCAATTAGGTGCCAAATGATGCCAATATAACTAATAGCTAATCTATGATTAAAATAGTACAAATATTCTGTCTACGATATCATCTATGATGCATTCAGTGCAATCTTCTATAATGATAACAAATATAATACATTTAAAAAAAAAAAAAAAAAAAAAAAAAATAATAATAATAATTAAAATAAAGTAAAATATCATTTTTATTTATATATATTTTTGCATTTGATTAGTACTTTATAATTGTTACCTAGGTCATTGTCAGGAGGTGAAGAGTGTCCGTTGCTATAGCAACAATATTGATCTAAGCCAGAGTCCGGGCTGAGGTCGCACACTGGTTCTAGTTTAATGCCATCCATGTCTAGACCTGACTGGTCTGGAGAGGGCTGAATGTCCAGGTAAAATCCACCAATCGCTGAATCCGCCTTTCCCTCCTCTGGGGTTTGACCGTTCACGTAGCCACTGAGGTCATTGGGGAGTTCTGTGGCACCATTGGTGGACAGGGCGTAAGAGGGCGTGAGTGGCTCTGCCTCTCCAGGAGGTTGAGGTTCCCGCCCCTTCTCTGTCGCATCACTCACTTTCTCCTCCTGCTGCTGTTGACGGTGTTTCTGAACCTCTGCGAACAGACTGTCCCTCTGCTTCTTAGACATCCGGCCGAACTTCACAGCTGTGAGTGAACACACACAAACAAGATGAAAGCTGTTATCATTAAATGACATTACTATCATAATGCATGTTTCAAACTATTGGTAACGCTTTACAGTAGGGTCCCTTTACACTGTAAAAATGATTTTTCAAAGCTGTAAATTAAGAATATTGGAGCATGCTCTACAAAAATGATTTTTTTCAGTTTTTTCAGAGTAGTTAATTTTCTTAATGCATTAACTAATATTAACTTACAATGAGGAATATATTTGTTACAGCATTTATTAATCACATCTTAATGTTAGTTTGTAAAAATAGAACTGATTATTTGTTAGTTCATGTTAAGTCCATTTAATGATATTATCAGATACAACGTCTGATTGCATTGAAAGTTTTTAAAAGATGAATGTTTTTAAAAAGATTCATAAATGCATTAGTATAACTAATGTTAACAAATGGAAACTTATTGTAGCATGTTACCAAAGTGTCTAACTGGTTTGTTCATGGAATGAGTAACAAGGTTAACGAGAAAGAAGCCAAGATCTAAAGGGCTGAACCACTCATCTCTTAAAGCACTGCAAAAGACACAAATAAATGAATTACAAAATATTCTAATAAATGCAATAACATTAGCATATGCCGTTGCGTAATAGCATCAAATCTAATGGTAGATGAACATTTTCTATGGAGAAAATGAATGGGATTTTTATATTTAAAACCCTACTCTCACATTATACTGATCTGAGGAGAATCAGATACACCAGCAGTCACATGCTCATCACTCAGACTGCAGTGAGAGTTGAGAGCCTACCATCTCTTGACATGCCCACTGCTAAGCATTTCTGCAGGCGACAGTGCTGGCAGCGGTTTCTGCTGGTACGGTCGATCAGACAGCTCTTCTGCCGAGGACATGAATAAGACACAGTGCCCTGCTGACTCCTCCTGAAGAAACCCTGAGAGATGGAACACAACAGTAGGTCACCTCAAGCTTGCATCTTTGAAGTTTGCAATGCAGCATGTTTCAGAATGCTTCATTTACTCTTTAATTAGTACAGTAACTAAATAACACGTCTTTCAGTACTTCCATGCAAACAAGGGACTTTTAAAGGAACATGTCATGAAATACGCATTTTTATGCCTCTCTTTCCAGTGCAGTGGTGCGTTATGGGAGCTCCAAATGAATTCATACGCATGAAGAATGCATGAAGTGTAAATGCCTCTAGAGCACTCTTGTGAGCGCGTGCTCCTTCTGTGGTGGGTCACGCCACACTCAGACAAAAGTATAAATCAGGCTTTGATGTGCATTGTGAACGCAAAGCACTCTAGTTTTATTTTACTCTTTTTGTGTGTGTGTAAATGAGAAAATTTTTAGCCTTTACAACATGACTAAAAACAAAAAAATTGGCACAGAAATATATTTTACTCTTTGTAAATGAAATATTAATCTACACTACAATTCAAAAGTTCAGGGTTGGGGACTTTTTAATGTTTTTAATGGCAAAGCTGAATCTTCAGCATCATTACTCCAGTCTTCAGTGTCACATGATCTTTCAGAAATCATTCTAATATTCTAAGATTTGGTTCTCAAAAAATATGTCTTCTTACGATTTTTTTTTTAAAACAACTGTTTTTATTTGAATTAGAAATCTTTTGTAACATTATAAATGTCTTTACCCTTACTTTTTATAAATTTAATGCATCCTTGCTAAGTAAAAGTATTAAAAAAAAACCTCTTACTGACCACCAACTTTTAAATGATATAGTATAGTATAAAAATGCTTGATCATGATTATGACAGGTCTAATTACACATTTTTAAAGAAACGGATTGATGCATTGGCATCTTACTGACAAGACATAACTACGAGATGTGTGTGTGTGGTTTTTTTGTTGTCTTACCTTGCATCCCTCACAGGTGATAACACCATAATGAATCCCTGATGATTTATCTCCGCAGATTTTACAGGGAATACTCTCAATCTGAGCTATAAAAAGACAGAAACACACTTTCAGCAAAAAAAAAAAAATCACACGTGTCTTTGCTCCAATACTTCCTCCTATGTCAGCTTAACATGCAAAGACAGCTTTAAATAAGACAGTTGCTAGTAATTTTCCTCCAGAACACTGTGATGCTTTTAACATTTCTCTGTTTGTTTGAGTGGTCCAACCAGCCCAACATAGCAACACTGGCTCAACCAATGGCACGAGTTTGGGCCTGTTGGTCCAAACAACCAAAATCGGGCAGTGTGCTTGGGAAACTTGTTTGGAAAAAGTTACGATTCTATTTACTGCTGCGGAAAAGACTAAATGAAGGTCTTTGAATATACTGTAGACAAACTATTATCAATCTCAAATCAATAGGACACATTGATAAAACACTGTTTGACAAAGCCCTTTGAAAACACTCTTTTCTTTCTTTAAACTGATCAGCAGAGACCATAATCACATCAAGACTAGTTCCACAGCTCCTGACCTTTGAGTTTGCTAATGCAGAGAGAACTCGGCCTGAGGTTTGTTGTAACCTCAGGCTTAAGCTAGCAGAACAACAGAAAAAACATTTTTCTTTTTAAAATGAACTAAGGCAGCACCACATAAAACACTCCATTTATTCAAGCAGAAAACAAAAATGGCTATGACTGTTGAAATCACCCACGGGACTGACATCATATGCAAGTACAATCTGCTCTTTAAACATCCATTCATTTGGGTAACTACAGTATGACAATGCCATCCCCCCTCAAGCCACGAGCTCGCTTCACGATGATGCACTGATGTGCATTTCAGTAAATATCGAAGCCAAAATGCATTCCTAGTTGAAGATGGCATTGGTGCGTGCTGGATTGTGTGCCGTAGTCGTCGTGCATGAGCCCCTCAGCGGCTCAGCTGCGGTTGGTTGTGGAAGAGCATGCAGAGACGGTGTGCAAGGCTGTTGAGAGGGGTGCTGGGGGAATAGAGCAGGAGGAGAAATCCATTTAGAGAAGAACGATGCAGTCGTTCCGGCAGCCCTGAGGCGCGCATACAGTACAGGATGAAAAAGTAAAACGCATCTTATAACCATCAGAGCACTCTCTTTTCTCTCGGTCAAATACGCTCAGACTTGTATGTTTTTTTTTCAGATGCGGACTCTATTTGCAAAGGCATCAGAGCAGTTTGAGAATGACTATTTTCTCATGATTACAGAAAGGGCTAATCCCCTTTGGTTCTGCATGCCGTATTCATTAAGGGCATCCTCACTCTCGCTCATTAGATGTGTAAAACCAATCGGCAGTAATTAGTTACTCCGAAGCACAAGACGCTAATCTGGTCTGAATTATGGATTAATACATCAAAGGCACATTCTCCCAGAGCTGCCGCTGAAGTCTTGCAGCAGTAGTTACCGCTGTTCGACTCTGATGCAAGAGCACGGCTTACTATTTCAGACTACAGAAGAGGAGCATTCATGAGGGCCATATACAAATGAGGATTGTGAACACGTGAATTCTGCACAATACAAGGGTTTGTGTGAAGAGTTTCGATTGTGGTGGATATTCTTAGTGACTGATTAATGTATGTATATGTATATTATATATACACTGTCTACTATATTGAATAGCACAATCTGTCAGCAGCCATATCTCTACATCAGTATAAGAGACTGAAAAACCCTGAGTCCACCACTAGATTTTAATAATTTCTGAATCACTTTTACAGACAAGCACCTACAAGCCGACCAATATTTTACAGGTATGTACCAAAATCCGCAAACACAGACTTTCACACATAGAAGACTCTCTTCTTCTTCTGTTTGCAAGTGTGGCTTCCTCCTCATGAGATGCTGTGTGGTTTGGTTTCTCTCCCGGTGTGAAAGTGCTGATGTGCTGTCTAAGTAGGAAACATAAAACACAGCACCCAACCAAAGTCAAAGCCTGCAGATACACACACAGACGCGAGTTCCCTCCCCCTTCTGTAATCTGTTGACAGCACTGACTCACATCGGGTTGAGATAAACTCTCCATCATAACAAAGGAGAAAAGAACATGCTGGTGCATATTAGCCTTAAACTGAGCTTTCATCAAGCATAAAAGTTTTTTGCTAACACCTAGATATTATTTCATTATTTTCTTATACATATTCATTCATTATCTGTAATTAGAGTGAATAGAAACACTTAAAAAAAAGAGCAAATTATCTGCTCCAAGAACAAACTGAATGGCGACCAAGCCCTTTAAACTCTACATAATTAACATTCATGGTTAACCCTAATAGGACACTAAATAATTCCACTGTGTTTCGGTTGTTCCCATCCCAGCATGTCAACTCTGCGTGAAACTCTTCAACTTATTAACCTTTAGTCAAGATGTCAGCAGGTCAGCCAAAAAAAAAGCAGTACTTTCACAACAACCTCTAGCTTTGTTCTTAAACAAAAAAGATGGCTGATAACCGAACATTTTTAGCTAAACTGAAAACAGTGTAGGAGGACACATCTGAAGTGCTGAAATAATCTCTAATCTGTCTGAAAGAGAAGCAGCGGCAGCAGCAGCTCGCACAGATGTTCCACTGCCCTATACCTTATCACTAATAGATAATGACAGCTGCCAGCAAGACTTTGCATTGCCTGTGTGTGTGTGTGTGTGTGTGTGTGTGTGTATGCCGTGGTGATTCAGAGTGGGGGGTGGGGGGATTAAGTAAGACACAGCCGTTGGTGGAATAAACAGCCAGTCGCTCCTGTGGCAGTCCACCCCTGCCTGCCATAAATAGGTCAGTGGAACAACATTCCGCAATCATCCAGCATGGCAACATTCCCATGCCATGCCAAACAGCCAACATGGCCGCCCATGTAGGAGCTGTCAGAAAGACGCCATCGTATCACATCACATCACACACTTACTGATTTATTAATTATGCTCACGGCAGTTTCTGACTGACTGAGATGTTCCCTCAAACACGCACTTATGCGCATTACTACAGATCACAAAAGATCTAATATTCACTTTGCAATTCAAAACCACAGAAAACATGTAAATGAACATGCAAAACAGCACATCAGACAGTCCAAGAGATGTTTTGAAAGCAAAACAGCCACATTATACATGCAAGACATTAACAGCTCAACACATTAAAGAAACATTAACACAAGAGCTCAGAGACATTTCTGTCATGTGCAGTCTCTCGTTTCCACGGCTATCCCAACTTGGAAATCCCTCACCTACCTTTCATGGCTGTGATCATTAAGTACATCCTGAGGCTCTGTGGCCATGCAGAGGACCGTCAATAGCCTCGCCTCAAGAGCGTATACAGGCTGGGACGTAAGCGTTGTGCTGCTGGCTGATGGGAGCGCTGCTGTGCCTCCCTCTGACTCGCGTCTCTACCGCATGAGAATCCATGTGACCGTGACATAAGGACTAAAACCCTTTCTTCCCGCCCCCTTAACCCATGAATGACAGCTTTGTCATCCAATGGGTGATTAGTTAGTGAGTTTTTAGTTGACTATGTGGTTTAAAGGGTTAGTGTTAGTTCTAACCTCTCACTACTCTGCAACGTGTCTTCATGATACTATACTGTATGCAGGAAGTTGTCTGCAGGTGAGTCTTCACAGTGTCAGAGCAAACTGAAACACTTTCTCTTCCTCCACGAGAGGGTTTCATGGTGACACACAGGGCATTGGTTGCTCTGTCTCCCTTATCACACCATCTGTAATGATTGACTTCTTTGCTGATTTGTCATCACTATTATTACTTAGCACATTATATATTACTAAGGATCTAGAAATGAACTAAAGGCATATACAATGTGATGAATAAATGTTTTGAGGTACACACTGGAGGTATTTTGTGGCTCTTTTGAAATTTACATAAGTTATTATTATTTACTCAGGCTAAGGTTGATTTCACTAATTACTTATATAATATATAATATAATAACTAGGCCTGTCATATGATTAATCATGATTACATACAAAATAAAAGTTTTTGTTTACATAATATATGTGTGTACTGTGTATATTTATTATGTATATATATAAATACACCCACATGCCTATATTTAAGAAAATTATGTTATTTATACATTTAATATTAAATATATTTACATATATTATATGAATAGAAATAACATACATGTAAATATTTTCAAACTATATACTGTATATGTGTGTATTTCTATATACATAATAAAGATTAATCGCTTGACAGCACTAATAATAACATTTCATGCCAAATATAAAACAGACTAATAATCATTATTAATTCGAAATGTAATTGTAAATGTATCTTATCTGTGTATTTTATAAATGTTAATTTAATTTCCTGTACATAATTATTTATATAATATAATATGTATGTATTAATAGTGTAATAGCTTAAATTTAAATAAGTTACTTCATTCAGGCTTGTGTTGATTTTACTAACTTACTGTAAGTAATTTACAAGTGCATGTATGTTTAATGCAACAATGTATGCTGAACACATTATACATACAGAATTTTGATAACATTCATGTGAGATTAAATTAGAATTTTTTTATATAACAATTAATAATATGATATAATCAATCAGAATATAATTTAAATAAACAATAAGTTATCATAAACTATGATTTTTTTTTTTAATAAATATATTTGTATTTTCTATATTTCATAGCCTATCGATATACACACAATTATCAGTATTATACCAGTCATAGATCATTATCTTATCTATCATTATGTAGCTAATTATCTGCATTTGCTACTGAAAAAAAAACCCCATATTGACTGACGACTAGTTAAAATCACTGTTTTTTTATCCCCACATAAAACAGCCATATATAGTAAAGTCATCAGCAGCACAGCAGTGATTTAAAATTGCATGTGTTTTGCCCATAGGATAAGTGGCATATTTGAAATTCTACCCATATGTGTGTGTGGGGTACAAGCACATGCGCATGTAGCCTTACACAGGTCTGGCTGAATCTGAGGAGAACAGGGCCATCTGAATGCTAATGATCTGGCCAGAACCCAGCACAACACACAACACCCTCTCCAATCCACCATGACCAAAAGCTCTGCTCAAACAAGAAGCCACACAGCGAACTGAACCAAGTATCGTGCAAAACCATCACTGCGGTTGTGAAAATCACTATTATGCAACACAGAAGCTCTAGGTAAGAAGCTGCTGGCTAACCTCATCAGGCAACATGTTTTAAAGATGTGAACTTAAAGGGACAGTTCATTTACTCAAACTCCAAAGCTGTATGCTGTATATTTCTTCTACCGACAACACAAAACATTAGACTGTTTATTTAATTATCTTAGTTTCATAATGTTTTTCCCCCAGCCAATCACCTCACAGACCATAGTTTGAGAGCCACTGCTTTAAACACAAGCCTCTCAATCCTGTTTCTTCTAGAAACATCTCCCACATGCTGTCCAACTGAGGACTGAATAGTTGAAATAGAGATGCTGGAGCTGCTTCTGCAGATCTCATGTTTCACGGGTATGACAGCAGTGTGAGGATGGGGTTCTGTTGTGCGAGACACTGTCACAGAGAGATTCATCCCTCTGCAATCCTGAACACATCTCTCACTGGGCTGGGTTTAACTTCAGCAGGACAGACATGCTAATACATGCTCCCAGCTGCTGCTGCTTTGCTTGGTGTCTCCAACACAAACATCAAGACTCACGTACAAACACGCATGTGCAAACGCCCACAGTGACACCAAATTCTCTTTTAAGTACGACTAAATAAAATCTGAATGCAATATGAAACTAAGCGCTGGAATAACACAGTGAATACAGTATACGCTTTCTAGTTTAAACTGTTTTCACACCCTTTATAACACTTTCCTTCCAGTACATTCAAGTACACGAGGGACATCTTATCCAGTAAAGGCGATTTCACATCATTCAGTGCACAAACAGGAAGTATCTATTGGTAAACCACAGAAGCATCCCGCTAGTGTGCAGTTATTTTCTTGAGCAGCTCCTCTCACCTTGACCAACATTTTTCTGTCATGTTGGCAAAACTTTTCAGCATGAAACCAGTATACAAGAAATGTCTCTCTTCTGTTTCCATAAACACCTACCTTTATGTAGGGCATGTAGAGCAAATCAATTAACAAACAAAGAACTACATTTATTTAGAGTGGTAAATACGGATTCAACCATGTAAATCAAATATTTTCAGTATATGTTCTGAAAATGTAAGAGTATATGTACATGCTGTATGCATATATGTGTGTATATATATATATATATATATATATATATATATATATATATATATATGTGTGTGTATATATATGTGTGTGTATATATATATGTGTGTATATATATATATATATATATATATATATTATATATATATATATATATATATATATATATATATATACACACACACATTTTTTATTGTATAAGAGACCATGTATATTTATGAAAATAACTATATAAATTATGCAGAATAACGAATTGTATTTTTATATATACACACATATACATATATGTATATTCATGTGTGTATGTATGCATATATATATATATAGGTATTGTGTGTGCGTGTAAGAGAGTGTGTACATGGTAAACATGATGTAGGGTGAGAGGAGGTGAGAAATATCAGTTACACCACTGACAAACTGGTAAACACTGCTTTGAAAAAACAGTTGCACAGATCTCTCACAATAATCTTACACTAGGTACTACATTTACCCTTTTACTAATTAAGACATAAAACTATATTGAAAACTGATAGGTGTTGGTGGGAGAGCACTTTTTAACCCAGTGTTTATTATCACAGTCATCTGATCCCAGCATGCATTGTCACTTCCTCACATTAACACAAACGATCTGATAAAACCAAAAAAGAGGTGGATGTCAAAGTGGGTGTCAACATAGTTTCAGTTTCTTGAAACAGTATCCTTCTCTCTTTAATTATTTTTGTTACAGCTTCCTCTGATCATTTGGTCTTACATGCAAATGGAGTGTAACATAAAGGTCTGTGGCCACGGGAATGTACTCTTACATAAACACTATACTTACATGTGTGTGTTTTCTTTGCTGAGGACACATCTGAAAAAGACAAGAAATAAAATTTATTTTAAACAGGGCTCTTGTGATAGAGTTCATACAGCCTTGTCCCTGATTGGAAGTTTTTTTTTTTATTTATTTTTTTTAAGAACAGATTTTTACTCTTTTATTTTTGCTTTAAAACATATGGAAAGAGAGTCCAGGCTTAAAGGGTTAGTTCGGATATTTTTCCTACAAAAACACATGATGGATTCGGTACAGGAGGCCTTTATTCACCCCCCCAAAGCCATGTGAAGCACATTTTACTATGGATGCACGCGCTTTATTTGATGACTTGTGGACTGTTCAACTGTAACACCCGCTGACTGCAATGATAGAGCTTGGAAGAGCCAGGACAGTTTTTAATATAACTCTGACTGGATTCGTCTGAAACAAGAAAGTCATATACACCTAGGATGCCTTGAGGATGAGTAAAACACAAGCTTATTTTCGTTTTTGGGTGAACTAACCCTTTAAATTGATTAGGATATTGAATTGGATATAATACAAATGGTATTTTCAAATTTCTGTGTTGTGATAAAGCATATACTGTATCCCTAATATCAATGGTTTTGTTTTTAGCAATTAATTGTCTACCATTCTTTTTGTATTTTCTGTTTTAATTCTATTTGACATTGGCAACATTGTATCTGTTGGAGCTTTTCCCCCCTTTTTACACTTTAAAATCCAACCTTGTCTGACTTTTCACACCACATAAAAATAATTCAAATACCAGAAACCATTTAGCCATTTAATGAAAAATGAAAATGAAAAAAAAAAACATATGCTCACGTGTTTGTTATATACCAACATATTGCTAAACATGAAAACAATGAATAATGTACATTATTTTTTAAACCTATAGCAGTGAACCAAAGGCACTATGTAATCCCAAGCCATCAGAGACCCTGGCTTAGGCTTTTACATTCAGGGCAACTCAGGCCAGCTCAGTCAATCACCATTAATCCATCCACTCCCTTTAATCAGGGCTACTGTACTACAGCCAGCTCTACTGGGATGTAAAGTGTCCATCTGAGACAAATACAATCTTTCATGACTAGTGATACTGTCAAAATGAGATACAAGTGGTAAATGGCAACTGTCCATCAACAAAGCATTAACCAGTGATTTGTGTCAAATGAATTTCCATCTGCTTGTAAATTAGACTCAGTAATAAAGGAGTTCATGTCCAACTCACAGCACGCAGCACGAGGCAAATGAGACAACCAACAACTAATTACTAATAAACATTTTTCATGAAAGACATAAGGTGATAAATTATGGGAACAATCAGATGTTAGACTTAGGAATTAATTTCACCATGGATGTGATAGTGATATTGTGGAAAATCTCAAGCAGCTGTATTAAAATTTGTGTAGTTTACTTGTTAAATGACTGAAGGATCTTAAGCAGCTTATAATTGCTTGATGCTTAAACCAGAATATTCAATAAACTGATGATGAGAAGAGCTTTCTCTTAGCTCTTTTTCCTATCTTATTTTCAGCTGGACCAGAACAAACGTTCTGGCTTGAGGCTTTTTCAGGAAGCGCATTCATGATGAAAAGAGAGAATTTGACTGCAAACCTTTATTTATCCACCTAGTTATGAAACGAAACAGGAGAGGTGTGAAAAAAAAAATCTATCCCGCTTTGTCTCGTTCCCATCTTCACAATGCTAAGAAAGAAGCAGCTTCAGATCTGATGATGCTCAGCAGTGGAATGACAGCGAATCTCCTGTCATTGTTCTTTCCACCCATTTCTAATTGGTTTAACTCCTCGGTCTCAGTCGCAAACAGCCTCCCCCTGAGTCTCTTTGTTTCTGTCTGTTCACATTGAAATTTCCCTGTAATTCTCCTTCCATGCTCCAAAGAACAGAGAGCATGAGGATGTGCATGGAAAAAAACGGCTGAGGCTTGAGAGGATTAGACCGCAATAACAATGAAACATTACAGAAAGCAAAGGTCAGACGGACGCCTCGTACCCAGTAAAATGCACTTGCGGTGAGATTATTTGCCATCCAAATTGTTGGGTTAAAAAGATTCAAATCAATCATCTTAACCATCCATCTACACACACAATTATATACACTCACTGCATAATTAATCTTACTAAAATGTAACATCTACACAATAAACAGACTGAGAGCACATGACCCACTGGGTTTCAAAATGTGTGTCAGTTGGCGGGATGCAGGGTGCATACTGGGTTATTAAATTTTTTAGCATGGCTTTTAGGGGAGAACATGTGTGCTTTCAATCTTTTCGAGAGATTAGTCAGAGCTGAATCACACAGAAAATGCCTCAGGATTGAGGTAAAACTACTCATTTGGTGATTTTCTCAATCCTGTTTAAACCGGACGCTGAGATGACCAGCATCATCCAATAATGTGCCAAATAAACCTTGTTTAATATTTTTAATAGATTGTTCACTTATCAATTTTTACTTTTAACAATTAATAAGTGTAACCACCAATGATGATTTGTTACGGATGTTGTACAAACAGATGGCCTCTTCAGCTCAAAGCCTGGGGGCCTGATTACTTAATTCACTGATTTTCGCCAAACGAAGCACAACATGGAAGTGTACTTATGTGATTTTGAGTTATGCAGAGTTGAACGGGTTCGTGCAAGGTTGGTTGAGTTCATTGCCACACACTGAATAGTTCTGAGGCCCTGCTCATATGAGAGGTAATAGGATGTCAAAGTCAGTCGGTGTCAGAAACCTAATGAGAGTTTGACACAGTGACTCTGTAAACCAACTAATTATGACTAATGGTTAGAGTTGCCCTTTCCTTTGAAACAAATATCATTTTTCAGGTGAGCTGACCATGTTAGGGGATGTGAGTACATAAATATTTGAGGTTTTAACTTGGAAACACTTAGGAATCTGTTATGTTTTATTCATTGTTCAGGCTTAATGTTTAATCAGGTTGCGGTTGGGGCAGTATTCTCACCATGTTTATGATGTCTATCCGATCCCTTTATGATGTCCCTATCAGAAGTGCAAAGATTTTATGAAAATAGCTTTTTTTTTTTTTTTTTTTTAATGAAGAAGTCCTGATAATGTGAAGTCTTTTGTTTGATATGACTGTTGAAGTATTTATAGCGCTCAAAGCACAAATCCATGATAAGAAGGATCTTCAAATCAAAAACATGTTCCACAAAGATTCATTCCCTGAACAAACAACACAAATCCCAAAACCTTCTCACTCATTCGTTGAAATTATACATCTCTACAACCTAAGCTGCTTACCAATGAATGAATGAACTGACAAAATATGTGTATAAAATGAATTTATAAATTCACTACCGTTGAAATGTAAACATATTATAATAATATTATAAAAATATTATAATAGTAAAAACTGTAATATTGCTATCATTTTTTTCTAATATATTTCTGGCATATTTTAAAATGTAATTTATTCTTCTGATGCAAAACTGAATTTCAGTAGCCATTAATGCAGTTCTCAGTGTCACATGATCCTCAAGAAACATTTCTTGTTATTATTACTTTTGAAAACAGCTGTGCTGCTTAATATTTTTGTAAAAACCACGATACACTGTTTTCAGGATTCTCTGATGAACTGAAAGTTCAAAAGAACAGTATTTTTGACATGCTACACTTAATCTAAAACTTTTTTAAACAACATTTTTCTAATTAATATTAATAATTATTAGACATGTCGTTTTTATGAGTTGTTTTTTTATTGAAAAAGCATTTCTTCAAAAGACCACACATTATAGTAAACATGTAAATTCTTCTTTTTTATAGGAAACGAAATGAATCAAGAAAAATAAAGAAAAAGAGGTAAGGAAAACTTTTGTCACCATCTAATTCTCAATGTTTTTGCAAGACAAATTCAAATGCTTATCTCAAAAAAAAATATATTAATATATATATAAACAATTCAGTCCAACACTGTGGGCATTCCAGATTAAAGGGTTCAGATGGACGCAGATGCTCACAGGACCTGCATTTCTTACACATGGTTTCTAGAACACGAGTTAAAGCTGGAATGCAGGCCATAATGTTGTTACAACTCCACTCCTCTCTGTCTTGCACTCTGTTTGACTCTTGCAGTCCTCTTTAAACTCTTAACTATGTTAGCATCAGCAACTGTCAGTTACACTGATGACAGGCATTCTCTGCAGTTTGAAGATCACACTGATATTCATGCCAGGCTCTAGCACTGGCTGTACACACTCCCTGGGGTTCAAACATACTGATAAACCCCTGAATTCATTAAATTGAAGAGTTATATAACTGATATTTCAGACTCTGGATTTTGAATGGATGAGCTGCGTTGGAAGCCACTGTTAAATGCAGATAAACCTGTAACCGTGACCACAGATTATGTTAATGTGCCAGGTTTCTACTTTGTTTGGCAACTGTAAACAGCTAAGCTAATGTACTTCATTACTTGCCATAACAATTATTTACTTAGATAACTGATATCAATGAATGCAATTAGCTATTATTTATTAGTTTAACTGATGTATTACTCAAATGATTATTTATATATATAAAATAAGAAAAGTTGTGTATTTGTACTACACAGTGCACACTTACCAATTTATAGGGCCTCAGACTGTGACTAAACTGGTTACAAATGTGACAAAAAATTGCAACCATAATTTAAAAGATACAATTAACAATCATTGATAGATGATGTTCATTAGACATCATCTCGTTACAGTGCATAGTCTGCATTTTCTGCACACAATAATAATGGGTTTTCAAAAACAATTCATTCACTACATCTGTAATGTGATATATAAATAAATAAATAAACAAAAGACTTGGAATATGAATAAAATCATTAACATTTCTCATTTTATCTTTGGCTGCATTCTAAAGATTTCCTATTTTGGAATTTAATGAAAGATTGAGCATGTGAACATGTACATGGAATTGTTTGCTACTGAAATTATAATATTTTAACTCTGTTTAAATAGATGAACAAAATGATCTGAATAAAGATGAGTTCTTTTTGGTGAAACAAGATTGAGCTAGAGAGTCAGTAAAATGATCCTCCCATCACTACTATGCAAACACGAGTTGATTCGTGAACTTATAGCATAATTAAATTTTTTTAAATCAGTCCAAAATGTTTGTTTTTTTTTTCAAACCAAAACTCGAGCTCATGGTGAGTCAGCGGTTTACATCTGACAAACTCAGTCAACGATTTGTTCGCAACTGAGCTCAAAAATGACTCCCTCACTGAATCGCTGAATCGTGAGCCATTTTCCTGCTTTGTTCATATTTTTCATTAGTATGATATTACTGGTTTGTGAGACTAACATCAGCCTTTTTACTGACCGGCTGTAACATGACAATGCGTAACTGAAAATATATATTCACAATCACAACTCATAGTTTTGTTGCAATCAATTTTCTGGAGCCATGGACCATCATCAAGTAACTAAACCACAACGTGGAATAATAGATTTTATATGTCAACACAACAACCTCTGTTGGACAACCCCATTTGGCAGATGTTGTGGTCTTCTTTATACTGAAATTATCTTTATTTGAGCTACAGACAATCAGTGCTGAATTAAAGCCATTAGGTGACGGTCCAGAGGAAATGGAGAATGGCAAGCGGCAGTCAGTGAAATGGCAGGTAGAGTTTCACATCATATTTAATTGCCTCTCCAGTCCATTTCTCTCTCTCTTTCACATCCTTCACACCACTCCATTTCTCTCTTTCACATCCTTCACACCACTCTTTCTTTTGTATTTTTCCGTCAGTCTATTTCTGTCTGACAAGCTTCCAAGAGATGATGGTCGCATTTACGTAATAGGCACACACGAGCACACACACACACAGAGATCCAGACAGCACTTACACAAACACTCCCACTGTGCATTACAGCACAGCACTGAGATTATGCCAAATTGGGTTAGTAGAGCAGTACTGGGTTACACAGAACAACAAACACACACACTGAGGAGGTACGAGAGGGGAGGAGAAGACAAGGAGGAAGATAAAGGGAGGGGAACGAGTGGTCATGAAGTGGACTGCCAACACCAGCTCTGTTCATTGCTTATGACCAGCTTTGCATGTTAATCTCTACGAGTAAAAAGCATGTTGATGTGCCCCTGCCGGGCGTAATGAGGGGGCTATCGGCTCCTACTGTGGAGAGGAAATAACGGTTATGCGCCAAAGGGAGGGAGAGAGCGAGAGATCACATAAAGAGATCATGGAGAGTGTGTGTTAGCAGCAGGATAACAGAGTTTAACCTCCAAAGGGATTAATAAAATCTGGTTTCCAGGGACTCTGGGATATGTGAATTTAAAGGTTTTACCATGCACAAGAGCCAGACAACTGGAACATATTTTTCAGAGTTTTTTTTAGTAGCACGTTTGTCAAAAAATTCAAAAGATAAAGTGGAGTTCAAGAGTCTAATACCTCTTTGTAAAAATGCTTCTATTTGTATTTTTTTATATAATGGTTTCCACAAAAATATTAAGCAGCACAACTGTTTTCAACATTGATAGTAATAAGAAATGTTTCTGGAGTGCCAAATCAGCATGATAAATGACTGCTACTACTTAAAAACATGAATTGAAAATTAAAAATTATTAAATGTATTTAAATTAATTAAAATAATTTTCAGAAATCCTTAGCATAATTTGTTCCTTTTTTGCTTTAATGAGAGCACCAACTTAACTCCACAGGTTTTTGATAAAATAAGAAAAAAAAGAAGAAAAGTAAATGTGCAAAAAATTATCATGTTCTCCAGCATGACTTGAAAAATATCCAAAAGCATCTTGAATGCTTAAATGGAAGCAAGAAAAACTGACCGTCTTTGTGCAAAGGAGTTCACATGATGGATGTTACAGCTGATTAATTACTGACTTACAAACAAAGCAGAATAAGAAAAAAAAAATCTTCATTTTAGATCATAATGTTTCATTATGTAAATGTTTACAAATCCTCAAACATCCTGTTTATATCTTGAATCCCATATTTTCAGCATGGTCTCAGACTTTTGGTCCCCACTTTTGTATAAACTACAACAAGGAGCAAATGCTGTTCTGTCAATAATCTGTTCATAAAACCATTTGCTATGTCCAGATGCATAGTGAGCAGACAGCCAGTATAAATTCTTACGTAATAAATTGCTTTTATGAATCACCCACGAGATGTCACTCTCAACTGCACTAAAAGATGTGATCACATTTCACAGCATGAGAAAAAGGTCATGATGTCAGCTTTACGAAGACTACCGCCCCCTCATGGCACAAAAAATGATGCATATAATCAAGATCACATCTATGAACTACTGAACCTCCTTGAGCATCATTATAAACAAACAAGCAAATAAAAGTGGAAAACATCAACATTTAAATTTGTAAAATATGCATGTTTCCTTCTTATTGAAAACGTCTCCTGTCAATAAAGTATTTCTTACATACAGGCAAAAAAATGAGAGCACAGAAGGAGAGGCGGAAATAGTAGAAACAACTATGAGAGCTAGACAGAGAGAATAAAATACACTTTGAATGTAGACTTTATATAATCCCAATCACTAAGGATTAGCTTCATCTTACATAAGCCCACGGCTCGGCTCTCTCCTCCCTCCCATCCGGATGCTGCATCTGTCAAATTACTCATTTCAGCCACTGCCAGGTTTCCACTAACAACAAATCCACTAGCATCTCCTCTCTGAATGACTGATGCTTAAAAAAAAAAAATTATGTGTATCGATGCATATTTTTATATTACTAATAGAACCCACACTGTGACACTTATGAAAGAGCAGGTAAATAACCAGAGTTTGCCATTTCCCCCACTGAAGGGAAGTGGTGTGACAGAGAGCAGCTGATGCGTCTGAGTCACCAACACATACAGATTTACAGCCGGCCACAACATTACAATTCAAGCAGACACGGAACAGTGTCAAGTCAAGTCACCTTTATTTAGATAGTGCTTTATACAATACAGACATGTGTCAGACATGATGACAAAGCATTTTTAAAAGCTGTTCTGCTCAATCAAACTCAGATGTTTATTTGACAAACTAGTTGCTGAAGGTGGAATGATATGTGTTTATAAGTGCAGCGAGAGAGCTGGTAGATTCAGTCCTACTGCTGCTGTGTTTAACAGGATGGAGGATGAGTTTAATGGAAAAATTTAATGGCTTTATTGACGTCATCACCGCTTTAAAATTCCACATCGGTCTTACTCTGGATGCAGATTTCCCCGGGCCTGCTTCTTACGGCTCCGCTCACTCTCACCATCTCGAATTCATCAAAGATTGCTCATCAGCACAAAGCCCTCTGCCTTTCATCTAATCCACAACACTACTGCATTCACATAGGGGAAAGGCATTTTCTTTCAGATGTTATCTCATGGTCCGCTCTCACTTTTCATTTATTAACAAATGCAAATGAAAAGCCTGACAATGGCAAAAACACCTGATGAAATGAGAGATTCGCACATACAACGCCTAGTTTAAACTGATGCGCTTGTTGGGACAACTGGTTTGCCCTGTTTGGATGTGGCTAGCGTCACGCCTAAAACTTTCCTTGTGTAATGTACACAGATGTATCATGCTCTATTTTCACTCACATTTTCAACTAAGCGGCAGAATAAAAGCAGATTAGAAGAATACGAGGGAGAAGTGAAAAATGGAGGCTACACTTTTATTCAGCAAGGATGCATTAAATTGTTTATAAACGTGGCAATGACCTTTACATTGTTATAAATATTTTAAATTAATGCTGTTCTTTTTCTATTCATCAAAGAATCACCACATAAAATATTAAGCAGCACAGCTTTGTTTCTGAATGATTTCTGAAGGATCATGTGACACTAAAGGCTAAAGTAATGCCTGCTGAAAATTCAGCTTTGCGTCACAGGAATAAATGAATTTTTAAAAAAAATTGAATAGAAAACAGTCATTTTAATTTGTAATAATATTCCACAATATAACTTTTTTACTGGTAAGATTTCATGAACATAAGACACTTCTTTAAAAAAAAATATATATATACAAAATCCAAATATCTGAACAGTATTTTTTTTTTTCTAGAAGTGGCTTTGTATGTTGATTTCAAACATGCAGTTTACTTAGAGTATTTATATATTTGTTTATTATTTTTTGGAAAAATCTGTTTGTTTTAGCTCTTATATAAAATGTATTAAATATCAAAAAGTTGAATTCTGTTATCAAGCCAAGTTTCTTTTTTAGAAGTGTCTGGACCAGGACAAGACATTTTTGTAATCATCTTCCAGAAATAAAAAAATGAGTTTGGTTAATTCTTTCTAAATTATATAATTGTATAATATTCTATTTATTTACAGCTTCCCACTGTGACCACGTACCCCATATACAGTAGTGTGACAACATATCCTATAGAACGTGCTTTCAATAAACTGTACCTTTTTTTCTGGGCAATGACAAAACAAGAACATGAGAACAGAACATACTGAACATTTATCAAAAGCTGAACTAGTACTTCTCTATGGTCACTGTGGTCACAGTATAACTTCAACAAGAAGGTCTGTGGTAACAACCCAGAGGATGTAAATAAGCCCTATGAGATTTATGAAGTTACATTACTGGTTCAGTAATATTCCGGACACCGCCTGACACATTTAGTTGATCAAGATAAGATGACCCGTTTAAAAAGGTCTAATTAACAAGTCCTTTAACAAATGACAACACTGATCACAAGAAAAACAGAATCCCAGCTTTATGAAATAACAGATGTTCTCTCGCTGTACTGTACCTTGGCTACAGTGCATCACGTACAGCTCATTTGCAGATGTGCTGTGCCAGAGTAGCTGAGTGTGTACCTGTAAGTGTGCAATGTAAAGACACAAATTTTGCCATTTGTAATACATGTTGGGCCAAAATAAACTGTGGGGGAACCAAAGGGCTCGATTAACACTTAGTAGATTTTTTAAAGGGGAAAGTCAGAGAGAGTTTTATTTGCCCAGACAAGAAGCCTGAATAAAACATCAATAACAACAGTAACTAATGAAGCACTGAAACTTGGCCTCCAAAAATTTTCATGCGAGAATGATTGTGATTTTATTGCATTCAGTGTTAAAATGCAACTGATTGATGTCGTGTTAGATGAGGCTCGTGAGTGAGCCTGAGTGAGTGTGTGAGAGAGAAATCAGATGAGCGCAACAGCACACACAAAGTAACTCACAGAAAGTTATAGATGCATACTGCGGTAGAAAAAAAAAAAATATTTATAATATACGGTATGGGTAAGCAACATTACATGACCAAGATGTTTCCCCGAATATCAGCACAACTGCAATATGACACTGTTATTATACAACTGTAGTTCAATAAACAAGAAGTTAAAATGAAGTGAGTTATATTTTAGACGCAATATGATCAGAACAGGTGCTCATTCTCCCTATTTATTAAACACAGGGGGCCATCAATGATGCTTACATTATCACATGTGCAGATTCGTACACAATTTATCTTTAATTTGGCCAGAATTGCACAGATAATTATCTAATTATCTCCAAGCAGAGATGCTGTTGAATAAATGTGTTTATACCCCACATAATAGACCTGTAATGGGCCTGTCTCAATACCCAATAAATCATATACTACTAGGACACATGAAATAAGTTTAATGTTGTTATAAACTATAAAGGTTTTTATAACTAAATACATCTGAAAGGTCATCTTAAATCCTCCCCTCCAAGATAAGAGTCCCCCCAGTGAATTTTGGCCATCTCCATCACTATATTCATCAACAACAACAGGGCCAAAAAACAAACAAAACCTTTAAGGCATGTGAGATAGATTATTTTGTAATGAAAAACTATCTACAGATTACAATGCTTTAATATGGTTTAATATTTAGTCACTATATCAAACATCAGTGTGTCTGTAGCTTTTAATGTTTTTGTCACAAGAAATATTTCCACCTATAGCCGAATTCAGATTAAATACAGCTAAACCTGCAATAAAACAGAAGTCATCTTAAAAAGATCAAGTGTTACTATATTTTATAGAACAATGACTTCTCTGGTGAAAGTGTACATCCATCAAAATGATGGATAGTCTGATTTTAAAACTGAAATTGTGAAACAAGCTGGATTTGGCCTGTGGGCTGCCACTCAACTAGACCTGCTATACAGTATATACTGTGCATTATTCTCATACTAGCACTAAACTAGTAATGTATTCTGAACACAGACTAAAAGTCTTTTACAGATGTGTCTTCAGATGCACTGCAGTGGCTCAAACAGTAGAGCTTGGCGCTAGCAACACCAAGGTCATGGGTTCAATTCCCAGGGATAAACTGTATGTAATCTTTGTCACTTTGGACAAAAGTGTCTATGAAACCTATTAAGTGCTGTCCTTGTGCAGGTATCACAGGCCACATTAAAGGAAAACCAGACGCACCCTGAATATTTAATTCACTCACTTCTCTGTGCTGAATTTACAATGTGCTGTTTGAGATTATGGTTTGTCTGCCAGCTGCTCTGACATCATTCAACAAAAGTGTAACTTTCTGCCAATGCCACGAATCATGCATCCATCCAGGAATGTGTGTGTGTATTCCCCCAGCTGCACAAAACAAAGGAAGATGTTTTGTCCAGCTTGCCTGACATGACACTGACAAATGATACAGAGATTATCGCACTGTTTAGACTGGAACGCAGCTCACTGGAAAATGGGATTCAACACAAAACATCTTCTCTTGGAAGGTCAGTGTGCGTACTGACAATTTATCAAATTAAAGAAATGCTTCGACCAAACTCAAGCACTAAAGCTTCTGTCACAAGAATGTTGTGAACATCATCAGCGATGATGAAATAGTCACTCAAAGAAACGTTTCTGGAGAGGAAAGAACTTGGCTGGTTTGGCTGACCAACTATTAGATTGATAAGTCTTAAGAAAGCCCTGTATAACTGGGCTGGGTTTTTCCCCCAAGTAAAACCAGTTCACTTGGCGGCTATATTTGCAACACCTCTGAGCAGCTATTTCAGGCATCCAAGACCACCTCTTATCTACTTGAGTGGGGAAATACCAAAATTGCAAAAATAAAGCTTGTCAAACCTAATTTAAAAAAGTTTTTCTGACATGACCTTTTCCATAGATATCGTTTCTATGCTCAAATAGCATTAAAAAAGTGTATATTTCAAGTTGGGACTGTAGATGCTCATTGGCTGGACCAAGCGTGTATCTCGGGCCACTGGCTGTTTCTATGGGAACTGGAGTTTCTAATGGCAGCTGCAGTAATGCGATGACTTTACCAACCAGTGACTGTCTCTTTTTTATTTAGTTAGGAAGCAAGATCTATTCTGCACATTGAACTTTCTCCTATTCATAGTAATATAAGTGAACTATCTGAAAATGCTATGCCAAAACTATGTCAAGTCACTTTTATTGTTATAGATATAGCACTTCATAAAAGAGAGGTTGTTACAAAGCAGCTTTACAGTGAGGGACCCCTTACGAAAACATATACACAGCTTAATTTTTGATGTACAAAGATGATCAAATGATCTAAGTGTGCTTACATTTTTTTCACATTTATAAATAAAAACAATTAAATAATTGGCTTTTATGTCTTAATGATTGCACTAAAGAAATTTAATAAAATATTATCTGGAAAATATTCTACTTTTAAATGTTCAGTATATTAACGTTTTATTTCTACACACTATTAGTGGTACTGTAGATGTATAAACCTGAAAAGAAACATTCTGAATTCATTTTTATTTATTTTATTCTGTTAAATACTAGGGCTGCCAGTAGAATAAAATGATTTCAGTTCATTTCATGATTTTTGACTTCACATGGTCTTTAGAAATCAGGACCCCAGTTTGAAAACCTCTGTGCTAGTCAGCCTCACTGACCAATTAGCTCCACTCCTATGGAGCACAAACTTCAACTATTCAAATCACACAATATATACCAGAATGATTCATGAGGAACCTGGGAGGTGAAGCTGCTCTATATGTAAACAATCTAGTAGCTTCTGGTACATGCTGCAGGGGAAACATGAGGCCACGCAATGGGACCTGAACCACGGTTACAGCCCAGCGGGGAGTACACAGAGTACAGTGCAGAGTATTCAGATAAACTCAACCAGAACACTTGCCCCCCATTATTCTGGAATCTGACTGAGCAAGAAGGCAAAAACAGCAAAAAAAGAAAAATCTTTCCCGAGAATGTCAGCTTAACTACATGTTTCTCTCTGACTAAGTATAAGTGGTTTACAAAGAGAGTCATTTTCAGCTCAGGTATGGAGATATTTCACTTTGCTGTGAACAGGTAAGACAGCAAATCTTTAATTTTGTATTTGGCATTTCTAACAAAATACAAAACCTTGGAAAGAAATAGAAGCTTTACATATCAAACGTACAATTTTCTTGAACTACCGACTTTGGTAAATGAGTGTAAAGTGAGCTTCCATAAATCAGAGTGTATCATGTAATCAAATATTCCACCAGATGGACAACACACTTCTACCCTTCCTAAAAGCAGCAGTTAATGATTAATATCTACCTGAGACCTTGTCTTCATATCAACAGCTCCTCAACAACCACATTTACAATCACTTCAGTGTTCTGTACTTTTGAACTCTCTAAATCCACAGCAATTATCAGGTTACCGTCAGGCCTGGTAGCAAAAGTCTATTAGCCTAGAGTGAGTGAAGATCCTACATAACTCTCGGTTTGACGCAAACACCTCCTCTCACCAAACGTCATGCTATGGCCATTTTGCAACTCCTTTGGAGGGTGTGTAAAGTGCTTTGCGTGGCAGCATTAGATGGGGCGCACCTGTAGTCAATTATGCCTGTCACCACTGCAAAAAACTCTCCATCATAGTACAAAACCCAAGGCTAGGGTGTTTGCTCTCTTTCTGTGAGTATGTTTTTACAGAGTATGTTCATTTTTCTGTGTCTCCACAATTCCAGACAGGACTTCAGTTCTAAAACACTGGTTGCATCGACTCTGGAAACTTCCCTTATTCCCCTCACTTGTGTTGAAGGCACCATGCCCTGTTTCTTACACATTCATTCCACTGGAAACACACACATATCCTCATTCAGTCCTATTCGATTTTGAGTGTTTCCAAATGACGTTGCAGCAGTCAAGTGGTACGAATCAGAAATTCTGAATTTACAAGTTGAAATTACGAGTTCTAAGAGTGTGTGAACCCTTTTTACACGTCGAAATCTCTGAAAGTCCGGAATAATGTGAACGCATCTTAATATTACTCAGAATGATCACTTCTCTTCAAGTGGACACGGATATTAGACAATGTTTTGTTATCCATTTTGTCTGCTTGGACATATCTAACACACCTCTTTCCTTATTTTTTTTGCATCTGAGCTCTGAGTCAGGCACAACCTTGAGGCCCACTGCACAATAGCCTCAAGTGGACATAAGATGCTCTGCGATGGCCTTGCACATTTTTAGCTGAGTGCTAGTGTGTAGCCACATGTCCACCACCTCCACTGGGAAGAACATCAGTTTGGGTAGGTAGTCCCTGCACTTAACATTTTGTAAAATATGGAGCTTTTAGAGAGACTGCTGAGAGGAAGAGTCTCAGTCCCATTGTTTGTTGATTGGATGGAAGCGAATATGAATGCGAGCTTGAAAAAAAAAAAAAAAAAAGAACTTACAAATGAAACACATTCATTGATGACTCATTCACAAGTTCAACCAGATGACTTCAGAACACAGGGTGAGTAGGGTATTAGTTCCACAGGCCTACTGACTTTATTGGTCTTCATTTTCAACACCCTCACATAAAATCGGACATATTTAACTCACATGGATCAAAGCCAGCGAATACTTTTATACTGAGCGACTCGTTTGGTCAATCCTCAGGGAAAGTTATCTTAACTAAGCAGGAGAATGTGAGAATATAGGTTAGCGGGTTAGAAGTAACTCTTTTTCCGAGTCCAGCTGAAACTCCTCGAGCGGCCGGATCCACAACCGCGGCCTACCTGCCTCCCTCCTCTGGTTATGTAACCGGGACACTAGACAGTGTGTCCGCGAAGAGAAAACGGTACAACTGTGTCAAAATACAGGGAAAACCACGGCCTGCTTTAAATCCCGCAGTATGACATGAAACCCAATTTGTTTACACGAGCGGTAAAGACGTGAAAATACCCCTCATATCCTCTCCTTCTGTGTGTGTGTGTGACTTAACCTGTTACATAACAGCGCTTCAACACACACACGCAAGCACAGCACAACGCCTGCCAGACACACGGGCGGTGTCTCAATACCGAATATGCTGCCTGTTTAGACAGCATCTGAAGGCTACATGGTTGCATATGGTGCCCAGGGATGGTGCATAGGTAGGCAGCTCAACAAGGTTTTGAGGCACAGCCGCAGACATGACTGCCAGAGCCAAGCGGACCCGAAATCAGCTTTGACTAAACTGTGTCAACTATGAAGGTCTAAGGCTACCGAATGACACAAACCGACATTTCTTTGACTTACATCCCAAATGAGGGATACAAAAGGGGTGTGGCAGTCCCATGTAATACAAACGGCTTTGTGCTCATTTACATGAAATCACCACTTTGCTATGCAAATTTCTGTGCTTAGTACCCTAACATACGTTGCATTTAAGTCTGTGTAGTAACATTAGCTAGTGCTGAAACACGGACACGCTGGCCACAGCGCTGTCTATCGACTGCAAACACAACGAGAGCAGCAGAGATAAAGCTGTGACAGTCGTGAAAAACGACAGCACTTCTTCTTTAATTAACTACTAAACAGCATGCGAGTAATATCAGAAATGACAGATAGCCAGTGGCCAGGGCTCGCCGACAAATGTGTATATTATCAGTTAATTTGCACTAAGCGTGCATGTGCTAGATTGACTTCCACCAGGCCTCCATATATAAAATAACATTATGTTTAATCTGTTTAATCAGTTGTAAACTCAGCGCTGATATGAAACAGGTCACATTGCAAGGACTTAAGTTCGAGATTAGGCTAACGTTTGATCTCCGTGAACTTGATTAAGGTGGAAAATAATTCACAAGCAAGTTTTGGGTCTTTTCTTCAAGCCTTACCCTTGTTGGTACTTGAGCAACTCTGCCGCCGAACTGGTGCTGGTTTGTCGGTTTCAGCCTTGCTGTCCAGTTTTACCGGGCTGTCCTCCACCGAAGCGTCCGCTTCAGAAGCGCTCTTGCGCGGCGACGCGACGGACTCTGACGGAGACTCCATGTTCATCTGCGGGTTTCAGTTACTATTACAATGCGATCGCTTTGTAGAACAACTCGGATTCGTTTTACATCGTCTTTTGGTGCGGATTGCACTTGAGCGTGTGACAGATCTGTTAGTGTTCATGGGAGCGGGTGTGGCCCTTCTGTCCACAGACAGCGCTGTTGAGCGCGAGACACGGTCACACAAACATACACCGACATGCTCGAAACATTCCACTCAAGCCATGTGTGCCACATTTCGCTTCAAATTTATTAACATTAGTGTTTATTATAGTTGCTTGCTTCATAATTTTGTTTGCTGCAACAATGATTCGGTTAATACAAGTGTAAACGTAGCCTAATTTAGAACCTAAATGTAATTTGCATCTAAAATAAACCACAATAAAATTTATTTTGTACATTTCTTGGAAGTAAAAGTAAAAATGCTTGAATTGTTATTCATTAAAATAAATAATTAAACTCTGTCTTATTTAAAATCTGCTTTATTTGTTAACGTTTACTGCAATTAAACTTAGGCTACTTAAACGGCTCGGTGAGTTGTGTATTTTTTTTATCACTGCGACTCATATTTGTTTATCGGTGCACTTTAATAATCTTTGGCAAGTATAACTGTTCATATGGACAACTGAGTGGGGCGCGTCGTTGATATTTGAGTTATATATATTATTTTTGAGAATATTAATTTAACAATTCCTCTGCGTTGTCAAGTCCTTTATCCCAAGATGCAGGATGTTATTAATAAATGCTCGTATTTTCTCAGTGATTTAAATGTTGTGTCGCCTAGACTCTTTCTTTCCCTCACACACACACACACACACACACACACAGCATGCTTGACGTGATGAGCGAACATGCTGCTGACGTACTTCCGCTAAACACCGTTCCAGAGCTTGCAAGGATCGAGGCGCATGTGTAGTCTGTCGTCTATGAAGAAGTTTATCTTATAGCTAGAATCACAATACAAGACAGAGAAACACCAGATTCACGACGAGCCCAAAACATTTATTAGATATCCTGCTGCTGACCGTCTTTTCAAGTTTTTAAGAGTCTTTTACAATTGAGAATAGCAACCTTTAAAGACGCCATTTCCCAGCATAAAAGATAGATCTGCTAGATAATACTTAATAACGTTGATTATGAGAATAAACATTACTACATAATATAATGCACAATATAGCTTTATTTAGAAATTTAATTATATAAAAATGTCTTTAAAATATGTGTAATGGTATTTTCCCAATAGACCATCTATATTTAATAGATTCTATAAAGGACAGTTATTTGTACAAAAAGTAATCCACTTCTCTCTCCTTTTTTGTTTATTTTTTTAAGCCAATTGGATTAAGTTTTTAATTTTAAGTGCAATACTATAGTTTTAATTACAGTGGCATGAGCCCATGATAGTTTTTACAGTAGAGTTAATTCATGAGACTGATCTTAGATACTGTAGTTTTACTGTGCTGCACGGACATGTGAGGTTGTTATAAGAGTTATAGTACACTGAGTGTTTCTGAAAACAGCTATTATTTATTGGGAAATTCTTTTGTAACCCCTGACATTTCTAGTGTTTGCATTGGATTAGTGGAGATTATTGATGACATTTGGTGTTTTACAGTGGCATTGACCTGTGGGTGTATGTCTGGTCAACTGATGCATAGGAAATAAGAGGACATGGAAATACCCTGCGCTGGGGCATGGGATAACCAACCTCTCCTTTCCTGCCCACACCAGGCCAACTTGCACCAACATACAGGAAGCCCAGTTACTTAGCAACATGTAGAGGATCCATTCACTGTACATCATTGTGGGAAAACTGTGGAATACAGCCCAATCTTTCATTGCCATATAAACACACACCCTTTAACAATTTCTTAGTTTCTTCCAAAACAAACAAGTGACCATGAGAGGTAAAGCTTATATCATATTCTCCACCTCAAATAGCAGGTGTGGTCTGTCATTTTAACTTTTTTTTTTTTATAGTACACTATATCTTCCCTCTGCAATGGACAAGAGACACATATGTGTGTCTGTAAAACAATACAAGAGAGAACAATTTTTGTAGGGTTATAATTTTTAAGAAGCTGAGAGCAGCTTTGTGTATTATGTGTGTCATTGTTGAGCTAGAACACAAAATGGTGTATACCAGTTTCTGTCTTTCCTTTTAGATAAGTGAGCTAAACTGGACAAGCCTCATATTGCACATTACAGTTATATTGAAGCGATGTATTTTTTTATAACAAGTGCAAAATAATCTAACAAAATATTTAACAACAAAATCTCTTTTGCATATTTGTTTTTTTATCCCATCAAAAAGACCTCAAGCAAAACACAAGGCGAAGTGCTTAAAACATCCAAAAAACAAAAACAAAACAAAAAAGTAGTTCTAACTTCAAAAATTCAGACACATTCAAAACTTAAGTGAGCTTAACTAATACATTTGCTAAAATACATTTCTATACATAATTGATACTTTGAATTCTAGGCAGTATAGGTTAAACTAGGACGATGTGGGCATGCGTTTAACATGGTTCGACTGGCTAATTTAAATGTTGCCCATTTTGATGAAGCGCTGTGATTTCTGTCGTGCCATCCGATATTGCTTGCGTGCAAACTGGGCACTGTCAATTCCTTCTCGCAGTCTCTGTGGAGTGTGAAGCAAAAGAGGTCAAAGAAGCCACCGCTTGTTCTTCACAGAAAATGAAAAGCAGTCATTTTGATAGCTATGTACTTCTACTCAGCATAAAGGCATGTGAGCATGAAAGAGATAAAACTAGTGCAACCTGTGTAACTAGCTTAATCACAGCTTGGCATCTCTGAAACAGCAAGCTAAATGTACAGTGTCATGTTCAACACTTGGCATTGACATTTTGCTTGCCAGTTTCACATGAATGAAATGACATTCATTATAGGAATAGTTTACTCAAAAAATGAGAAATGAGCTGAAAATTTACTCACCCTCAGGCCATCTAAGATCTAGATGAGTTTGTTTCTTCATTTAAAACAGATCAGGAAAAAAATGTAACATTACATCATTTGCTCACCAGTGGATCCTCAGCAGTGGATGGGTGCCATTAGCATGACGTCTTATAAAAACATCACAATAATCCACAATGTTTATATAGGCTTCTTGAACTCTCATTCTGACGGCGCCCATTCAGTGCTGAGGATGAGCAAGTGATGTAATACTACATTTCTCCAAATCTGTTCCGATGAAGAAACAAACTCATCTACGTATATCGTACATGGCCTGAGGGTGAATGCATTTTCAGCAAATTTTCAATAGTGAACCATCCCTTCAAAAGCTAAATAATTTTCAAGCTGCAGTTTTAACTTATAATCCACACACACACACACACACACACAAAACACATCTGTGATTTTTACCTCAGCCATGTCAGCATGTCTCATGTGTATCACTTTGACTAGCGTCTGTCCGTCCTTCCTAATGAGGTTTAATTTGTTCTGTTCCTGCACCAACATCCAGATGGTTGTCAAGCAATGTTAATTAGTTGATCATGACTTTATCACTATGTTTTAAATTATACACTTATCACTGTGCTGTTAGGAAGCATGTAAAGGGAAACCATTTATGTACCCGGTAATATATCTTCAAATCTCCTCCTTCTTTGCTTGGAGGCCTTTGAAAGTACTCAAATTTACATTCCCATTCTTTATTGAAATGTCCAATCACGTCGATCTCCTTCACACACATCACTCTCCTGCATGATAAATAAACCAACACACAGCAAGAACATATGGAAAAGGGAAAACTGGCAAAATGCCACCGTTTCATCATTTTTCGGTTGTTGGAATACCTGTTGGTGATAATGATGTTTGTTTTTTTGTGCCCTGGGTACACATAGTGTTCTCTGAAGATCTCTCCATCCAACTGTTTAATCTCAGACCTCTGAAAAACATACACACTCATACAGCACAATACACAAAATACAGTAGCGACTGCACCCGAATATTTTTCAGCAATAATGATCTGAATCAAAAAAAAAAAAATTAGAAAATGCATAAAACTGATCGTGACAGAGAGGAGTATTGATTTATTCCAGATTATTTGGGTCAAAACACAGGCCTCAAGCAACCTCTTCAATGAATACAATTACAATACAGTAAAGCCACATTAAAACAAACAATCACATGACAATTATGAACCACGTCTTATATAAGATATAGCGTATAAAATATATAGGAAAATACATCAGACACTTATTACAACATGCACTGTAAAATAACCCCTTTAGTGCATATATATATATAAGTTTGCATATATTAATATGGATTTTTTTATGTATTCATAATGTTTATATTTTTAATGAATACATTTTATATAGACTGTAATATTGTGTTAACAGACTTGAGATTCGTGGATATGTATTTACAGACATAAATTCAAAGAAACTTAAAATGAAGTTTAGAAAAATAGACCAACTTTGGAAGTTCCACATCCTATTTCTAACAAATCCAATAATTGTTTAAATATTGTCTTAAAATTATCTTGTTTTTGTGAATTTCAAATAATATATTTTGGGAAAAAAATATGATATTGATTAATGAGTTTATGTTTGGATATAACTAAAACAAAATAAATGTATATAAAACTGATATAATAAAAATGTCTGAGGTATAATGCTGAAATTATTTTTAGACCAAAAAAAAAAACATGTTTTCTAGATAAGAAAAGTAGCACAGCTGTAAAAGTTCACAAGACAGACAACTTCAGATGCAGACTTAGGATAATATATCATTTTCTGAACACAATGATGTAACATTCTACTGCAGGTGGACCAGGCTAGACTGAGTCTAGTACTGGATATCCAGTTTGGTTCATTTAAGTGCTACAATATTTCTGTGTTCTCAAATGTTTTCAGTAACACCTTTAAGGTAATAGTCCCAATCCCATCTCCCACTCCCAATTTACATTTCCTCAGGCTGCATTTGGAAAAGGACAGAAAAGAGAGAAAAAGGAAAAATTAAATGAGTAGGCAAACAGGAATTAATTTCTTCACAGCATGGCAGGAGTCAGTTCAACTTTGGAGTTTAAGGTCAGTTTTAATGAAGAATACAGCTGGAATTTTAACAAGGGGATTTGGAATTTGGTTGCGTTTAACTCCTCAGTTGAATAATCACATCACAATAACACAATTGTTTTGTTTTGTTTCCTGAAAACTGTACATTTAAATATGCACTAATTAACCAACATTTCCAGAACAGAAATGTGACCATTAGATAAAGCCAGGTTCAAATTCTTGTTTTATTTTTGTTGATATTAGAGTTAAAAAAAATGTTTTACAGAGGGGATTTTAGAGAGAATCTTTATATATATATATATATATGTAAAATTCCATAAATCAGAAAGTGCTTATAACATTCAGGGGAAAAAAAATCAACACATTTTTAGGAATAAAATGTTACATAAATCAGGATGATATATGATATATATGAACAAACCCCTCTGTAAAAACCTTCCAAATATAAATAGGAATAAATCTGGTGCATGTAAGTCCTACTGAAGTGCTGCTTTCTGGCTCAGCGCATGAGGAATAGTCTGAAATACGACAATGCTATGGAAGCAAAATAGTCCAAAATCTTGAAATTGACCAGTTCATGAAAAAACAATGGTTTTGCCTTAATTTGTCAAACTGACTCCAATCCTTCAAAACAATTTGGCTGTTAGTAGTTAGTAGTTGTAAATTAAAATGGAGGGTTATGCTGATTAAAATCCTTCCCATCGGGTCTAGTAGCCTGGTCAGTGGGGTTGACAGGTGACCTCACCTGAAAGAGGTCATAGCCCTCTGACTCATGCTGGTCGTAGGGCCGTATGATGCCGTCCTCTTGTATGAGACGCACTGGCCTTAATTTAGTCACCTCATCAGTCGATTCCGCCACTCTGCAAATCAAATCAGCAACAGCATGTTACATAACTCTCACAGAGACGACATCCTGGGATCTAGTGTTTTTTATTCATCTAATATGCGTGGGCAATGGATGAGTCATTCTTAACAACAGGTAGTGAACAGAATCTACTCAATTAAAGTTCATGCCCGAACAGCCTCGAACAAATGCAATTCATCTCAAGAGTCATTTCAAAATCATCAGCCTACAAAGTTTCTTTGTGCTATTGCGTGCAGTGTCTTGATTCCTTAAGCCCTCTCTCACCTTTGGTTACTTCTACAGTGCGAGCATGGAAAAGCAATATGATTAGTTCATACAGACATAGCGGATCGATTCAAGTGTATAAGATGGAGAGCAGAACGAATGGTGATGATTGAGCGCATATATGCTAGAGAATCACTGGAGGGGTTGGGGGGCATCACTGTTCCAGCTTGTCGTGAAAGGTTTGGCATGAAAAAGCCAGGGGTGGGAACACCACAGATTGGCCAACTCATTTTTCCAGGGCAGAATTAAAGGCGTGGGTGCACAAATTGATTGGTTAGCCTGGTCATCGGCTGCCTTTGAAATCATAATGCTTCTTTTGCTATTGGTTGGAGAGCGCATGGTCACACTAGGCAGTGGTGTATCAAAGAGTCCAGTGCCGTGAGCTCATGCAGTGGACTTGGTCTGACAAGCAGAGCAGTCGGAAAGAGGGACATTATCCAAAGTTCACCCAAAATTATACTCATTTACACAACCTCATGTTGTTCCAAATCTATACGACATTCTTCCTTCTGTGGAACACAAAAGATGATTTTGTCCATATAATGAAACTCAATAGATCCTTTTCACATTAGGTGTCAGTCATTGTGGGTGTCAACAGCAGAAGTTGCAAACTAAAACAGCTGCAAACTGACACAACAAATATCATTTTTGAATTTCCATTTGCTCCAATAGCTAAAAAAAAAAAAAAAAAAAAAAACTATGTACGATGTATTTCTCTGACTTTATAAAAGTTCAGTCTGTTTATATTTGTCTTTTGATATGGATCTTTGAGCCTGAAATAAAGTGAAATGAAACAAAAGTATATACTCTTTGCTAGATTTATGATGTTAATAATAACTCGTCATCACTTACAAACTTGTCTGTAGAAAGGATCCATGGACAAAAAAAAAAAAAAGAGACAAACATTTTAAAAATAACTTCTTTTATGTTCCACAGAAGAATTAATTTCATACAGGTTTGAAATGACATGAAGTTGAGTAAATGATGACCATTTTTTTTGTTCATTTGTTTGTTATTCCTTTAACTATGATCATAAGGACATTACACACCATTTGAACCTTTGGTTGAAAGGACCATATTACATGAGTATATGTGCTTATCTGTACTTTCGTTCCTCTCTATACCATCTCTGCTCCTGTCTGTGCTGCTCTGCTCATCAGACTTTCCATTGGCCCCAAAATGCACCAGTGAAAGGGGTGTGGAGATCAGAAGCAAATGTAACAATGATGGGAAAATAGGCACAAGTTAATTACTCCAGTTATAAGGGGATTCTTGAACTGTAGATTATGGCAGAATGCTCTGCGCTACAGCTCACATCCATTGCTTCCCATGATGCAATGCTTACCTTTCAACCATTCATACCCTGTAGATTAAAAATTCTTTCATGCTGCAAAATTCACTTTTGTTAGACCCAAGGAAACAAGCAAACCCCACTGAGTGAATGCAGAGGGATCATTCACCGTCATGTCTTTGGGTAACATACATTCACACTTCAGTCATTCAGTCCTTCAGACGCACATTTGTACACTCATGAGCTTCCAAATACTCACTGAACTAAAAAGAACAAACACATCCAGGAATTAACTTATGAAAAACATGAAAGAAAGAGTCACAAAATTAGTTGACACACAGAAAAACAAAAGCAACACTATGTGAGAAAAAAAAAAAAAGACAACATAGACAAAAGAGACACAAATTAGGACACAGACACTCAGTTGACAGCCGACAGTATGTTAGAAAATTGCCACAGGAAATTTGTAACTAAATATTACATATTTTTCTTGTCCTTTCAGAGTGGATATCATTAATCTAATCTTCTTTTCCAAAATGTGTATATAAAGTGCACATCAGCGCTTACATAATAGGATACATCTCTGCCCTAGTAGGAATGACAAGATTTCCACTCTGCAAAAATGACTAAATGTGGGCCCTCCTAAAACCGCTTGCGGTATTATTATGACCACATACCAGTTTTTGGGTTCAAAATATTGCTTAAACAAAAATCATTTGAAAGTAAGTATTATGCGTTTAAATGTTTGGGTTTGGTAAGCTTTTCTTTTTTGTTTTGTTTTTTAATAAAAAGTCTCTTATGCTCAACAAGGCAGCATTTATTTGATCAGAAATAGAGTAAAAATTGTAATATTGTGAAATATTAAAAATAGCGGTATTTCTGTTTTAAATATATTTAATGCGTCTTTGCTAAATAAAAGTATAAGCTTAAAAAAACCCTTACTAACCCAAAACTTTTGAGCGGTGGTGTATGTACATGGCTGGCCGAATGTGTGAGTCTGTGTTTGTATTTGTGGATGTAGATATAATATTCATGTGCATCTGTGTCTCACCTTTGGATGCCCTGAAAAGTACTGCTTGCCATGTCTATGATGCCCCCTGTAGGTCTGGCCACCACTCCAACCAGGCCTTTCCCAATGCCCTTGAAGAAGCCTGCAGCCCCCTCTTTCTTCGCCCCTAAACCCATGACGATATATTATCCATCACTGTGAAGGCTGGCTTTACATGTATTTGAGCATTTCAATTCCCAATCATTTTTGGCATCACTGAATATAAAAAAGAATTCAGTGATGAGCAGTAAACAGCCATACCTTCCACCGGTTTGGTCACAATTCCTGTTACTCCACCGACCACTCCCTGAAGGAGAACAGAGAAATGACAGAAGTCAGTTCATGCCAAATACAATGGAATGGTATTATCTATGATGCATAAAATGGAAAGGCAAATGCTTTGATGTCGTCTTGGATGCTTTTTTATTTGTGTACCTTGAGGAAACCCTTTCCTCCTTTAGCCAGACTCTCTCCAAAGTCTTTAGTGGGTCTGTTCATCTCCTCCCTCCGTTTCTGCTGATACTCTTTGTCCATAGTGATGGCAGCCAAGCCTTTTCCTACAGTGCCTGTTATACGAGACACCATGCCAGCTGCGCCCCCTAGAAAGATCATGTCGAAAATAATCATGTGCATTAAGGATCCTCTGTGAGTATATGTGGGTTTGAGAGAGAAAAGCAGGAAAGCAGGGAGTCTTACCCACTGTGTGGCCCAGTAAACTTCGAACACCGATAACAAAACCTTCTGCAAATTCCTCAGGTCCTTGAACAGCCCCCTACACACACACACACAAATGTTATCAATCTACACAAATCATAATTTGATAACCTTGTAAAACATGTTACATGAAAAAAGTTAGAAATGTAGAATTTGTAGAACCATGAGACAAAAAGCTAAAAATATATTATATAAATATTGGTTTAATGTAAGAATTAAATGATTTGATGGTCACTTTAGTGGCCATAATACATCATTACATGCATTACAGTGGTGACTGATATTTTAAATATCCCTCAAATACCTGTGGTATCATCATATCTGACACACTCTTTTCTATGTACTCAAAGCTGTACTCATATCTGGCATTTGTAAGACAACACACTCACATTTGAGGCCTGAACAGATAGATAAATGAACAGCATGTGTCAGACCTGGATGGGCTCGTAGAAGAAAGCCTCCACTCCTTCTGATAAGCCTCGGATCAGCCCGAATGGATTTCCAAGAACGTCCAGACCCAAAACCAGCACGTACATCTGCTTTAGGAACTATGAGGAGAGAAACAGACTCTGAACATCCTTCTGATACAATGATTTCAAGTGAAAATGTAAGCGTGTTGGAGAGCGTTTGCTCATGTAATGAACTCTGACATTGCATGAGTGTGTATTTAGATCACCCACTTGTTCAGAGTAGTGTCTGATCACCGTCCACATCAGTTTCTCTCGTCGGTAGAACTGATATTTCACCTCAAAGTAAGCCAGTCTGAAACAAAGAGTGAGACAAAAGGACGTCAGTCGATGCCCATGTGGAAGTCATTATTAGAGTGCAAGCACAACTCAAAGTCTTACTTGAAAATCAGATCATCTACATCAGTGAGTGTGGCACCAATGCTTTTGAGCAGGAGGTTGACGGACTGGATGGCAACCATATCACCCTGCTCAGATTCATTTCCACTGGAGCCCAGAGACAGACTCAGGTGCAGCTACATGAACACACACATAGTTTCCTGGTCAGTCATAAACAATTACATGTCATTTTACAGTTTGATGCAGCTACCTGTCAAGGAAATCCTTTTGCAATTTATCCATCATTTGACATTATTAAAAAAGAATAAATGCATTTAAGAGTTCTATTATAAATAAATCCGGTTCTTTTGAACTTTCTATTAAATCAAAGAAAGATCACAGTTTTTCAGCATGTACAATAAGAATTGAAATAAGAAATTTCTGAAGGATCATGTGACACTAAAGACTGGACTAATGGCTGCTGAAAATTTTGCTTTGCCATCATTTAAAATATATTATTAACACAGAAAACAGTTTTTTTATTTTTATTTCAATGTTATTCAATATCTCAATATTACTATTTTTCTGTATATTTGACAAATAAATGCAACCTTGTTGAGACTTCTTTCAAAAACATTACAACATTTTATCGACCACAAACTACTGAATGGTAGTGCACTGTACAGTATATAACTGTCCTGTCATGCTATTGCATGTGGAAGACTGAAACTAGGGAGCAGGTATTATCTGAGTTTTCAATTTTCTGTGACAAGTGACCCTGAAGAGACCATGTGCTGTGTTTTTGAAGTGGACAGCGGTGCTGGTGCATTACTTTAATAGGAGAGATGTGGAAATGCTCAAAGAAGCTCATCGCTGAGGTGTCTGTCATGGAGCTCTCCATCAGCTGAGCCTGCAGCGCCTCCAGATCCTTCTCTATCAGCTTATTCTGAAGCAGAGAGAAACACATACTGACGTCTCCAGTCCCTTCTTCATTCACATTGCATAAAGCCACACGAGATTACAACACAAGAACAAAATAAAGTAATTATGGAGGAAGTGTTTGCCACTGCAATCATTATGGATTATTTTATTAGTAAAAATATGTGACTGACAACAACACGTGTCAGAAAAAGCAGTAGTTACCCTCTCTTTACTGTCCTGGGAGTCGGTAGCTGGGGTAAACAAGGCGAGGATTGCTCCCAAGAAGCCCTGATCGATCTTCACTGCCATCTCCTGCACTAATGCCATAAAGTACCTACACAAAAACAAACAATGCCAGTCAAAGGCTGGATCTACTTATTCTTTATTCTACTATATTTCCCAAATTTAAACAATAGTCATCAAAAATAAAAGTCATCAAAACTATAAAATAAAAAATAGAATTATTGGAACTGTGTAATCACTGTGCCATCACTTACTTAAACTGCATGACTTGGCTGTGCTCGTTAAACCTTGTGATGATGCTAACGTCGATAAACGGCTTCGGCTCTAAAGATAAAAGGTAAGATATAGTGTTTTCATGTCCACTCACTCTAAATGTGCACTCAGAAGCGAATTAGCCTAAATTAAGCCTTCATATGCTAACTGGTGCTTGTACCTGTGTCTTGAACAATAGATTTTGGAAGAGGAACAGGATGAAACACAGTAGGAAATATAGCTCCCGGCAGCTGATTATCCACCTGGAACAAATAAATGGTGCACATAATAACTGAACAAATGCCAGAAATGACGGAAGTGTGATATTCAACAGGTACATTGTGTGTGGGTGTTACCTGTAGCCAATAGAGCTGTGCACGTAAACTCCTCTGGTGAGGCGACTGTTTCAACTCAATACGAATGCCAGGCAGGAAGTTTCTCCTGATAGTGCAGGACAATGGCTGTCTCATCAACATGGGCAATCTTCCAAAGTTCACCTGTTTTAATAAAGACAAAAAAGAGAATACGATAATATCTCAGCATCATAATTATCTTACTAATCAAACTTTATTTCAATAAAATCCTTTATTACCTCTAGGCCAGTTTCTAGTCTAATCCAGCCTGGTTCACTCTTGCTGTTGATATGGTCCTGGTAGGCTTTCTCCAGCAGTCCAATGTTCTTGTTGTTAAAGGACTTCCAGCGGTTCTTTGGTCTCATCTCCCAAACCACACCAGAACTTAAAAACACAGTTCTTAATCATCAACTTGCACAAGAGTGGCATTTATGTTCCCCTTTAAAAGTCCATGATCATTATGAATAATTCATTTTACGCTTGCTGTGTGTGGATTTAGTTACCTGGTGATGCCAACATATGCTATCTCCTGCCTAATGTCATTGTTTATGAGTGACAGGCCCAGGTTCTTTAATGAAATGTTGACTTCTTGCTGGAACTGCTCCAGCGCCTCTGCCTGCCGTGCTTTTGAGACTATGCCAACATCCTCAGTGAAGATCAGCACCCGCTGTCGGCCGTCCAGGAAAGACACCCAGTGTATCTGAACTAAGCTGCTGTAAGCAAACTGCCCACACTCGTCCTAAAGAAAACAACATGGCAATGACATGACCAGTAATATTAGCAGATCATTAGATTCACTAACCCAGGATTTCTCTCTAACCTTTACAAGGTCCAGTTCTCCGCTGTAGTCTTGACAGCTCCAGCAAAGCTTCCGCTCCCCTGCTGGATCATCCCATGCAAAACGCTGAGCTTCACCTGGTCTCAGTGCCCAAGACTCCTCACAGCCTCTGCACAAGCAGAGACAAGGATAAGAGATAGGAAATATATTCACACACTCCAAAACACTGGGAGGATGATCTTAAGAGCACAGATGTCAAAAGTACCATTATTTTGGTACCACAGTTGATTAAAAAGAGCATTCGTGTCTGATAATCATGCAGGATGGTCAAAGGCACTTTGTTTGGCTTGTGTTAAGTGAATGCATGAAAACAGCCAGGTTAAAAAGTGTCAAAATACTGTACTGAATCTGTGCATTAAGACTATTTAAATTTAGCCAAACTAAGATATTTTATATTTTAATATAATTTCAAATTAAATTTATTCTTGTGATGGCAAAGCTGAATTTTTAGTCTAATCCAGTACATAGTTTCACATGATCCTTCAGAAATCATTCCAATGTGCTCAGGAAACATTTCTTATTATTATCAATGTTGAAAACAGTTGTATTGTTTGTGTGGACACAGTGATATATATTTTTTCAGGATTATTTGATAAATAAAAAAAAATAAATAATAATAATTATATTTCTAGTAACTTTTTTTTTTTTAACAATTTTGATCAATTTGATGCCATGCTTGCATAAATAATGATAAATGTATTAATTAATAATTAATTCAAAAATCCCACGGACCCCAAACTTTTGAACTGTAATGTATTTTATATGAATATAAATAAATATATATATTATTTAAATATATTATAGTATATATATGTACACACACACACACATACGTATATATATATATATATATATATATATATATATATATATATATATATATATATATATATATATATATATATATATATATATATATAAATAATTTATTTATTTTATTTTATTTATTACTGACTTAAACAATACAATGTACTCTTCAAGTATTTCTCATGTAAGTAAACATTGTTCTCATATAATTATTTACATTTACGTTTAAATAAAACATTTGTGAAATTATGGTATTGATACTATTGACTACTGAAACCTAGGTATCGTGACGATCACAGAAATGTTTTTCATGGACTTTCTAATCAGACATATTCAGACTTTAAATTCATCCGTTATATGAAGTAAAACACTGAAGCGGTACTGACCTCTGTCTGAAGTTGACAGTGGCTGCGGGTGTGTGATTCACAACCAGTGCAGGTGCAGCTCCATCATAGTAATCAGTGAAGCTGATGACAGTGGAGTGGTCTGCGATATTCACATCCACTATCACGCCACCATACTGATGGGAACCAAGATTAGAATTAAGTGATCAATATGGTTTAATAAAGTATATTTAGCATCATGTTTACAGGCAGATCATGTTCACCTTTTCCATGCGCAGCAGAGTTCCGTTGTCCTGCTTGTTGAAGAAGAACGATTTGGAGCTAGATTCAGATCCCACAACCCGTACACACAGCTTCCCCGTGCTGGCCTCAGGCCAAAGAGGCAAACACTGTAACACACACAATCATACGGTAAACACACATATGTTGAAGGAATACTCCTGCCTTTAATAAAAGATGAATTCATCACTGACCTCTGTGGAGGAGATGTAGTGCCACTTGCAGCTGAAACCATTGTTGTTTTGCACCTCTCCAACCTCCAGCTCAAACGAGGACTTATTGACTAGCGTGTAGAAAGGACTCATGGTAACAATCCGTGTCAGATTAAAGCTGCTCATCTGGATGCTAACCCCAACCTGGACATCAAAACAGATTGTAGTAAAATGTAATTTTTAACAAATCTCAGAATTAATGTCCACTTTTCATACCGTCTATTATATGGTTTTTGATGTTCACATTACACATTACTGAATTCATAAGTAGCACTTCTTTTAGATTTGTGATATTTTAATTTTTGTGTTATACTTTCCATTTATTGTATAGATTTTTAACATCAGGCATATATTTCTAATCGGCCATACCTGAAAATAATTACCGTCTTATCAGTATCGGACAGAGTTTTACCATTAGTGCATCTCTAGTCTTATTTCATTAAATGTTCAAAGCATTTACCAAGTAGTCCCCGCTTTTGTTTGGACAACGGACACATCCGTAACTGCCAACAGTGTCCAGCGAGAAGCCATTGGACCATGAGCTGGTGGACACGCAGAGCTGCAACTAAAAGGAAGAGGAGCATGTAAATTTATGAAATACTACCAGAACATTTCGTACCAAAATCTACAGGAAAAACATTGAGCTTTGCAAAACATGGCTTGCTGAACATTACAGCCCAAACACATTAAAGTTCATGTTGACATTCATGATTTGATTGTTTTAGATATTTGGCTAATATAGCTGTACAGGTATATCCATCAAACACTGCCAAAGAGCCCAATCCAACCTTATTCTTGTTGAAGAAATTCTTCTTTTTGAAGGAGAACAGAATGACGTCTCTGAAGTCAGATGGGTGTTTCGCATATGTATCTTCTGCGCGATACTGCAGCACACGGGACGTCTTATTGATGATCCAGTACGGACTGTAAACAGAGAGGACCATTTTGCCGCTCACTCGAGACACATGCACACACAGGTCCACGGTCAGTCCTTCTGGAGGGTCACAGGTGAAGCTGATGGACAAGAACTCAGGCATTTCTTTGCTAATCCTCATATGTCCAGTCCAGTTGCGACCTTGGTACTTGATCAAAACAAGCTCCATTATTTCACCGCCAACATTCGAATTCAGCACATCCGCCGCACTGCCCTCCTGAAGCTCGTAGAAGTCACCAGAACCCTGTGAGAGATGTGATGCATTTTCAATAAACGACTGCTGGCTAAAATGACATTAATATCAATTTGGACTGATTTTATAATCAATACAAATGTGTCATACACAAAAGTTTGGGGTGAGTATGATTTTTTTATACTTTTATTCAGCAAGGATGCATTATATTTTTTCAAAGTAACAGTAAAGATATTTATAATGTTACAAAAGATTTGTATCTAAAAAATGCTGTTCTTTTGAACTTTCTATTCAGCAAAGAATAGTATTTATTTTTTGATCAAATTGATGCAGCCTTCCTTCAAATACATAAAAAAATCATGCAAAGCCCCAACATGTGTATGCCAAATGTGCTGACGCATTTGTGTATTAAAACGGCAATATTCTGCACCTCCAGCAGGTAACGTATTGAGTAAGGTAGCAGGTTTTTGAGAGTGACAGCTGGGTGCAGGTGGATGATGTAAGCAGGGTCCCAGTCCCCTTCCTCATGGCTGCCAATGTGGCTGAGGTCATCAGGCACCGCCAGTGTGTTCACCACCAGTGGCAGAAACCTGCTCTCTGTTGCGGGACACTGCAGCACTGCGTGAACCTCTGAGCTCACGTGCACCTGCTCCTTCCATGCGATGCATGTGGTGGACGCACCATACACATCTTCTAAAGGACCGACAGGCAGCAAGAACAACTGACTCCTGAAGTAGCACACAGAGCACAGAAAGTTACATCATAAAGCACAAAACCAATAAAAACACACTGCTTGCAAAGAAGAGAAAAAAATATGTATTTTTTTTAACTCTTTAATGTATTGTTTTGGACCATTTTTTTTAGGTCTTTGTTTTAGCTTTGTATTAATATTCACTCTGAGATGGCTAATTAAAGCTAAAGTTATCCAACCAAGAGTAGTTATGTGGCAAAAATCAAAAGTATGTGTTTTTGTTTGTGTGTGTTTAATTTATATTCTCCAATTAGCAATTTCATATAATGTAAATGTAATCTAATGCCCGTGGTGCATTAAATCAAAGTCCCTTTAAGACAAGTCATGTCACTCTGCGGCCATCTTCGATTGACTGTCGTTTATTTTGCTCAATTAACATTACATAAAGCTTATTATTCAGGCTAGATCAGCAACTTGCAAGTGTTTCTGTTTGGATTAGTTCATATGAAATTAGTTTATAACGAAGCATAAAGTTGATTCTAGACTATTGTTGATCATGTGCTCCACATGTGTATGCCTAGGTAGAAAAACTATAAGTATGACACCTCTGATATAGTGACTGAATTGTAAATATGCATGATATGTAGTCAAAGATCTTCTTTACAGTTGCTCCTCATGATATTTGACTCATATGAATGCAAAATGCACTAAAATGAAGTAAGGCATTACACTTCTCCCCTGTTTATACCTGTAAGCTTCTAGAGGAACATGACACTCCTTCTCAGGCTCAGCAACCCCTATATTCACCATCCCTCCAAGTTCAGAAGAATACTTCAGAATAGCAAAAGGCACCGAGAAATGGTTTTTAATCTGTTAACACATAAAAAAAGAAATCAAGTCACAGTGATTTTGACAGGGTCATTTTCACTAATGATTTCTTTATTCAGAGTAACAAGTAAACAGATGTATGCACTCTGCAGGTAAAGTGAGCAGACGAACCTGTAGGGGGGACCGTACTGTGATGACCTTGTTGCCCTCGCTGGCATCGATCTGAAGCAGTACAGACACAACATCCTGTTGCATGGGTCCTCTGACATTATAGAGTCTACGGCCAGGCTTACTCAACGGGATATTTGAAATCTCACTGTAACCTGAGGGAACTGCACAGGGGACATTTATGAATTAGCATACTGCATTTACCTATAATTCATGACCTAAAAATTATTAGACTATAGCTGAATTATTATAGGATAACATCAAAAATATATAAAGGTAATTTAACAAATAGAACAACCAGATCTGACTTCTTTTATTTTTGTATGGGAATCTAACTTAAAAACTGACCTACCAAGACAGCATTTTTTGAGATTATAGACATGCTTAAACTTACTAAGAGCATATTATGCCCAAAAAATGCTGTCCAGGTAGGTTTAGGTGAGGCATTACCCAAGGCATTTGTACGGTTTACGAGGTGTATGTTGTCTGTGCTACTGACCTATGCTGAGATTGAATAAGCAGCTTTCCTGCCTCTGCAGGGCAGACAGTCGGGATGAACGCTCAAAGGATGAATGTTCTAAATCCACACTTTTATCCACGGCCAATTCATGCAGTTTACCCTGCGTGGACGAGCCAGCCAAATGCAGGTTAGCACTGTGCTGAACAAAGAGAGGAATGCCTAATGCATTGCGGATGGTGTAGGGGGATTTCTCCTTCAGAGAATGGTCAAAGGTGGAGGCTGTGCTCTCTGAGAACGCCTGACAAGAGAGAAATGTTATTTTTAGATGTATAACATATATTACCATTCAAAGGTTTGAGGCTGGTAAGATTTTTTTTAAAGTCTCTTATGCTCACCAAGGCTGCATTTATTTGATCAAAAATACAGTAAACATTATTAAAAACTAAAATAACTTTTCTTATTCCTGTGATGGCAAAGCTGGACACACTTTAGTTTAGGGACCAATTCTTAACAGATTATTACTAACTAATTATTACCTATGACTTTTGCCTCAATAAACTCCTAATTTGCTGCTTATTAATAGTAAGGTATGGGGTAGAATTAAGGGATCTAAAATATGCTCATGCAGAATAAGGCATTAATTTGTGCTTTATTAGAACTATTAAACATTCAATATGCTAATAATATGCATGCTAATAAGCATAAGTAATTAATAGTGAGAATTGGTCCTTAAAATAAAGAGTTACCGCAAAGCTTAATTTTTCCCAGCCATTACTTCAGTCTTCAGTGTCCATCAGAAGTCATTCTAATATGCTGATTTGACACCATTAAAAAGAAAACAACAAATAGCTAACTTATTAAAACTTAATTAATTAAAAAAAAAAAAAATCAGGTGTAATTCAAAAATTTAGGTTTAAGTAAATGTATGGGGAAAGTGAATAATGTTACAATGATATTGCATGCATTGCATTTTTTTTTCTGTGTGTGTGTGTGTGTGTGTGTGAGAATGCTGTTCTTTGGACTGAATGGTTTACCTTAGCCAGGTTGTTGAAGACACTGAGGCAGCACTTGGACACAGTGATGTTCATGGTGTCTTTGGAAAATATAGTGATGGCTGTGCGAGGGTCTGGCAACATAATAAAATCATCCCCAGGAACTGGACTTTTATCCCGAACAGGGTTATTCTTCATCTAAACACAGAAACACAAACAAATAATCACCAACAGAACAACCTGCAACATATCTGACAGGGTGGGAGCTGTGTGAAAAAGAGAAGCAATTCTGCTTACATCTAATTTAAGGTTCCACCTCCGACTGCCGTTGTCCACTCTCTCAAGCAGTGGCTCCCAAACTGCATGAGTCTCATTGAAGTAATTCACCTCCAGTGTCATATCTGCAGAGACACTGAGCAGTGACGACCAGTTCTGAGCAGTACCGGTGAATGACGATTCTGCAAGCAGCAGGGGCACAGTCCGATGCCCCAAACCTGACTCCAGCGTGACCTGCACCACCTTCACTTTCATGTCAAAACGCTCTCCATCCTTACTGCTGTCCACATCCTTGTAGCTCTCAGTGACCTCGGAGGCTGTATCCACACCAAGGAACCAGTAGTTTGCATTAGCCACACTCATCAAAGACCAGAGGCTGTTTAGGTCATCTGACGTCTGCTGTGACGGCTCTTCTTTAGGTTTAGGTGCCATGGCAGCCGTGATTGTAATGACAGTGTTAAGAATTATAGGAGATATCTGAGAGAGCAAGTCCAAGAAAAAGCATGTTAGTTCAACACAGAGTAGATCATATATTCCTGGGATATGTAAAAAAACGAGATGTTTGAACAGTACTGCACATATTTACACAGAAAATAACTCTTGAAATACAGTAACAGCATCTTTGTACACACACACACACAAAAAAATATAGGGAGCAAATACACTACAGTTCAAAAGTTTGAGGTCAGTAAGATTTTTTCAGAAAGAAATGAATACTTTTGTTTAGTGAGGATGCAATGTATTAAACAAAAGAGACAGTAAAGTAATTTAAAGACATTTACAATAGATTTCTATTTCAAATAAATGCTGTACTTTTATATTTCTATTCAGTCTTGAAGGAAAAAATATTACCACAAACAAATTAAACCGCACAATTGTTTTTAACATTGATAATAATAAAAAATGTTTCTTGAGCATCAAATCAGCATATTAGAATGATTTCTGAAGGATCACGTGACACTGAAGACTTGAGTAATGGCTTCACCATCACAGAATTAATAGAAATGTTATAATATATAAATATATATTTATGCACTCTCAGAAAAAAAGGTACAAAAGTTAATGGTTTTATAAAAAGTATCTTATGCTCACCAAGGCTGCATTTATTTGATCAAAAATACAGTAAACACACTCTCAGAAAAAAGGTACAAAAGCTGTCACTGGGGTGGTACCTTTTCAAAAGGCACACCTTTGTACCTAAAGAGTCCATAAACGTACATATTAGTACCTAAAGTGTACATATTAGTACCTAAAAGTTACAAAAGTGTACATTTTAAAAAGGTACCACCCCAGTGACAGCTTTTGTACCTTTTTTCTGAGAGTGTGTTTACTGTATTTTTGATCAAATAAATGCAGCCTTGGTGAGCACAAGATACTTTTTATAAAACCATTAAAAAAATCTTACCAACACCAAACTTTTGAAATGATAGAATACACGTTCCTTTCACAAAATATTAATATGGCAAACAGATAACACCCACTTTCACTATGACCTCCTCTACAGTTACCGAACCAGTTAATGGGGCATTGGTTGGCATTTTGGTCTCAAGTTCAACAGAGCATGGTCTCAGCACCTGCAGTAAAACAAATTCATGATTTGCAAAGCATTATAGACAATTGCAATTACATAGCCTGCAATACATTTTTCACTGCACTTCTTAAAGTGCAAAATAAACATCAAACGTTATTCCAGTTGTAAAAATAGATTTAAAAACAGTAGAAATCAGTAAGCATACGGTGGTCTCGGCTTTGTCACCCTCCGTCCTGATAAAGGGGCAGGCGAGCACTTTGAGGCTTCTGATGTTAGCCTTCATTGCCTGGGCCGTGTCTTCAGACAGGAGGCTAAAATCACACTGGAATGAGGCCACCAGTGCAGGAGCATCTGCCTTCATCAGGTTAGCCACAAACACAACCTCTGGGTCCACCACAACTGCTCGCAGTCTGGTTCTCGGAGCTGGTGTTGATGATAGAGGAAGTATTAAATAAAACGTTCCTACACTTTCCTACTGTTCCAGGCATTTCTAATTCATTGTACACACAAGCATTTCTAGCTAAAAATACTTTACAACTGATCAGAATATATATATACTGACTGTAACTATTTCCATGACCATTAAGATTCTGTTCATTTATGTTGACTTTTCTAGCACTCAAAATCACATTTTTCAAATTCCTTGACATTTCCTGGATTTCCAGAACTGTGAGAAACAATCATTATTTTAACAATTGTTTTTACACCCTTAATGACAAAAAGCTGCTCACTTTTTTAGTGTAAATCTAGAATATTTAATGTGGCTTTGCTTAACATCTTACATTTAGCATGTAACTATTCATTCTTTCATACCTGCTTTAGGTTCACTCTGGATTTTGGGCTCTGAGACGTATTTGAGTGGCAGCTGATTGGTTTTGTCTCTCTGTGTAGGTGGACTTGAAGGCAGGGCTTGCACAAAAAAGTCAGCCACAGCCAACAGGAACTCCACGCTAGCACACAAATAGAGCTTCTGCAGCACAGCGACCACCGAGCGCTCATCCGCACTCTGAGAGTATGTCATATCAATCATGGGCTCTGACGTCTCCTCGTCACGCCTTCCCAGCATCCTACAGGGCAAAATAATACAGAGCGATCAGACCAGAGGGGGGAGGCCTAGAAACAGGACTGTACAACTGTTTACTAGATGCTTTTTCTTCTGAAATGCTCAGTCTGACAATCATTTTATGTAATGTCATATTGAATAAATATGTTTCTTAGTTGTAATCTGTTATAATTAAGAAAAAAAAATTCTTACATTTTTATATACACATCACCAGTAAAACATTGGAAAAATTATGACTTTTCCTTTACTTTTAAGCTCACGAAGGCTGTATTTATTTGATCAAAAACACAGTAAAAACAGCAATATTGTGAAATATTATTTGAATAAAAAGTTAAAACAACGGTTTTCTATTTTAATATATTTAAAAAAGCACTTTATCCCTGTGATGGCAAAGCTGAATTTTCAGCAACAATTACTACAGTCACATGATCCTTCTGAAATTATTTTAATTTGGTGCAAAATCTTAATTATACCAAACTTTTGACCAGAAATGTTTGTTTGTGTGTGTGTGTGTGTGTGTGTGTGTGTGTGTGTGTGTGTGTGTGTGTGCGTGTATGTGTAAACCACCTGGATGTGACTCTCTGAATACCGCTCCTCCTGTCATCTAGCGTGCATGTGGTGAGGATGGTGGAGACCTCCATGTTGCCATTAGTAAACATTTTGCCTAAAGTTTTCATTTTACACAGCATAAATTCACCTAAACATGACTGCTCCTCATGAACAGAGGGCTAGAGAAAGAGAGAGAAAAAGAGAGAGAGAAACAGCTATAACACTCACTTTCTTTATGAATGGATTGTAACTGTAAACCGAATCTGTAAGCTCCATACACACCTGTGCGGGATCGTTACTGTAAAGAGTAAGGCCAAGGGACTCCACATTAAAGCTGAATTTGACACTCTCCAGCAGCTCTGTGTCACTCAGTTTACTTTCAGACAGCTTTTCCACAAGAATCTCAGAGCCTACACAAGACGCAAACAAATCAAGAACATCCACTGAGTTTTTCACTAGAAGAAAAATCATTATATGAAATATTTGTGTGTGTGTCCGTCTTCCCTCACCAGTCGCTGTACGTGCTCTGACAAGCACACTCTCTTGTTTGAGGGCTGCCTCAGAGCCGATCGGTGTGTCAGATTGAACACTGCTCGCCTCTCCGATGTTCTCCATCAGAATCCGCAGCAGGACAGTCAGGTCATCTTGACTCAGAGCCACCTGGAACACAGTCAGAAAATGTGAGAGTCTTCATAAATTTTCCCACAATCACTCCAACTATTTAATTAATAATAACCAGATCCAAGAAATGGACCAGCCAAAACTAGTCAATTCCACAGAGAGACAGACTGTGACATCAGATTCATTTAAAATGCCAATACAGAAAAACAAAAAAACAGAAGAAAAAAAACATCTGTTGCATCTCTGTTACACTGCAACTCTAAAAAGCTGAAAATCTGTCCTGGTATAATGTGAACAGACCTTCATGGGCTTCAGATCTCCATCCACCTCTATGGCAGCCATCCTCTTGTACCATGATGCCGCCAGGTTACGTTTAACAGACAGAACAAGGTTGACTGGCTCCAACAGTTTTGAACTAGGCTGATTTGAGTCCTGCTCCACTGAAATTCTGAGAATATTGAACAAAAGGATGTATAAGAGGAAACATATATAGAGTTGTATCATGAACAATTAGAATATAGGCTTTGAAAATTCATTAAATGAATTCTGTTCAGTTAATTATCAGATCTTTAAATGGACACATATTGGATATATAAAAAAAGTAAATCTGAGAATCCTAGATAAGCTTTTTGGCATTGGGCTACCTGGACAGTTTTAGCTGTGTGAGCTGTATATCCATATTATCTATGACAGCAGGCAGCGGACGACCTTCCACTGGGAGCAGAGAGAAGCTGTTCCCCACAGTAATGAGACCCAGGTCCGCCTCCACAGCATTATGGGATGTGGAGGACTGAGGGATTATGATAAGGGGGGCCTTCAGCCTGATGTTCATGGCAAGTCTGAAACTCTTCTGAGCGAAATCCCTCACACTGGAAGCTGCTTTCTCCGCGGCCTGAGCCGTGGCGGCACTGACAGCCTCTTTAGCTGCCTGGAAGTTATTACTGAAATTCTGTAGAGAGAAAAAGTGAAAGTATGTTGGTGTGCTTGAATCAGCTTGAGAGGCCATGTGTGCAATTTAAACTCACCAGTAATGACATGACGAATTTGTGAAGGTAGACCACTTGAATACAGCCCACGTTGAGTTTCACTTTGCCATCGACCTTTGAAGTATCTGTATACCCAGCCCCCTCAGTGGCTTTGGGTGTCAGACTCATGCTGAAGCTGAACACCTCGTCGCCCACGATGGAGATGGCCTAGAGAACCAAAAATAAATAACAGATATCTAAATGCACTTTTGTTGTACCCTGTTTATATAAAAGCCAAAGTAAACAGAAATGAAAATGTATAAAGAATAGTAAACTGTAAAAATGTAACGCTCTATCTAGCTTGCCTTCTTGTGAATAGTTTTTGGATCCACATTCATGATGATGAAGTCACGCAAACGTGTGGACATGTGCATCTGAGTTCCTTGCATCTGTAGAGAACCGTCCAAACCTACAAGAGGAGAAGATTTACATAAAATAAAATAGAAATATATCATATTAATAAAACATATTTACATTTTAAAGAAGATTCTGCACTTTTTATTGTTGTTTCACAGTAGCAGTAATGTAGTAATACATAAGTACATTTTCAAAACAGGAATGTACCCTAACCCTGAATTTTGATGTCAGCCATGTTGCTCTTCTGGTCACAAACCAACACATTAAATGCTCCGAGCTGCATGTTCACCATCAGGTCAATGATGTCACCATCAGAGGGAGAGCTCAGTGCAGCTGAGACAGAAACAATCCTTAATTAATTCATTCTTAATGATACATGTGCAAAAATGTCATGTTTGTCCGTTTAAGTGATTGTATGTGTGTGTTTACTGGATTTATCTGAGGTAGTTCTCATGTCTTCACTCCTTTTGCTCTCTCTCTCAGTTGAGGGCAGACTGCTGTTGGACAGGGCAGCAGACAGGAAGTCCATTGTAGAGAGGAGAGCCTCAGTATGCAGCATCAAGTCTAAAGAGGAGAACACCACCTAAAGAAACACACAGACAATTTGAAGATCTCTCAATTTCCAAAACTGTATATTATTTACCATCATTTACACATGCTTACATTGATCTTCTGCTCAGTATTCTGGTAAAGGCTTGCAAAGTTGGGCCCATTTCGATCAGCCTACAAAGACAGGAATCAAACAAGGTTAAGATCTCCATTCATGGGGCCTGGAAGCTTAGTGAAGAATCTTAGTTAAGAAGTCTACACTGTAATTCTAGGATTAATAATGGAGGATCTATAATCTATCACTGTTGTGTGAAATATTACATAGACACCAAGTATACATTTAATCAGAACTTGATTAGTATGCATTCATACCTCTAGACTTTTAACAGTACACTTACGTGCGACAGACACTGCTATTTCATTTTAGAGAAAATAGCTCTTAGGAGTTAAAAGAAGAGCCACTTCACAAATGTTAAAAAAGCATAATGGCTAATGGCTGGATCTATTTGTCTAATTGTAATTCATGTGCTAGACTAAATGAATAGTTCTAAGGAACTGTAAGAGCTGTAGCCTGTCTAGACATGAAATGTCCTGCCACTAGTCAACTCTAGCATGGATAAAAAGGGTGTCATTTAAGACTTAACATAAGAAGTTTTGACAATTACTGTAAAGGAAGTTTTATAAATAGTGCTTTGGTGCTGATGCAATGATTGGAATTATGTGCTCACATCACTGTAATTCAGAAAGAAACAGTTACCTTAAAGTACTTGACTTCAAGAAGATCTGCTCCCGACTCTGCTGAGGAACTGATTATACAGAGCGCTTCTCCATTTGAATCTGAAAATAAATAAATAAAAAACTCATCACTTCATTTAAACTTTTAACGAAAATATGTTGCTTCGTACTGTGAAGTTTCAAAAACAAGTGCTACAAACCAGGGAACTCTAGGCACTTCATGGAGATGGTTTTAATGTATGTTGTGGCCTCCATGTCATATTTTCGTACTTTAGTGTCAATTCCAAGCTGAGCTACATGGAGAACCAAAAAGGGACACTCTTTCCCATTTTTGGACTTTTTCAACTTCAGCATAACCTGCAAAGAGAGAGATACAGGATTCTCAGTCCACTCCAGATTCTCAGTCAACAAATGTGGAGTTATGACTGTAGGACAACAGAAAATAACAACTTAAGAGAGCTTAATTACCTCCTTGATTTCAAAATTGAGCAGCACATTAACAACATTCTCAGTGAAAGCACCACTGGTCAATGCAGGCTGCGTCTCTGTCCCTACAGGAAGTGTCTCTATCTGTCCTTCATCTACAGCTTCATCTATGGAGGAAAAGAGGGTAAAGTGAAGCCCTTGAAGACAGATTTTAATGGACAAGTTTACTGACAGGTTAAACCTTTTCATACTTTTAGCAGAAGCTTTTGTTTCCTCCACTGTAGCAGCCCTGCTTCCCTCACCAATGTTCTCTGCTAGGATTCTCATGAGGACCCCAATATCCTCCTGGCCAAGAGCCATCTACAGAAGCCAGAAAAATACCAATCTTCAGTTTTCTCTCCTGGAAATCATGTTTGGGTTCCATTTTAGATTTTACATTAAACACTTTCACTTCAAGAGAAACTCACATCCATCGACATAAGTACTCCATTGAGCTCCATTCCAGGAATTTTGTTGTACCAAGTGGCAGCCAGATTACGCTTGAGTAAAAGCTCCAGATTTATGGGCTTCAGAATCTCAACATCTAGATGTGCAGCATCACGCTTCAGAACAGACCTGAAGAAAGAAGCTCAAATAAATAAGTCAGAAAAAGTTAGAAGCAACCACTTAATCATTCTGTAACACCAAACAGGTTGAAAACTAGTTTTGTTAACTGAAAAAAAAACCCGTAGATATTAGATTTAAAAAAATGAAATTACAAATGTTGCCTTGGAAATAGAAAATAAGTTGAAGTATTAAAATTACTAAAACTGAAATAAATCTAAATAAAAAATATTTTTTTCAAAAATAATAAAAATGACAAAAGCACAAAACAATACTTAAGCGTGATTTCTTAAGCGTAAAACTTAAAATTAAAATTAAAAGGAAAACAGAAAATATAAAAATAAAAGTTCATTTAAAATATTAATATACTATAATAGTACAATTGTAATACTGAATATTAACACAGCTATGAAGAATGACCTCAACATGACACACATTTCTTTATTTTGACTGTATAATCTGCTTTAAATCACATAAATTCATTTGGAGAATTCTGGGGAAAATCTCCAGCTTTCTTTACTACCTAGATAGTTTGAGCTGCGTGAGTTTTACATCCATGGTCTCCAAAACTGCAGGCAATGGGAAGTCCTCAGCTGCCAGCAGTGAGAAGCTGTTCCCCACAGTAATGAGACCCAGGTCAACCACAAATGCATTATGGGATGTGGAGGACTGAGGGATTATGATAAGGGGGGCCTTCAGCCTGATGTTCATGGCAAGTCTGAAACTCTTCTGAGCGAAATCCCTCACACTGGAAGCTGCTTTCTCTGCGGCCTGAGCCGTGGCGGCACTGAGAGCCTCTTTAGCTGCCTGGAAGTTATCCACAAACATCTACGGAAGACAACCAACAGTTAGGTTCGGCTTTGTCTGGCGTAACGTGGCAGTTTAGTAGAAGTGAGGGAAGGTCTTAATGTAACAGACTGGGATCCACAGTAGGGAAAATTCATGCAGGGATGTTCTTATACTTTAAAACGCCTGAAAGCTGAATTTAACAAAAAGTTGCAAATTCAGCAGGAGTGGAAAAAGGAGTGCTGGAGTGAAGCAGTGTTTTTTTGTGTGTGAGAGAAAACGTAGGAAAGCTGATGATTAGATTGTCTGGGTATGGCAAGTGAGCTATTTCTATTAAGCATGTAGAGTATGAAAGTTAGTAAAAAAAAAAAAAAGTAAAATCAAGGCATCCGTATCGTGCGAAATTCCAGCTCAAATTTCTGTGATTTCTACTTCAATATATAGTATGAGACACAAGCACACATGCAAATCCACGCATTCGCAATCAAGTCATTTAAATATGTTGTGCCTTACGACATTTGTAAATAACAGTATTGGGTAAATTTGCATAATCTGAAGTCCAGTTCTTTAACAATATCTCACAGTTAGAAGACTAATATCTCACAGTTAAAATTAAGAAGCGAATGCTAATATACTCAAGACATAAATCTAAGAGAAAACAGCATTAAAGCTGCAGTATGTAATTTCTGCAAAAGTAAACAGAATTGCAATCTGTTAAGTAACACTGACCTCTTTCTAAAAAAATAAATTTTTCATAACATGAAAAATCCAGTGTTTGAAAAACACTTGGAAGAGATCTACCTTTTAGGTGATACATAACTCTGTTTGATGCCACTAGAGGTGCAGAAATTCTAAATTGCAATGGTATTGCGGATAAATATAAAATATGGATGGGATCTTTTGAAAGTCTTTCTTGTGGTTCTTCAAACTATCTGATTTGATAGGAAAAGAAGTATAGGAAAAAACTAAAACGTCATACCCATTTTAAAAGAGGTTATTATATGTCAGTGGTGCGTATACATGTAATGTAAGCAATACTGAAATATTACTGACAATATTAGTGACCGTAAACTTTAGGACTGCTTCTGTTTAACTTGAGCTATATATTTCTGTTATATAATACATATGAATATTTTTCTTTCTTTTTTCTATCTATCTATCTATCTATCTATCTATATAATATATATATATTACAGTATTAATTATTATTATAAACTTACCGCTAAAACAGTGGTTCTTAACCCCCCAAGCCACCCCCCACCCCATTGTCCAACACAATATCTTAAGGCCTCCCCATAAGGCACAGATATTTTGTATTTCTGGTGTGTTTATGATGAAGCTGCTTGTTTTATTGTTTTTACTTTTTTGAAGCACAGTATATACACAGTATATACACACAACCACAGTTTTATAAAAAGTAATTTTTCTTATGTAGTTATATGTATATGTATGTAGTTATTTTGTTTTTATTTATCGATACAAAAATTGAATACATTTTCCATTTTTACAGTTATTTTTTAATTAATTTTCTTTTTAAATATGAGAATAAATATTTGAAGTTTGCTGAGGCCTAGTTTATCCCTGGTTAAGAACCACTAGAAATAAAACAAAGGCAGTCATAAACATCGCTGTGAATGTTGTTAACCTGGATTAATGTTTCCATCTTACTTGAAAATGAAAGTCTTAACTTTGTGTATAAAAAAATCCAATAGAGTTTAATGAGGTGAGGACATATTTCAGTGTGTGCAGAGGTGCATTTGAATATAAGCTGCGAAGCAAAAGACTTTAATGCTGCATGCCCAAGCCTGTACCTCATCAGCAGAGGGATACTGATAGCTAAAAGAGTCCTGAAAAGAGGAAGACACAGTTACCGAAGACTATGGGGGGGGGGGGTGCTGAAACAAAAAAAAAAAAAAGAAAAGAAAAAGAAAAAGGGAGAGACATAATCATCCAGACAAAATACAAACAAAAATACAGACACTAATACTGGTTTTTAAAACTTTTGCAATTACCAATAAGTGACTTTTATCTATGGGTATAAATTTTAGATGACTGAGTAATACAGACAGAATATGAAAGCAGATCCGATATGAAAGCTAAGTGGATTAACATGAATTCTTACCAATAAAGACATAAGGAACTTGTGCAGGTAGACGATCTGGATACAGCCAAGTCTCAGGATAACTCTCCCATCCACTTTGGAGGTGTCAGTGTAGCCTTCACCTTCAGTGGCCCCGGGATACAACGTCATCTTGAAGCTGAACACCTCTTCTCCCACGATTGACACAGCCTGGTAGTATTCACAAAATTAGGACTGGAGCACAAAAACCTTCCATCTGCGTACATGCCAAAAACAATATAACTGATCTCTCACCTTCTTATGGATGGTCTTAGGGTCCACATCAAGAACCACAATGTCACGCAGACGGGCAAAAACGTCTGTTTCTTTGGCCTGGACCACCACAGATGCATCGATGCCTGACATAAATGAAAGTAACATGTTTGGTTAACTTGCAGAAAATTAATACGTAACACAGAGTGATCATTTTAAGATATGCTGACTTTTAAGGACAGACACTTTCGTTTTTTTCTACCTTGAACCCGGATGTCAGCAATGTTGCTTCTGTCATCGCAAACAGACACTCTGAAGGAGCCGAGTACGGCAGACAGCTTAAAGTTCACAACACCAGAGTCCTTCGAACCCTTAGACACTAACGAAACAGAGACACTCCAGTTAAAACACTCAAACAACACATAACATGAAAACACTACTGTCTGCAACATGCTTTAACACAAGCAAAGCAGATACTGTTTCAGACCCCTGTTAGTACATGGCATGTCAAGACCAGTGCAAAGGTCAAGAAAAAAAATGAGTTACCCATGAAAAAACCTACAAAGCGGAGACAGAGACAACGTAGATGCATGAGCAATATTTATAATGTTCATAATGTGTATATATAATCCTATATTGCTCTGTTCATAATGTACATGCAATCCTACACTGCATTCCTATTTATATTCTGTATATACTCTGCTCAATACTGTATATAGCAACCCCACTGTACATTCTGTAAATCATAGCTTCTCTTATTTTGCACTTTTTATGTATAGAAAACACTATATTCTTGCACTTCTGGTTAGATGCTAACTGCATTTCATTAGCTCTGTACTTGTACTCTGCATAATGACAATAAAGTTGAATCTAATCTAATCTAATCTAATTTAGGGTCTACCTAACAATTTCACAACAATCAAAACACATTTGTTTTCACACATTTTTAATATAAAATGTGTAAAATGTGTAATGTTGTTCGCACCCGTCTTCCCTGCTGCTGCTCCCTCAGCTTGTCTCTGGGTTTCTCTGTCTTTAGAAGCTGTGAGGTCTTGTGGTATTGCTGAATTCATGTAGCTGATGGTAGACAGCAAAGCTTTAGTGTGCAGCAGGAAGTCTAGTGAGGAAAACTCCACCTGTGAAATAAAGAAAATGAAATAAAACCATTTTTTAAATTTTTGTTTCTGAATATAAAAAAAATATATAATAATCTGTAATAATGTAACATATTTGTGTGTGTGTGTGTGTGTGTGTGTGTGTGTGTGTGTGTAAATATAATATATATATATATATATATATATATATATATATATATATAAAATTTGTTAGAAATATTTATTAAGCTATATATATATATATATATATATAGCTAAATAAATATTTCTACCAAATTTTGTCATATTTATTTTACCAAAAATATGACATTTTGTATTTTAAAAAAAAATGTAGAATAATTCAAGTAATAAATGAATAAACATATATTAAATTAATAAACACACTGAACAAATTAGCAGACAAATATATAAACAAATGCTAGGATTTATGGCATCCAATTATTTGGAACTGTAAACTTAAACATACCTTCAGTGTCTGCTCTGTATGATTAAATAAGGTGTGGAAGCTGGGTCCATTGACATCAGCCTAAAGCACACAAAAAAGCCACGCAGATCAGCACAAATGAAACCACTCAGCTAAAACAACCCATTTAAGAGAGTCCTCTATACAGAATTTGATAAGCGAAATGCTCATGTTTACTTTGATGTACTCCACTTTCAATAGATCAGAGCCATGCTTGTCTGAAGATGTTATTAGATGAAGTGGCTGATTTTGTGCATCTGAAACACATACAGACAAGAACGGCATCCCTGAAACAACATGATGTACTTCGAACAACAAAACCTTGGTCAAACTATGCATGTGTTAGTGCGGTTACCTTTTATCTCGCAGTAGTCTAGGCTGATCTTGCGCAAGTAAGATGTTACAGTGAGATCGAAGGTCCGCATCTTACCCTCCGCACCCAGTTGAGACACATTTAGAGACAATACGACTTCCTCCTGAGCGGCCTGCTTCGTAAGCTCCAACAACACCTACACACACATATATAGACACATATACATCACTTCACACTGAAACACACAATGGTCAACACAAACATGAACAGGAATCATACGCAAAATAATTGTCCTCAACTGATGGACTCCTGAATGATTTTTTTAAAAATAAAATATGAGGCTCTTGCACCCGTTGATGACAAATGGCTGTGTCATGGTGTGAACAAAGGGATGAAGAAGAATGTACCGCTTTGACTTCAAACTGAAACTGCACTTCTGTCAGTTCCTCTAAGGTTGATTTGAGAGAGTCTTCATCTGCAGACTTCTCACTGGTGTCTTCATCAGAGTCTGAACACACATTCACAACAGAAACAGTGAGCATACATAAACAGTGAGAAATGTGTATGATTATATGAATAGAGTCAATTAAAAACAAAAACTTGTGTGGCATTCATTTAAGATTTTTTTTTTTTTTTTAATCTGAAAGCAAGTGTGAGCGTCCAGATGAATTCTGACCTGACTCAACAGTATAGGACAAAACTGTGGGGTCTAAACCCAAGACCTTAGGCCTGGCATCAGACAGCGGCATCCCCAATACCTTCAGAGGAATATCATCATTATTAAACAAACAACAGGAGATTATAAGGAAACAAAATGTCATTTTCTCAAGCTGTTCACTTCCTGTACATAAAGCTCACACTCTCAACCAACATTAAATGTTTTTGTGGCATTATTGAGAAAAAAATGTATATGGAAAAATGTGTTAAAGGAAGCTGATTATACTACAGTCTTATTGGCTAGAGCTATTTAGAATTGGTCACACTGCAGTCAACATCAGCCGTTGTAGTCAACAGGTAACATTTATGTAAGAAAAAAAATATTTTAAAGTGAAAGTATTTTAAAATCAAAACAAGAAATACTTTTAACTATTTTCATAGTTATCCAACAAATGTACACTACTGCTCGAAAGTTTGAGGTTGGTAAGATTTTTTAAATGTTTCTGAAAGACGTCCTTTATGCTATGCAAGGCTGCATTTATTTGATCAAAAACACCATAAAAACAGTAATAATATTAAAATATTATTACAATGTAAATAACCAATTTCTGTTTTAATACATTTTAAAATATATTACATTCTTGATGGCAAAGCTGAATTTTCAGCAGCCATTATTCCAGTCTTCAGTAATCACATGATCCTTCAGAAATCATTCTAATAATCATAATAATCTGTTACTCTAAAAATCATTCTTATTTAGTGCCAAGAAAGATTTCTTATTATTATCATCAATGATCATATTTTTGTGGAAACCATGATATATACATTTTTGAGGATTCTTTGATGAATAGAAAGCACAAAAGAACAGCATTTATTTCAAATAGATATTTTCTGTAACATTACATATGTCTTTACACTCATTCAAGTATTCATAAAATTATTTTTTTTAAAAAAGTCTATTTCTCTGGATTCTATTTACACTAAATGAAAATATCATTATTTTATTAGCGATATGCTATTTACACTAAGTGCAAATAATGATAGATTATATTTACACTATAAAAATAATTTATTTACACTTTAAATTTACACTATAAAAAAAAATTATTTACACTATAAAAATAATTTATTTAAACTTTAAATTTACACTATAAAAATAGCACTTTTCAATAAGTGTAAATGGTAGATGCTGTTTACAGTTAGTGCAAAAAATGGCAGATATTTGCACCTCATTATTGTAGTACATTACAAAACATTATGCAGTAATAACATATTGAGTGTAAATGATCATATTTCTTAAAATTACTAAATGGATGCCGCCTTATATTGGGACAATAAAGCCCTCCCTACACCAACCCCTAAACCTACCCGGTAAACACTTTTCTATTAAATACCACTTTATTTCCATTTTTAAACATTTCCTTCATTTTTATTTAAAATAAATGTCTTTCCGATCTGATATGTGATGGGTAAAGAGACGAATGAATTCGGCAAAAGGCGTATAGATCGTGTCAAAAGATGCCGCCATGCAGTTTACACCCTACGCCACTGAGCCTTTTGTTCAATGCACATCTTTTGTAATGTTGTCAACGCCAACCAGACATTGGTGGGTGGAGCTAGTGTAAACAGCCTCTGCCAATAAGGTGGGTTTTTTGCACTTAGTGTAAATAGACACTAGTTTTTTATGTTCTAGGTGATGATATCTAGAATACCCTTCAACATTTGCTTCGCAAAGTAAACTAGTAAGGGCTTTTTCTTGTTTGTTGAGGCAGCAAGTTCACTAATAAGATACAGCACAGGGCTCATTGGTAGAGAGACAGTGATAATGTCTTTCCTGAGTTGTGTAATCTGTGGAGACTGAAGCTGCACTGTCACGCTCACAGAGCAACTTCAGGAACTAAATATAAAAGCAAGCAGCCTTTCAGACTTAGCACATGACTATGAAAGCAAGGTGTACACTGCGATTAGTTTTACAGGCTTGAAATACTCATGGCTTTCAAAAAACAACAAAAAAAACAACAGCAATGACAATAGAACCAAATACCTGTGTCATTCATGAGTCATGACTTAATAAGTGTGAGAGGAAGCAACACATCAGCCAAAACAGATAGACTGAGTTTTTTTCATTTGAAGAGTATCTTTGTGCTTTCTGACCTTTTCTGTGGGGGTGCTAGGGGAAGATGATGTAGACTGAGGCAGAGGAATACTGTCCACCAGCTCTAGAACCCCCTGGATCTTCTGATCAGAAATCTTCACATGAAGTAACGGCAGCTCCCCTGATACTTTGAACCTGGAAATGACCAGACTTTAGTGCATGTATTAGGATTAAGAGAGAGATGCAATAGAAAGCAAGCGCTAACCTGGGCATCCGGGAATCTTTATCCACCATACATTTAGCGAGTTTAAGTGTGAAGTCCATCGGCTGCAGGATGTGCTGACGGGAGACGCCTTTAAGACGAGCATTTTCCCATTTCTCTCCTTCAAAAAGAGCCAACGTTAAAAAGTGGTGAATAAAGTAGTTTGTGCAGGCAGTTTAGTTTCTTCCCTGTGTTGCACTGTGTTTACCTGATTTGCTGTAGAGTATCTGGACACTGCGGAGCTCCAAGGAAAATCTTTCATATGCTCTATCCATGATTTCCTCCAGTGATGAGAAACTGGCAGATACCTGCTGAAGGCTGCCCTGGTCTACGCTGTTGAACTACATGCACACACATATATTTACAGTCAGACATTATCGACACGTTTTACTTTTACGTTTTACTTTCCTCCCTCACCTGCAGATAACCAAAATCAACGATCATAAGGTCTGATTTGCCATCATAGAATCCAGACTTGGGCAGCAGCAGGTAGGAGGGTTTTAGATCGATCCTCAAATCCAGCACCTTACGTGTCTCAATAATGTGCGACAAGCCTGGGTTCAGATAAAAACACAAGCATAGTATTACAGATGACTACTGACATACGCTTTCTTAATGTGACCGTAGCTCTGCGGAGATGAAGTGAAATGAGGAGAGGGTTACCAGTGGCTGTCTTCTCTTTGATCTCCTCCAGTTTGCTGAGTGTTGCTGAGGTGATGACCTCCAGATCAACTCCTTTTCCCGTCTTAAAGAATTCTGTGATGCTGATGACAGTCAGCTGCAAACGAACGGTACATTCATTATTTTGAAGTCATTTTTAGTGTCTAAATATATACATATTAAATATTCTATATTAGATTTGTAAAAATAGATTATATTATTTTAATGTATTAAAGTAAGAACAAAATAAATACATGATTATAAGAAAAAATGCATTATATTTAATCTAATTATCTGGATACTGCAAACTTTTTTCATTGCAATAATTTTTGCTTTTTTATATTAAGTACAAACATGTGTAATAAAATAAATACATATTTATATGAATACACTATATTTAGTCAAGCTAATTTATTTACATAATTTTCACTGTATTAATATTATTTTATTATACTAAATTTAGTACTATATATATTATTTATGTAGATATAAATACATACTTAAGTACATATGGCAGCTAGATTATCATATGATATTTGTATACAATATTATTATATGAATTGTCAGCTTGAAGTTATCTGCAGAAGATGCAACTTGATTTGACTGACCAAATGTAGACACATGAATGTGATTTCTGTCAAAACAACTCACAACCTACCATATCTGTGTAACTAGATTAAATAAAAGATATGATCAATTTTAAGCTGCACTTAGTCCAAATCTCCAATAGCTCTCTCTGAAATCAAGGGATAACTACAGTGTGTGTCTCTTACAGCGTCATAGATGATCTCTACAGGCTGTGAGTGGACTCTGAGGAGCTGGTCAGCGGTGCTGTCCTCTGGATTGAGCTCAAAGAGCACGCTGAGCAGAGAGGAGTCAGAGCCTCCAACCGATGCTATGAGAGATGGCACCAGCCCCTGCTGCTGCAGACCAGTCACGTTCCAGCGCTCCAGCTTAGCTTCCACCCTAAACAACACACACATTTCCCACAACTGAAGCATATACAGTACTTTACATATAGCCCTATATACAATTGTTGGCCAGTGCTAAGGGTTTTTCTGCATGTATGTGTACTGTGCATACCTGATGGCCTGTGCTCCTGGTCTCTGTGAGATGGATGTACTGAGATCAATCATTTGCACTTTGAGGATCTCTGGAACGCCAGGCTCCTCTCTGAATGTTACTGAGGTGCTCAACAGTTTAAAGTTGACGATCACAGCTACATACTGCACATATGCACAAATATACATAAACATAAGCTTAAAATAAGTGATTTTACAAATCTTTAGTCAATGTGAAACATGTTTTGCTAAGGTGCGGTCACATTAGTTAAATTTTGTGGCCATTAATGGTCTATTGTCAATAGTGTAGTTATGTATGAAGCCCATCTCACACAAAAGTCACTGTCAAACCAAGGCCTTGGTGTAATTTGTGATTGCTTGAACTCCTATAGAAATGACTGGACTTTGTTTGCAGTAAATGTGAACACGACTGTACAGTTGTACGTATATTTTCCACTCACATGTTTTGGTAAGGCAAGATTATGTGAGCTCCCACTGTAGCCAATGGCTGTGTAGAGTTTCGTTTTCTCTTCAGAAGTCATGATGGAATCAATACCTGCTAATACACGTGTACATAAACATGGATGTACATGAAACAAAAATGCATTTATTTATACGCAGCTTAGCAAATTATAACAGATAAAACTCTCACTCTCAGGTTCTTTATCCTCTTCTTCCTCTTTCTTCTTCCCTTCTTTCTTGCCAAAAAAGCTGCTGAAAAAGCCTCCTCCACTCTCTTTCTGAGTGGCAGCCTTTTTAGCGACCAGCTTCTGTCCTGACCGAACCACCTGTGGAGAGAGAAACTACACTTACTACACCAGATTAAAAATATAAAAGCACCAGTGAGTAGGTTATTGTCATTTTGTCATACCTCCATCTGAACCTGCTGTCTGGCCAATACAATGTTGAACACATCCAGAACTTTCTCCAGCTCCTGTAAAAAATAATGTCAAACAAACAGTAAAAGATATGTTTCCCAAACTAATTTAAGAAAGACTAATAATTCATTTTATAATAATACATGCAATAGCTTTTTTTAAGAAATCATTATAAATGATTTTATCAGCATAAAAATGTAACAAAGTTAAACTAAAAACTGAACTGGAACTCAGAATTTATTTGGTTGTGCAAAGTAGAGCAAAACCTGATAGCCCGATGTATTTAAATGCATTGATGTTATCTGGATAAACTATTAATCTATAGCTAATACCTGGATCTGTTTATCTGTGTCTTCTCGGACTTTACCCTGTGTGAGTTTGATTTTGTATGCGGCTTTGTAAGCCTTAAGTGTGCTCCTGTGCTTCTTGATGTTGTTCCAGTTCCACATCTGGTTAAAGCGCCTGATATGCACTTCCAGGATACTGTTGATGCTGTATTTCCACCTGACCAATCAAAAGGACTATGTCAGAAACACCAAGCTCCAATATGAAACATTATCATATGAAGACATAATGCACTTACCATTGCTTGGTGTTTCTGTGGACTGGAACATCAGGCCTAAACTTTCTGTAGGGGCTGTTCTTCACCATGCAGTCTATGGACTCCAACAGATCTACCATAGACAGGTACTAGAAAGACCCAAAAATCTTACTAACCCCAGACTTTTGAATAGTAGTTTATGCTTAAGACACATGATGGTTGCCATAATCTTATACCTGAGGCTTGGTCATCTCAATTGCAATGTTCTGAACCTCAAGGTGCAGGTTTGCTTTGGGTGATTTTAGCTCAACTTCAGCATTAGGGTTGATGCACATCCTTGCAGAGGCAAATATGGGTTTGAAAACTGTATGAAGACACAAATGAGTTCATTCTGATGCTGCCATGATTTATAATGCTAACCCTGAGTTGGTCATAAACCCTTTAACCATCACAATCCTTTCATTATATCTAATTGACAAAAGCTCAGTGCTCTCAAAGGCATGTTAAACTGTATCGGTACTCTTAAAATAAATAAATATGGGGCTGTAGAAGAAACACACTGTGATTACACTGGAGTTTGTGTGCAATAAGGAGGTGTGTCATGTGCCGTTTGAGGTCACATATCCTGTTTAAATAGCACATGAACCTGAAGCTGCGGCAGCTAACACACACACACACACACCCAACAAATTATGAAAAAACAAAAGGGTTTGCAACAGAGAAAGATGAATACATCATTATAACTTTTTTACTAATTACATTTTAGTATTTACTTCTAAGGCTTTTAACATCCATGTTCTTTTTTTGTTATGTCTATTCTTTCTATTCTTTTAGTACCTCTTCAGTTGAGCACAACACCAAAACATACAAACAAAGCTATACTAAACCGCTCCAGGCCAGATAAAAATAAATGCGGCCATGATCTTCCTGTGGATAAGATAATACTTACTGTACTGATAGTCTTGCAGTTCCTCATTTTTTGTGCTGATTCCTGCTTTCAGATTGTCCTGAAAACACACACACAAACACACACACAAAGCGATTTTGAGATATATGTTTCAATATATTAAAATGTAAATACATACAGTGAGGTGCAAATGTCTGAGAGTCTTCTTTTCTTTTTCAATTCCTTTATTTTCATTGCAAAAAAAAGTTGAACTGAAAACTTTATTTCTAAATTTGATAGTCTGAGTATTTAGTATGTTTCCATTTGTTTTAATCACAGCAACACTAGGGCTGCACGAACTCCAAAAGTTTGTGTTAAATGATCATGATATCTAGCATGATTTGAGAATAATAAAAAGCTTCAAAGAGATCTTGTGCTTGTCACAAATTTGCTACGAATGTAATTTGATGAATGAAACAAGAATTTTTGCTGATTCTATTTCCAGGATCAAACAGGAAATAAAATCCCAGATTTTTTAAATGTGGTCTCAGACCTTGGGCCTCCACTACATTCACAACACGGAGGTATGCATGTTGTAGGGGTCAAAAAAAAAATCTTATTTTTATGTGATTGCAAAAGCCATCCTCTCACAATGAGGTGGACAGCAAAGATCTCATCTTTGTGCAGCACAATATTATTTCAGTGTGTACTTAGGCCTCTTACAAAAGTGAGTATATCCTCTTGACCAGTAAGAAGAAAATCCCCCACAAAGATTATGCAGATCACACCCTCAAACACACAGGGATGTGCATCGAAAACCACAGTCACACCGCTATATACACCACTTGGCTTAGCTAACTAGATACATTCTGCAAGGTATTGACACCAATTTCATGCCCATTTTAAGATACAGGTATTTCTACATATTGCTTAAGAATAAATACACCAATTTACTTATTTATGTATTTGTGTGTGTATGTATGCATTTAACCTCAAAGCAGACTCATTTAGAGGAAGGACCAGGATCACAGTGTGGATGTTTATTTAATAACGTAGGGGTTTTAAAAGCGGTTGGGCAGCAGATTCAGGCCTGGACAGATACAGTAGATAGAGAGCATGTGCAGACCAGAGTTAGTCATGTCTGTGTTATCTGGCTGAGGCAGTCTATGTTAAGCTAACTGCAAAAACAAGTTCTCTTGCTTCTTTGAGAGACTAACAGATATAAAGAGAGAGATTAAAAATGTGTGAGAGAGATTAAATGATAAAAAAGTGCTAGGAGCCAAGTAAACCCAACCATTACTGCGTAACTTGGATGTCACAAGCCTTGATAAGAGATAAGTCAAACGCTTACCAAGATGCCTCGAGCTTAACTCACAGATTAACAGTTACAGCTTTCAGCTGCTGAGTTAATGTCAACAAGATCAGAGATTTTCAGTATAGCTGTTTACAATAAACTATAACAGTTCCTGATATTATCATAAATGAATAGTGATCAAGCTATAAAATATTAAATACCCACAAACTTTTATTATGTGTCTTATCAACTCTTATCATCAGCTTTTATTATGTTTTATTATGTGTTTCTTGCTGCTAACCAATTTAAATTGCAAGCTTTTCTAAATACACCTTCACTGACTAAAGAACGTCTTGTACTAATTGTCTGTAAGCACCTTTAGATCTTCCCACACATTATCTTTACACGTTCACACTTAAATAGAAGCAATTTCTTGCATCTTTAGGGCATAACAGGATGTAATTTGTAATTTGTAAAAATTTAATTTATGATTCCTTCTTGTGCTCATTCTTAATTAAAGGGTTAGTTCGTCCAAAAATGTATATTCTGTCATCAGTTAACCAAATTCAAGATTTCCATTCATCTTCGAAACCCATGAAGATATTTTTAATGAAAACGGATATGTTTCACATATAAACACTGATCAGCACATTCACTGAGCACATCAAACAGGGTAAATGGAAGCTCAATCGTACTTGCTTGACGAGCAAGAACAAACCTCATTGGTTCTTGTGTATCAAGTGCAGGTGAGCTTCTGATAACCACAGTTTGATGTGCTCTTATGCCTTGATGTATATGCATTGATGAATGTTTATATGTGAATAAAAGCCTAAATTAAATCAGTTTATCATATAAAGCAATTATGTCTCTTCAGAAGACTTGGATTAAACCACTTGATTCCTTTAGATTACTTTTACAATGTATTTATGAACTTTATGAAGCATGACATTTTTGGTGTAGTGGACATAGAAATCTTTCATTAAAAATCACTTCATTTGTGTCAAATATGAACAAAAGTCTTATTGTTTGAAACAACATGAGGGTGAGTAAATGATGACAGATCAGTTTTTACACTTTTTAATATGGTGCACCGTTACAATGCCTGAGGACAACATAGTAGTCTTCAACACTATATCAATACTATGAAAATCCTAATTAAAGACCACCATAGAGTTTGGCACATTACCACTATTTCCTTCCATGAGCCTCTGTAGAAGATTGGGCTGTTCACGTTCCAATAGGCACAAAAACACTCCAGACGGCCCAGCTTTTGTAGAAGATACACACAGACACACATGTTAAACACACAACCCCAGTTGTACTATGAGATCTTGTTATTACTATGGAAAATAAGACATATACTCTGGTGGTTTACCTTGTAGATGATCTTGGCTGCTTCATTCAGAATGCATGTCTTCCAGTTCTCATCTGCTGTCTATAAGAGAGAAAAACTGAAGATGTACTGAAAGACCAGAGTGTGCAAATAAGAACTGCTTATTCATATCAATTGTTTTTGCAAGTGATCTTCACTTTGTGACATATATATGAATGTGTTTGGAGAAAGCACCTGTAGACTGAGTTCTGAAAGAGTCATGCCCATAGCAAGAGGTCTTTGTGGATCTGACACCTGAAGCATAGATGGAAAATGAAAACTTATAATCTAAATGCATAAATAAAATAAGAGCCACATCTTCCTTAATATGCAACATATACATTCAAATATACACATAACTGAAGAGCTGAAATGTATGGAGAGTCAACACTTACATCATCCTCATATCTGATGTGAATGCTGGTGATTTTGACCTGGAGGTTTTTGATAACTTGTGTAGCCAGTTTCTCAGCAAACGTGTCCTTCTTTTCTTCCTGGGGCTTCCCTAAGATTAAAAACAATACTAAGCATAAAGGGTATATTGTAAATCCATCCCATTTGTCATTCTAATGCCTTAAACAATCTAATGCTTATGCAAACAGACAGAATAAAACTATTTAAAACAATTGCTCATATTTGCCACGATCACAGTCGATCACAGTCGCCCCGGGCCACCCACCTGCTTTATGTTCATACTTTTTAGATCTCCTAAATGGTTTTTTATGCTTTTTAATCTTACGTCCTTTGTCTTACAGAGCGCAGCATTGGGAGAGAGAAAAAAGTTTGTGAGGTAGAAAAGAACCATAGTGCAGCAATAAACACACGCACTTGGATTAACAAACATAAAACTGCACCAAAGCACACCAAGTAGTGAGGAAGAAAAAAAATGTCTACAGATATACACCCTCAATGCAAAATTTCAAATAAAAAAACTATTTTTTAAGACGGGTGTAGGACTGGCCTGCTATAGGAATGGGTCTGTACATACCCCGTGGTGGATTCTTATACACATAACTCTCCAGACTAAACACAAACTCTCCAGCCTGAGAGCCTGCCGTCCATCAGATGCAGCACAAATCAAACACACAGCTGTTAGGGATAGAGATCTGAATGGATGGATGAATGGATGGATGGGTGGGTGGGTTGACACATGAATAAATATGGGAATTAATTTAAGGATGCACCAATATTTAAACTGATATTTTGAAATTATTTTCGTCCTGTGGCCATTGATAGATTAATCTAATTAAAATGTTAAAATTAAATTAATTTAAATATTACAATTTAGAATAACTGTTCTTTATTTTAATACATCTCAAAATGTAATTCATTACTGATGGCAAAGCTGAATTTTCAGCACCCATTTCTCCAGTCTTCAGTGTCACGTGATCCTTTAGAAATCATTCTAATATCCTGATTTTGTGTTTTAGAAAGATTATTATTTTTATGTTGAAAACTGTTGTGCTGCTTAAATTTTTTGTGGAAATCAAGACTTTTTTTCAGGATTTTTCAATGAATAGGAAGTTCAAAAGAACACCATTTATTTGAAAAACAACTTTTTTATATAACATTACAAATGTCTTTACTGTCATCTTTAAACAATTTAATGCATCCTTGCTTAATAAAAGTTAATTTCTTTAAAATTAAAAAAAAAAAACACTTGCTGACACCAAACTTTTAGACAGTTTTACTTGAACATCATAACAATATAACGTTCGGTATAAAAGATGGATAAATATTTATTTTGGAATCTGCTATAGAAAAAATACAGTTTCAATTAAAAAGAAGTGCTCCTTATAATAGGGAGCTCTGGGATGCTGGTCAGTCCATGAAAAACTCCAAGAGTGTTTGTGCGGTCTGAAACAAAGTTTCTTTGTTTTAGTTTTTTTCCTGTGTGGGTTTTCCCCCTCACAGCTTTAATATTGTTACACGCACACAGCAACTCACTTCACATGCCCTCTTACAGAGAAAGAGCTCTTAAGGTTGAAATGTTTGCCATATTATATTGCTATCCTTTAAAGTTAGTGCTAGAAAAGGATTTAAACCTTAAAACAGGCAGAAACAATTACATATGCAACACCGATAAACTGATTCAATGCAGAATTAATGTGCAACCTCAATTAAACGAACAATGAATGATGAATGAAGCTGAAACAGACTGATTATGGCATGAATGGATGGGATTGAATGAAATGATGAACATCTGTTAATAAAATAACACTTCCAATAGCTGCATATGAATTGTACAGAGAGCATAAGAAGAGAACTGGCAAATTATTATGAAATGATTACGTCCTGCACATACAAACGGACAAGTGGTTCCTCACCTCTGCGTGCAACCAGCTGCAGGGTTTCTTCAATGCGCTGAAGCTCCTTCTGTTTGGCCTCCTGCAGGTAACGCTCTTCTTTAACTGGATCATACTTAATCGCTTTAAAAACACAATACACACGCAGTTAGAGGCAAACAAACATCACAGATACCATTTATATCATTAACACCTCAGAAGTCTTTAATTTATTACTAATCTGTTTTCACTTATGCCACCTTAATTGCCTTTGCATACACACAAATGTACACGTGGAAAACCAAATCTAGATTCACACACTGGGAGCTCAGTCAACCATGTAAAAGCAGAAAAGTCATTTATAATGACCATCTCCCTCGCTTTGCACTGTGACTTATAAGTAGCTACAGTCAAATGCTGCTCATTCAAGCAGACTTAGGATTTTTATTGTGGCTTTGTCCTCTGATTTGGGATCCACTGGTGAAGCTCTATCAGAAAGAACTGGTTTGGACCAATTCATGTGAGAAACAAAAACCATAATGCATGCTATTGTACGTAATACCACTGTTTATCTCTTCACTAGAGTAATAAAAGAGACAATTATGAAGTAGACCAAGCAAAAATGTCATATAAAGTAATTGCCACTTGTTATTTTTAGTCTATAGAGACCAAATGGGTCTGTGGAGCTCCTGAGGCAATTCAATCCATTGGAGATACAGTCTATTCATCAGAAATAGCTTCATTTGCAAGTGTGATTGCACACACAAGTTTTTCTTGGTGTTAAAGCTTTTTAGTATACCCATAAATACAACAACAAGACACATAATAATAAAATTAAAGAATAAAAAATATGAAAAATATGAAGACAGGTTACGTCAGCATATAAATAATTAAAGATTATGTACATATTAACAGTGAATTTACAGTGCATTATATCATTCTGAAGCAATCCAACTTTACAGCACATCTTTGAGAAATGTTGTTTAGTCCATTTGGCTGACACATATGTTCCCAAAGAGAAAAGCTTGTCTATATCTTTAAAAAAAAAAAGAAAAAAAATCAACAACTTTTGATTGGCATGTAGAAGCTGACTGTCTACAATCCAAGAGACAGACAAGAAGGAGCATGCTTAAAAAAAAAAGAAAAATCAATTTACTGCATTTTACTTACAGAACACATGCATAATTACATGCATTACACAGAATTGATCAGATCCCAAAAGAAAAATGGAAAAAAAAAAGTTACAGAGATCAATATCAAATTTGAACAAACACTCCCAAAACTCTTGACTGATACACTTTCAATACATGCGATCAAAGGCTCTCCAAATATGATTAAACATTTCCATGATTAAACATTGTAACCATAGGTACATATAACGTTTGCCATAAAAATCAAAGAGTCAGATACACAAAAGAGCAGCTTATCGGTCCGGGTCCCATCCACCACCCTGCTACCCACCTTCTACACCTGGCTTACCATTGTAAGGTGAGGAAAATATCTTAGACTCAGCTGCAACATGTAAAAGACAATGTCAGTCGAAGCAGCCCAAGTGATATATAGAAGATATATAATGCATCAAAGAAATTCAGTTATTCAATACATTTGTAACTGCTGCTACACTAGGCAAAAAAAATCCTCACATAGTTTTTAAATGTGTCTATGATAATAATGATGCTAGTGTTTATTTATTTATTTTTTTCCCAAGAGATTGTTCAGTGTCAATGCATAACATCCCAAATTATTATCAGGACTCTTCAGGAATCTGTACTTTTTTTTAAAATAGTAACTAATAAAAGCATTAGTTTAGAAATTATGGAAATTGTAATATATTATGTATTATAAGTATTTAGTATCTTGTGTCTGGTGCATGCTTTCATTCATTTTGATTTATTTTTCAATGATAATTACATTTTCTTTGTTTAGTGAAATGTTGTATAATGCAAGACACTACACACCCCTCAGTTAAGAAGCAGGAACCCATTGAGGTTACAAATAAATCATGCAGTTATCCTAAGAGGAGATGTTATAACAAAAAATGCAAAGTTTTTTGCAGACAAATAACTGCAGTAAAGTGCCATGAAATAAATAGCATGTTGCTTCAAGTTAGATATATAAACAATTTAAACTTCCACATGAAGAAACATTAAGGGAACATTTTAAGTAAGACAAAAAAACAAAACAAAAAAAACAACTGTAAGCACTCACTTGCACCGGGAACCACCAGAAGGTATAATCCATCTAATGTGGCCACCACCGCCTCATTGTACAGGTTCTTCCAAGGGATCTTCAAAATCAGTTTATCTTAAGAGCAGACAATTTCAATTCAGTGTGACTATATGAAAGATAAAAGCGCTTGAATTACACAAATGTAGATCCTCTGAAATCATTAGCATTATGCTTTTCCATGTGTCTCAGTTACATATATTAGTAAAGTACAATACAAAAATGGTTATTAGGCAAAATCAGAGCCATACTTGTTAAAAATGACTTATTAGACAGACTTTTGTTGAAGAATGAGAGCAGACATAAAAAAAATTGAAAAAATTGAAACCTGTGGAAAGGCATTAGGAAAATGTGAATTTTGTTGCATTACAGATCAAGGTTTATTGGGTAATTTATGGCTAGATATCTTATATACAATCTGCAAAACAAGTAGACGTTTTTTTAAATGAAGATTTTGTAAAATGCTTTAAATATGGAAGGAATTTCACAGAGCTATTCAGAGTAGCATGTCGTCCTTGTTAACCAATTACTTTTTACTGCTTGACATCTCGGCACACTGTCCGGCTGATGTTTAAAGTCATCTGACTGGATCATGTGATAAGATGAACTGATTTCAGCAAGCTCCCTCTTACTGGCAAGACATCTGTGCTGTGATGTTTGCTGAATTACAGAAACATTATATAACAACGTTACTGAAATGGGTTATTCTTAAAAAGCCATTTTAACTAGTCCAGGAGGCCTAAAAAGTTTCACAACAGTGTCATATTGCTTCCACACCCTGCCTAACATCATGATATTTTAACCTCCAGCTCCTATGTGATTACTCATGAACAGAAGTATTTGTTAAAAAAATAGCTTCAACTCAACCTCAAATCTATTGAGGAAAAATAGGGAACTGTGAAAGTAGACCACAAACTTCAATTTACTATTTTCGAATTAATATTACAACAAGCTTTAGTACTGCTTAGCTGTTTTTATTATATCTGGAGTGGGATCTCTTCTAACAAACATCAGGCAGTGAAATAAAATCACTTTTATTTCTGAAAATTGCTGTTGCAAAGTTCAGTCAGTGTAATCTATCCACAGCAGCACAAAATAGAATGTGCGATTCATCAAACTGAACACCGAAACTTTTTCTACTTCAATCTCCTTGGTTACAGTTTATAAACACACACGCCAGAATATTAGAAAACTACACATTTCACACTTTTCCATAACAGTACACATGCTGCAGCTCCCTGCAGCACAATTTGCAAAGTGAAAGTTGGATACTCACCAATCTGACCAGCCTTCACTTTAAAAGGGACGTCAAACTCGCTCTAAAGAACAAAGATAAATTGGTGAAATGGGTCTGAAATGCAGATTTCAAGCATACGATATTAGAAATCTCTTTTTGTGCACACATACATAGTAAAACTCTAGTAACATCAGCAAATCTTGTGTTAGCACGCTCTTGATTCAGCAGAAGCTTCAGAGTTTTTACCACTAACCACAGTGTTATACACAAGTCACGCACACTCTCTTATCAAGATAAATATGGTTCCTTTATGTGTGTGTGTGTGTTTTACTATATTCTTAATTTCATCATGTTAAAAACACATATCTACATTAAAACCCTACCTAAAGTGTAATTAAATTTAACATTGTCTAATACATTCTTACCAAAGCATTTTCTTTCACCCTCAGATTTTCCAACACCACATTTCCTAAAAAAAAAACAATTAATTTTTTTTTTTTTACTGTACATTTTATATCATGCATACTATATGACAATGTATATTGCAAACTGTACATAATGTATTATGCAGTCTATGTTCATTTTGCCTTTTAGGGATCAATCAGAATCTCTCAAAGGCATTCATACAAACATCTGAGACACCGAAAGTGTCAAAGATAAGAAGTGCTACTATGAAATACCCGAACTACTGAATCCAGATATGACTGGTCACTTTTGACACTGACTATAATTGGATTGGCATCACAGAAGGGAAATAAACCAGAGCAGCCTGCAGTATGTGATGCTGGGATGAAGATGTCACCATATCAAACAGCATGCTGATAAAATAACAGGGCGGCTGTCCATGCTGATCTGGACAAGGAGTCTGTCACACCTATGAAAGCTGACTGTTCAATATACTAAAACAGTTTGCTCCTCTCCTTCTCTCATTTTAAATAACAGCTGACCATTTTGCCATGAAATGACAGATCTTTAATTCTGTATTGTGGCGTAAATCCAAGTGCAGCAGATTATCAAAAAAGAAAATTGAAGGGCAAGGACTTGGTTCTATGCATCGGCTGTTGGTTGAAATTTCAGATGTGAACTCAAAACCAGAGGCAGATGAATGGAAGCTTGCAGGGGCGGGGTTTAAGCAGGTTTGGAGGAGTCCTGCATACATCACTGGAGAAAAGTCTGCCATTTTCATCGGAAGATACATTGACAATGGCATGTTGTTTGACATTTTGATCAAAAAATTACGAGATTTAAAATATGAAACATATAAATGGATTATTTGTTCACAGTAGGATCTATGACATGCATTTAAAAAACAGATGAGATTAATTTTGTTTTCATGCCAGCATAGGTTTCTTATGATTCCAATGAACGTGGCTTCCAGCTATCCTTGGAATTTATCTGAAAGAATCTAGTCGGAGTTGTTCCGGCGTTGACACATCCTGTAAAGCGACCATATCAACACAGCAGAATGACAGTAATTTCATAAGGAAACACATATTTGCATATAAACCTACAAACATTAAAAATACATCTACCACAAATAGAATGATAAAGCAAAGGGACATGAAAGGGTCATGCTCCCATCGGTGACTGTGTATGATCCTGTTTACACAAACTGTTTAAACTCTAAAATGAAGTCATTAGTGTTGATAGGAGTAATGGGGGGATATGAGTCACAGGGGACATCAAGATAGATCTGTAGTAATATAGATATTTGGAATTTAACTTTTCCAAGACATTTTGGATCTGTTCCTAACTGCCCCAACAATGCAACACTCTGTATTCCCAGTATGACATAAAGAGTAAGTGCACGGCACTTCAATTTTTCAGGAAAATTAATGACATGATTAAACTTATTATTATCTATGAAGGTGTGGTCCACTTCACCTTGAGCTTTACTTGCAAAAATTAGAACTAATTGTTGAGAACCATTTTCTGTCTCATAAAATATAGATGTAAGCAGAAAGTAACAGGCTTGAGTAATGATGATGACTGGAATCCTTTTAACACAATAAAGCAGGAACCCCATAAAAAATAATGAAAGTAAACAGTATAAATAATGTGTCTTTCCATCGCCTCCGAACGACTCCTTGTGGAAAGCAACTTGACAGACTGCCAGTCTTACAGAACAGAAACCAGTCCAGCTCGAGAGACCTTAATGGACACTGCATTCAATTTACAACTAGCTCGCACTGCATATCTATATAGGACGTTATGCAAGACAACAAACCAGAACTGAATAGATACGAGCGTTTCTTTGCACTGATGTAGACGGACAGTTTTGACGAATAAACGCTTACCTCCCCATATGCCAATCTTGAGCTGCGACTTGTCCAGGTTTTCCACATAATCCCCTATGAACCTGTTCAAGAGATCACTGACTAAAGACTCGAACACCATGGTGAGTCGAGAACGACAGCGACTTTGTCGCAGATAACGCGCTAAAATGACACAATACGCATTTGATAAGGTAACTTCCCTCCCGGTATGACAGGCGCATACAGCGACATCGACTCATTCGGCGATCCGCTCGCGCTGTCTGCAGCATCAGGGGTCGCTGCGATACTATTATAAACAGGCTGGCTAGTTAATACAAGAACATGGATCGTAAAGTGTACTGACTGAGGTGGCTGATGTTCATTTGTTTACCAAATGAGAGACGCCTAGAGGAGATTCGTTTATTTATTTATGTGCAAGATATAAAATTACTGTTTACTTACATTTTTCGCTTTAGGATAACCACATTCTACAATTTGCCTAAATGTAAATTCTCTGGAAAAAGCTAGGACTATGTATTAATCATTAACAATTTTCATTTGCTGATATATGTTGAAGTCATAGGAAATACTTTGATATAGACACAGTTAATTTGCTATCTGAAATAAAGATGGATGGGCTTGACTATGACTGTGATGGCATTTTCCCACCACATGCATCCCTCACACTCTCCCCTTTGTCCCCCGGTTGTGGCTTTCCTTTAGGGACGAGTTTCCCAGCTCTTCAGACAGACTGGTCCACGTGGTCCCCGGGGAATCCGGTTGCAAGTTGATCTTGTGATGTTTGAACACATGGCTTTTTGTCTTTGTGCTGAATGTTTTGAATCCAAACTTGTTGTCTAGAATCCCAAGCCTGTAATCAGATACTAAAAGACATAAGCTGCTGTTGTCTGTAGACAAAACTTCCAAACTTGGTACAGTATCCATATTGCATGCACAGATGTTCAATGACAGAATATAATTTAGCCACAAACCATTATAATAGATGTAAATAATTAATCATCAAATTAATAAACAATTGAATAATTATTGTTAGAAATTAAAAAAAGGCAATATGCAGGATGCTGAAAGAAATCTGTTTAATAATGAAAAACTTTCTCATGCTCATACGTAATGTTTCTTGCACAGTTGTGCATGTTCTCTTCTGCTCCATTGTTTTGTTTTGTGTGTGTTGTTGTTTTTAACCACATGTATATTATAAAGAAAGGAATCTGGGTGGGGCTTTGAATGGCAAATAACAATAATTTCATTACTATGGAAATGGCAGCTGGCATTTAATTATTCAAGGGAAAGATGAGAGCAACAGCCCCCTCTATGGGTGAATTGCTTTAAGAGCTTTTACTGTCAAGTTTGAAAAATACAAACTAAGCTCATATGTTCCAGAGAAACATATTTTAAGTTTTGACTCTAAAATACCAGTGTCAATAAAAATAAAGGGCTGACTAGTTACAAAAGGTTTGGACATTCATTTGGGTCACTTTGTGAAAGATATATTAAACAGTCATCTTAAAGATTAATTTCCTTAACGACTCATTTGCTACAGCACACTAGGATGGAACAGAATATAGCCTACTTTATTGTCCCATATGGGAAAAATTTGGTTCGGTTTGTTCATCGTTTCCACTACACCTATGAAGTCATAATCTGGTTGCTAGCTAAACTCTGCAAGACACCAGGCCTCCAGGACCAAGTTTGGTGACACCTGGTGTAGAATAACAGTATGAAGAAAGCTCAGCAGCGTCTTTACTTTTTACGCAGACTGAAGAAATCACATCTCCCATCCCCAATCCTCACCACATTTTACAGAGGGACTGTGGAGAGTATTCTGAGCACCTGCATCACTACCTGGTTTGGGAATTGCACCATCACAGATCGCAAGACCCTGCAGCTGATCGTAAAGGACAGCTGAAAAGATCATTGGAGTCTCTCTCCCCTCTATCACAGACGTTTACACCACTCGCTGCATTCGAAAAGCCATTAGGATTACTAGCGACCCCACACACCCCTCACACCAGCTCTTCACCCTTCTTCCATCCGGAAGAAGGTACAGAAGCATTCGGGCCATCACGGTCAGATTGCGGGACAGTTTCTTCCCTCATGTCATCAGACTCCTCGACTCCATGTGAACTGACCAGACAACTACACTCACACATATACACCCCTGCTATAAATACTTGAATTACAAACACTTGGAACCCAACTGCATACTTTGCACATCCGTACATTTGCATAAAATCTACCTCAATATTGTGCCTTGTCTATTAATATTGTCACCTGTTCTATGTAACTATATATATTGTAATGTCCCAAGCTGTTGGACTGTTTCATTCAGGCATGCACATACGCACTTTATGTGCACTTTGTTTTATGTTCAACTTTTACCTTATTCTTTCCAGTTTTAGTATTATGTTAGATTATTTAAGATAATTTAATTATGTTTATTCTTTTGGACAGTACAATGTGAGTTTTGTAGTTAATGTTGTCTTGTGTAGCACCATGGTCCTGGAGAAACGCTGTTTCTTTTCACTGTGTACAAGCTGTTTAGAGCTGAAATGATAATAAAGCCTCTCTGACTCTGACTCTGAAGGAGCCACTGATTCATCTCATGGTAACATCATAAAACACACAACAAACTAAATCCTGACCATGCTGTAACACCACACTTTAATCCATAGAGAGCAGCATTTAGGCACTTACAGACATAAACTAAAGCGGTATAATGATCTGATAGTCAAAGCAGACACTGTAAAAATGAATATCAGCAGAAATGCTTACAAGGTTACAAGACTTATGCCAAAAATACATGGTGAAATCCACATATTTCGAGGGTGTTAGAGAGGAATTGCATATCTGAGTTTTTAGGACAGGAGCGGTGTTCTCAATAGAATTTGTAGAATGCTGTTGTGGGCTTACCCCTGTTTGAGCTTTGTTGGGTCAACACATCTATAACACATTCCAGGTGCCTGACCACACAATCCACGACTTCAGTCAAGCTGGAGGCTCGATCCCCTAAAACCGGGAAGACGATTTACAACTGCACATCAAAAACAGAGAATGAAAGAGCAGGAAGAGAGAGTCTCTCTTTCTCACATAATTTTATTTTTTCTCTGTGACACAGGAAATGTGTAAAACTTGTAATTTAACAAATAACATTATGGTTATCAAAAAGTAAACTGGCTATAAATGTCCAAACTAATGTTTGTGTATTTTTATTATTATTTTGTTGTTGTTGTTGTTGTTGCGTGTACAGATAGGTATTCCCTACATTGTGAGGATGTTGTATGTTATATTAATTATTAATTACGTTATGCATGTTATAATTAATTATTACCATTACATAGTAATGTCTATATGGGTTGGTAGTTTATGTGAATAAATATTGTAGCCTATTATATATATTAAAATATAAAAATGTGGTCTAATACAAATTTACCATTTAAAAAAACCTTCCAATACACAGTAGAGGATATCAGGACTACAATCCCCTGGATTCCGGTCTGCATGACGCATTTCCTCCAGTCCCACGTTTAGTAATCGGCTGGGCTCGGTAAATTCCGTAAATCGAGAGAGGATTTACTCCAAAGAGGCAGGACAAGACCGTAGTTTACTGTGCATCGAGCGGCTGCAAGCTTGCAATGAAACTGCGGTAAACAAACTCACCGGTAAGATTTCGGCGTTTTGTGAGTTATGCACAGAAATTTCCGCGATCGGTGTGTGTTTTAATGTGTTATGTATTAATACGGCAAGACATATCTCACATGCAGTGTTGAATGGATTGGGATTTAGAGGTGCGTGGAAATAAGCAGTGTGTGCTTGACAGAGACGTGCACAGAGTCCTTATATCTTATCTGACACGATACACACGCTTCACCAGTTGCTAATGAGTATTATTAATACACGCGCACATTAATCGATGGGAACATTGATGGTATCTGCGTTGTAATTGGTAAGTTGAACTACTTAAACGTTTGTCTCTGAAATGCAGAAAGACGGATGAAATAAATAAAAATGGTTACATACAAGTAAAGCTTTTTGGATGTTCCAAACTTGGCAACTCTTAATTGTTTATCTGAAGATGTGATGCTTAATTTTTTTTGTGGATTGCAACTAGAAACCGCCATATTTAGCGCATACTGTGTTTGATATAACTTTGCCGTTTTAGCAGTTCATTTCAAAATAGTGGATACTTTATAAATAACTTTTTTAGAGTAGAAGTTAACTTTTTTTTTTTTTTAAGAAGGATTAATTTGCAGTGTGTTTAAATCGCAACAATAAGCATAGACTCGAGGACTGAATCCTAATTGAATGTATTACTTCCAGGCATTTCTCTCTCAATCCGCAATAATTCCATTCCCGCAAATTTAAATACTCTGATGTTGTTTAAATCTTTAAAACAACTATCAACATTGAGCCGCAGCAGTGGGGTGAACTGCTTTTGTGATGGTCCAGACACATGGAGCCCATGCTGACGCCACACCCCTCTGTGTCATCACATTTAAACATCCCTCAGAGCTTTGTACATTACACTTATGGATTCTCCAATTTTTCCTCGGATGTTTTGTTTCTCTTTGATTACATTCCTCATCTTTTTACCTAATTTACTCGCTGTTCATTCATTTGTTAGATTGCGTATGTTTCAAGTTTATCAGACATAAGCCTATGTTTGTTGGAAGCAAAATCAAGCTGTAGGGGAGATCCCAGGATACTTTGGAGTAAAAGTTTTGATTACACAAATATGTTAGTCTTGCATGTTTGCTTTAAACAATACTCCTTCAATGCTGTAATTTTATACCATATAGAAACTACAGTTTCTTTTTTTTTACTGCTTAAATTTAGCTGAAAATCCTATTAACAGTTATATTTTGCCAGATTTCCATTGTGACGACTTACCCCATATAGTGTTACCACATGTCTCAACATTATGCTACTTTTGTAGTTTTATGCTTTGTTATTCTCTTGGCCATTTAAAAACTGAAACATGACCTTATGACAAGGAGATGTAACGCAAAGATGAGTGTCCTCCTTTTTTGGTGTTCTGAGGTTGTTTTCATTCATTTCCATTGACACAGTGGATTATTTATGGGAGCTTTTTTGCATAGTTAATCATCTGTTTTGTAACTGTTCTGAAGATTTGCTACTTGTCATTTTGCATTGGCAATTCTGTTCAGCTTCATATTGTTTATCAGGGTCAAGAACCTGCACTTTTAGATTTTTGTTTTAGTGGCAGTCAGGTAAAGAAGGTTTCTCCTCTTTTACATCAGGGCTCATGTATCCAGCACACTCAAAAGGTTTTTAAGCACTTTTCTGAGTAAGTGTAACTCATCCTCCTCACTCTACTTCTAAGCGCTTGTAATCTCTCTTTGAGACACATGGTTTTGCAGGACTGTGTGTTTTATTTGTGGTGTTTTACCTTTAATTAGCACTGTAGACCTACTTTGCTTTTAAAGTCTATCTCACAGTAGGAGACAGACAGGTCTGCTTACTGTGTATGGGCTGATGGACTGCTGATGCTGATGAATCCAGTAGCTTAGGAAAAGGCATCAAGTAGAGTACTGTCTGCGGTCCTTTTGACAAACTGCAGCTGCTTTTTAACACAGCTGTCACTTTTATTAATAGCTGACCCATGGGTAATACCTTATTGGCAAGGCTCCTGTTTTTCAGCATAAGTGTACACTGTATAGGTGAACAAGCTCGTTGACTTACTGTTATCTTGGCGCTGTCGTCACTCCAACAATGTCCCACATGTTCTTTGTTAAAATACCATTTACTTTTGCAAGGCCAGAACAAGGTGAGTGTGAATGTGAATTTTCTCCACACCAAACATGACTGTAAATAAAGAAAAGGGTTCCTTTAATGATATGGATCAGTTGGTTTCTATGGGGAGAATTAGACATATGTCATATGAGACCAGTGAGTAAAGCGTGCTCTTTTATAATGGAACCTTAAACAGTCCATTTATTTGTTCTCTTTTCTTTAAATTATGAATGACCCCTTATCATCAAAAGTCCTTTTTGTTTATTTTGCCAGGCACTTGGGGTTCAGATAAGCCTGCTGCTTCTGTGAACAATATTGCATGAGAAATGAGGCATGTCTGCTAATTGTACCCTTCGTTATATTGATGTTGACCAAGCTATATGTCAGCCCACAAAGCTTATGAATGTGCATGTTTGCTTTGATTTTAGAAGAATGTTTTTCATGGCTAATTGCCACACATTGTAAACAGTTAAACCATTTAAAAGTAATATTGTAAAATATTATTGCAATTTAAAATGACTTTTCTTTTGTGATCTATTTTATAATGTAATTTCTTCCTGTGATAGCCAAGGTGAATTTTCAGCAGCCATTACTCCAGTTTTCAGCGTCTTTCAGAAATCATTCACATATGCTGATTTGATGCTATAAACATTTCTTATTAGTACTAATGTTGAAAACAGTTGTGCTGCTTAATATTTTTGTGGAAACCATGATTCTGATTTTTAGGATTCTCATCACATGATTTTTTTAGGGTTCTTTGATAAGTAGTTTAAAAGAACAGTATTTGCTTGAAACAGAAATCTTTTGTAACATTATAAATGTCTTTACTCTCACATTCGATCAATGTAATGCATTCTTGTTGTAATGGAAAAACTATCAATTTCTTTAAAAATAAATAAATCTTGTTAGCCCCAAATTTTTGAACTGCAGTGTCAGGCGTATTTCAGTAAGTGCATAAACGATATGCCTTGGTAGCTTTGGACCACCTGCACTCTTGGTATTTTGAAGTGCATTTTCTGTTTGTTTGTTTATTGTTGGAACAGGAATGGTAGCAAGTGTACAGATGTATGTGAGTGCATACTTGTGCATTCAAATGAGTCCTAGCACACCTGCCATGTTCTGCCCAAATTTAGGTCCATCTTGGACAAATGCAGAAGTTTCCATTCTGCATTCCAGAGAATTACTAGAAACCTTTTTTGAGTCAATGTAAATATTTTCACTAAATTAGAATTTCTTAGTATTCTGAATGCCACATTATTACACAAATGTATGAAGTTACAATTAGATCTTTCACAAGCCCTCATGTCATATAAAACCTGTTTGATTTTCTTTCTAATGTTTTACATGGAATAAGAAAGTTTAGCAGAATGTTCCCACTAAAGCAAGGGCTGTCAAGCTCCAAAAAAGACAAAAAATGCTTTTTAGTATTTATTTGTCTGTATGACAAGTCTTCTGAACAGAGTGCAGCTAATCAACTGAAAATGCTCCTGTCCACAAGATTTTTTTAAACATTTGAACATTCTGTTAAACTCAGTTAGTGTTGTACGGCAGCAATAAAGTCATTTAAGTTTGGAACAACATGAGAAAGTAAATGATGACAGAATTTTAATTTTGAGTGAACTATTACCTAAACACTTAATATTCACACAGAAAGTTGAGGTGGCAGTCTGACTGCAACGCCTCTTCAAATGCAGTGGTTATAATTAGCAGGGGTGTTGTTGGGTATGTGGGTGTCACATCCTTTAGCTCCAGTCAGTTCTGAGCATGGCTGCCAACAGCAACTGATAAAACACTACACCTGTCATCATTCTCTCTTTTTGAACTCTGCTTTCCTTGTTTTGTCACACTCCTATATCTGCACGTTCAACTTGAGTGACAATGCCTAACTGTTTAGTTTGGCTTCATAAGTTTAAGTAAAGCTTAAGGTTTGGTTAGGTTGTGAAAGACACAGAACAACTATTGGAGCCTTGGAGTTTGAGCTTGACTCCGGAGGCCTGAGGCTGTTTCTACCCCCACATTCTCTGTGCTGAAAAAGGATCCAGGTCAGTCTGTTATATCGGGAGCGTCTGCTATTGCTGCCTCCCCTTCGGCAGAATGGCTATCTGACTCGTTGTGATCTTTTGTGCACACTGCGAGTTGCTTGCCAGAAAGGGCAGGTACAATTCCTATCCAAACTGCTGTGAGGGTTCAAGCAAGCTTCTTTCACGTGAACACATTCCGCTGGGGCAGTAGATGAGTGATCAAAGAAAGGTGTTAAAAGTGGAATACTGTGGTCTGATGGATTGTTGGACAATGTATTAGGACATGTCTCAGGTGTTCATTTGAATGAATAGTTCTGAAGGTGAAACATTGTATGTGTCCTGTCACTTTGAATAGAGTGCTTTCTCTGGCAGGGCTTAATATGGTTGCATGAAATCAGAGAATGGAGAGGGGCTTTTCTGAGCCAGTCTGCATCTGGCTGGGTGGCATATGCTGCATAGATCTGATGTTCCCAGGGTCCCTGTATTGTAACTGGAACAGACTAGACTGGTGGTGCCATTTCTTCACCTTTACATCGTAAATGGGTTAGACTAAAAGCTGCTCAAATAGTTGTAGCTATATATGCAGATAAATATGTCAGGTTTCAACTATACTTATGCTTTTTTTTATTTTTAAAATACTTTTGTCAAATACCGCACTGTACAGGGAAAGTTCACTCAAAAATTAAAATTTTGTTATGATTTACTTAGTAAATCATGTGTGACTTACTTCTGTGGAACATATGGATTTTTTATATATATATATATAAATATATATATATATATATATATATATATATATATTAGGTCCCATAGACTCTTTGTTAAATAAGGTTGCAGCCCCTCCTTTTCACATTTTCCTTTATATATATATATATATATATGTGAAAAGGAGGGGCTGCATCCTTATTTAACAAAGAGTCTATGGGACCTAAAACATAGATTATATGGGAAAATGCATTGGGGCATCTGATCATCACACCAACCGGGACTTTAATGATACTGCATTCTAAATACTTAGACAGCCACTGATGTTAGACAAGAATTCCTGGCTCACAATCTCTGTTCCAGTTTACCCCAAAGGTATTCGAAGGGGCTGAGGTCAAGGCTCTGTGCGAGCCGGTAAAATTCTTCCACACCAAACTCCCTTGCTTTTTGCAATGGGGCACAGTCATGCATTTTTCAAAAATATTGTATTTGAATATTTGGGCTGATTCAAATATTTAATATATACACTAGGGAAAATATTTATTTGATCCTCTGCTGATTTTGTAAGTTTGCCCACTTACAAAGAAATGAAGCTTCTGTAATTTTTATGGTAGGTTTATTTTAACGGATAGAGACGGCAAAAATCCAGAAAAAAAACAGGTATATTATATAAAAGTTAGAGACTGATTTGCATTTCAGTGAGTGAAATAATTATTTGATCCCGTACCAACCAGCAAGAATTCTGGCTCCCGCAGATTGGTTATGTGCCCATGTGGAACAAAGATTAGTCTTGACACTTTAAGAAGTTACTAATGTCAGCTCGTTACGTATAAAAGACACTAGGGGTGGGGGATATATATGAGCAAAATATAATATCACGATATGACTAATTTTATATCACGGTAACAATATATATCAAGATATCGTTATTTCTTTTCCTTATAAAAAGGTTTTAATGACATTAAAATCTTTGATACAATAGAAGTTTCATAATTCTTATCACCAATGTCAATATCAAACTAATACAAGCCTAAAAAGAGACAAAAAAAAACTTAAGCTCACTGAAGATAAATAAACAGACGTCCGTCCGTCCGTCCGTCCGTCCGTCCGTCCGTGAATGGCAGACAGGACGAACATTGGACAGCTTCCCCTTTAAGACCGAAGTCCAGATCCAATATACTGTTACATATGTGTTTTCTTTTTCAGCTGTTTACTCTCTCTTAAGACCTAAATCACCAAAAAATGTGCACTCCTCTCACACAGAAACAAAGATGGCGCACACACATAAGTTAGCTCTGTTGTTTGTTTCAATGGCTTAAAAATCGGTTGTTTTAAAATTGCAGTGCTTAAAAATGCATGTCCATGCTACAGATGTAGTCCCTTGTTTAGAAACAAGCTCTTTGTTTTGTCCTGGCTGGCCGTTCTCCACCTGGTTCTGTCTCCCCGTGGTGGCGTGTAAAGATCGCAGTCATCCAACTGATGAAAAAGTATTACCGTAAACAATGTATTTTGCGACACCACAAAAATAAATGGTAGAGCATAATATGAAATGATAGACTTTTTATTTCGTCCATCCGATGAATATCGTAATATCGCACAGCCCTAAAAGACACCTGTCCACACAATCTGTATCTTTAATTCCAAACTCTCCCACCACCATGGGCAAGACCAAAGAGCTGTCAAAGGATGTCAGAGACAAGATTGTAGATCTGCACAAGGCTGGAATGGGCAACAAGACCATCAGCAAGAAGCTTGTTGAGAAGGAGACAACTGTTGGTACGATTATTTGGAAATGAAAGGAATACAAAATAACCATCAGTCTGCCTCTGTCTTGATCTTGCCTCATGGGGTAAGGATGATCATGAGAAAGGTGAGTGATCAGCCCCAAGGAGCTTGTTAATGATTTTAAGGCAGCTGGGACCACAGTCAGCAAGCAAAACATTGGTAACACACTACGCTGCAATGGACTGAAATCCTGCAGCACACGCATGGCCCCCCTGCTCATGAAGGCACATGTACAGGCCCATTTAAAGTTTGCCAAAGAACATCAAAATGATTCAGAGAAGGCTTGGGAGAAAGTGCTGTGGTCAGATGAGACCAAAATTGAGCTCTTTGATGACTATGACCCCAAGAACCCCATTCCTACAGTCAATCACGGAGGTGGAAACATTATTATATTATGTATAATATGTATGTATGTATGTATGTATAAAGAACAAAATCATTCAAGCTCAAGCAGAGCAAATGGAAAAAATAAAGCAGAACGTGCTAATTACAGTACAGAACAAGCATACACTGGAGTCGGCCTATGTTTATTGTGTTTATATTGTCTCACATCAAATTAATGTTGAAAAAAAACAAGATCCACATGAAAGTTGGCTCCTCCGTCTGATAACAATAAGAACACGAGCCGCCAAGATGTTCCAGAGACACAAAGATAACAGTGTGCTAAGCAAAGTTTCTTACAGAGCTTTGTGTTTTCTGTTCTTAAACCACTCTCACTCAAGGAAACTTAAAGGAAGCATATGTCTCAAGATAATTTCCCTATCAGATAAGCTCTCTCTTTGGCTCACTTGGGGCACAGCTACGCTTACCTGCAGTCTGATTGCAGTGATGGACAGCTGTCTTTCCTCAGTCGACTGGTGTTTGGATCAATTTCACTGATTAATTTGATCAAAAGTAATTTCATTTTCCATTTACCATACCATTTACCATAATTTCATTTACTATTATCCCTCCTCACCAAATGTTACATTTGGCACAATGCAGTCAGGTAGGTAACATCCTCCTGGTATCTGTCAAACCCAGACTCACCCATCAGACTGCCAAAAAGAGAAGAGTTATTGGTCACTTGACAGAACATGTACTCCAGAGTCCATTGGTGGTGTGTTCTTCATATGACGCTTAGCATTGTACTTTGTAATATGAGGCTGAGCTCGGCCATTGAAACCCATGAAGTTCCTGCCACACAGTTTTTGTGCTGGTGTTAATGCCAATGGAATTTTGTAATTTTTCCTTGAAATACTGAAGCCTGATTAAATAATGCTATTGCCTTATTGACATAACCCTCCCTAGGTTTGAGAACAACCTTGCAGTCACCGGGGCCGAAATTCAAGCAGGAGTCGTTGACTGAAAGAGCGTGTGTGTCACCCACATGCTTCACCGAAGCAAATGCTATCAAAAGTACCAACTTATAAGAGAGCATTTTTAATAAAATCAACTGGAGCGGCTCGAATGGTGGATACACTTTTAGTACCAAAGCTAGATCTCAAGTGGGGATAGTGGGTGGGTGAGAAGGGTTCATTTGTCTCGCTCCCCGTAGAAATTTGACCACTAGATCATTCCTGCCAACCGGCCGAATGTCAATATCCTTACAGAAAGCTGATATAATGGCGATGTATACCTTGAGCGTGGAAGGCGCGGCCACCATCTAAGCACTCTTGCAAGAAGGATACGTGGGCAATGTGCCAGCGTGAGCTCACCACTGGACCTGCCAGTTTCTACCTCAGGGTGATGTTGCTTCTTCCTCAACATAGGCGGTGGAGGAGGACTGCTGCAAGCTAAGGGTTGGCTGCTCGTTGAGAAGGAGGGCTATCCGTGTAAGGACAGTTGGGCTTGACAATTGCAGCTTCCGCTTGTCAAACAGCCCAGGAACTCGATTAGTCTCACGCAGACATTGTAAGGCTTGATTGACATCGTCAGTCTCACCGGGGAAGAGAATAATCCACTTGTTCGGACGATGAATCCACAGCGAGAAAGGCTTCTAGCGTGCAGTATGAAGAAGTAAGATTCGGAGGAAATGGTGCCAAGCGATGCATTAAATGGGGTGTGGTGCCGCTCTCACATTCAAACGCTTGAACGGCATTAGAACACAATAGCTTTATTCAGTCAGTCGTCAGTATTTCTCGGAGAAAGGCGTTTCTTCCAATGCGTCAGCATCTGACCCAACGTTGAAAGACTGATTTTTACAGGAAACATTGACGTTTCGGGCTTTAAAGCACTCATAATAAATGTTGGAAGTGTTTTGTTGCATGAAGATGAGTGGTGTTTTAGCCTGTGTTCAATTTTATCTGTCTCTCTCTCTGTCTATCATCCTCAGTCTCAGTTTAATACCTTCTTGGCCCCCTCTGTGCTTCTTAAGTTGGAATTTGCCTTGATGTAGAGATGCTAATATTTGTGGTCGACCATCCGTTTAACCATCACAGTGCTCTGTGTTGACAGATGGAATATATATGAATGTGTTCCTTTAGCAAAGGTCTGGGGCTGGTAAATCATAAATAGTTATTTTATTCAATTTAAATGTGTTCTCTTTTATAAATGAGTGAATGGTGCTTTAGCACCCTTGATAAACACACTTGATGACCGATAAACTGTTTGAGTCCATTTAAGGCCAAACGGAACATCATTAATTAAAAAAGCATTGGAAGATGTGACACTTCTGCTGCTCTCCTCAAACTCATGATCTTAAAAATACACTTTGTTTACACAAATCCCCACTGCCCATAGGACAAGATCATGTTTAAGACTACGAGGGGTTTGGGGCCAGATGTTACCTCCTACATGTCCTGTAGGGGATTTGTGTGTATTTATTTGTAAGGAAAACACCAGTGGGATTCCAGACGATATCTAGTGTTGTGTTGCCCCAGCCCCACCCCCACTTTCCTTTCTCTCCCCTCAACATGGAGCTTTTTTTTTTTAAAGGGTGTCATTAGAGCTCCAGCTGGATTCGATTACATGTGGACAGCTCTGTGTTAATCAAACGCTTGGAAATAGCCTTTTATTTGTGCCCCATGTTCTTGGAGTTCCCTAATACTTAACTAAATGGACACAGCAGACTAGAGCAGATTATCCAGGCATGTAACCCCTGACTGGCATGTTTAGTGGAAGGCTATGTGGTGTAATCCTCAGAGGTGCATCTCGTAGTACGGGACATAATGTCCATAACCAGAACTGTGTGATCTGTTACAGCTGTGCGCTCTGAGGTCATAGTTGTGTCTTAGGAAATCATATGTTCCTTACCTTAGATGTGGGCGGCATTACGACTGTGGTTCTTCCTGGCAGTCCATAAGTCATTTGTTAAAGTATACAGATGTTGCTCTAGTGGCTGTACTTGTACCCTATTTTAGAATGGAGCATTGCTGGTTCTACTAATATACATACATTATGAGTAATAGCCTCATTAGCTGGCAGTGGTTTTAGTTGCTAATCCCTACAATCTCAGTAACAGTTCAGATTAAGCTGTCTAGTGCTGCTCATTTTTCACAGGAATAGCTGCTTTATGAAAGTGTACAGCATGTAAAATGTTGCCCCAGTCTTGTTAAACGAGCTGGATTGTCAGTGAAAATACAGTCATTAAAGCAGCTAATGACTAGCAGGAGACTGCTGATTGGTGGCTTGGCTGCAGCAGGAGATGCTTTTGCAGTCTATTTCCGTTTGCAAACACTCCACTGTTTGCAAAAGGTTTATTTTATGTGCCAGATCTGAAATGATCTGACTTTCTTTGAAGCTATTGAAATGGCCTTTTTTAACTAATATCTAATATTGGCATGCTTATCATTAGATTTCCATATATACTAGTGTTCAAAGGTTTGGGGTCTGTAAGAATTAATTAATTAATTAACTATATTGTTGCAAAGGATATGTGTTTCAAAGAAATGCTTTTCCTTTAAATTTTATATTCATAAGAGTCCTTTCACCAAAATATTATGTAGCACAACTGCTTCCAACATTGTTAATAACAACAAATGATTATATAGCATAATAAATGATTCTTGAGCACCAAGATCAGCATATACTGTAAGTAAGCTGATTTCTGAAGAATCATGTGACACTGAAGATTCAGCTTTGTCATCAGAAGAATAAATTACTTTTTAAAATAGAAAAATATTTTACAATATTTTGCTGTATTTTTGATCAAACGAATGCAACCTTTGTGAGCATAAGAGACTCAAAACATGAAAACCTTAGCAACCTGAAACTTTTGAATGTAGTGTATGAAGGAAATATTTCAGATATTTTAGTTAGGGCTGCACAATTAATCCAATTTCTAATCTCGATTACAATTATGGATGCCATAATTACGTAATCGTTCAAAGCAGCAGTTAATCATTCAAAGTCCACTTATGTAATTCGGTGTGCTTAATATGCGTTTGTTCTTTCTACATGTTATCTTAAGGGTTTTTCCCATTATTTTAATTTTAGTTTTAGTATAACATTATAATACCATTCAAATTTGTACTTTTTTATAATTTAAAGAAGAAATCAATCCGATGTATAGTTGACATTTGAGGCTTAATACTATAGAAAAGCACCAAAAGTTTTTCAGTTAGTGTTTTCAGCTTGTTTATTTTCATATAAAAATACGGCATGCAGTTGCATCAAACAATGGTATAAACATAATTTCATGTAAATTGTGATTATCTTAATTAATAATCACAATTACAATTTCAAGGGAATAATCAACGTGCAGCCCCAGTTTAAGTTAAAAAAATGTTTTTTCTTAAAATAAAATCAATAAATAAATAATTATCTAATTCTCTGCCCAGTATTTTAATCTAATCAACAATGATGAGATGATGTCAAGATGAATGTACTTAGACACTTGCCATGTTTTGGAGTTTTGTTATTGTCTATATAAAATGCATTTCCTATCGGGTCCTGATTTACTATTGGTCTGAATCATCTTTGTACAGTTTTTTTTTTTTTTTTAAACTAACTGCATTTGAGATACAAGCAAATGTAAAGGATTGTGGTATAATTCAATGTGTGGATGCTCTGCTAGTCTCCTCTTGGTTTTGTGTTTTAAGTATATGCGCTTTAAGCAGACTATAAGTACACCATTTGTAGGTTGATTTCTTCAAAGTGTAAACTTTAGTTGCGTACAGAGTAATAAAACTTGTGCAGGTTTTTTTTTTTTCAAACGCATCCATTTCCCCATGTAAAATAGATGTCACACTGTGTGGATGTTCCAGCTGTGTATAGCCGTGTCAGTCCCATCAACCACGATGGTAGTTGGCTGCCAGTGAAACAGAAATTTTTATGTTTGTCTGCCCATTTTTTGAAGGGATAATTATTTTTAGACTGATAGTTTAATGTGCCCTTCTACTTTTGAAATCATTCATACACCCCTGTGTCTAGACTAGACTTTATTGGTGCTGTGAGTTAATCTAGCCTGGAATCTTATTGAATTTTGCTGATCCAGCAGGAATGATGCTTGTCTTTCAAGAGCCAGGCTTCCTAACTGCTAACAGCTAACGGTTTGTGACAACACTGATTTTCATTACAATCAAGCCATTTAATCAAAGTCTTCTGAAGAGACAAAATGGCTTATAAAATGGACAATGTTAGGCTTTTACTCGCATACCTACATCAAAAATGTTAAAAGAGAACCAGTGAGGTTCTTACGCATATAGAAGTTTTTATTTCTGAATGTTGTTTTTTGAGTCCATTGAACGCTTATCCCAAAAGATCAAGAACAATATGATTTCTCATGATTCTTTAATGACCAATTTCTGTGTTGTTCAATACATTATATACTTTAAATAGTCTTTGCTTTAATGTAGACTGAATATGGACTGAATTTTGCTCTAAATGAATGCGTCATGCTTGAACATGTACAGGGGGTTGTTCATTCTGTCTTTCAGTAATGGTGAGTTATTGGGAAGCCGTCTGACGCACTGATTTGTTGCCAGCATGGTCAAGAACTTCACTGCCTACACATGCAAGTCAGGCAGTGATGGCTAGGTCTGCACGATTAAAAAAATAAATAAAAAATTCACCTCAGTTCATATGAATATGATCTAATTTCTTAATGACGGCGATTCACTTGCATGTATTTCCCTGCATTCAGATCACGCTGCATTCACATGTTGATGAACTGAGCATGTGTGATTTACCTGTGTCTGTCTTTCTTCAGGTCAAGACATATATTAGTGGAAAAAAAAAATTAAATATCTCATTTTGTTCGCCTTCAGCAGATGTAAGTGCCGTTATGTACTAAAGCTTTGGAAACAAAAATCAGCGGTTCAAAAACATAAATATAAAAGTGATGAGAGAAAAGCTATGCATTTTGCTGCCTTCTCCTGCGCCGTCGTTACTAAGCAACGGGGTGAACATCTGTTGGCTTGATGACCACAGTTGGGACCCAAATAAAAATAATATGAACGCAGTCCAGCGGGGCCAGGTGGAGGGGGCAGCAATCGAACTCTGGTTTGGACCAGGCAATCAAACAAAGTGTGAAAGCACCCTTAATGATGACTCATTCATAAAGAAATAATGGGTTCACATAATGGGTTACAATTTTGTTCAGTTTAACATCAAGTATTATATGCTCTTTAGCAAGCCACAGTATCCTAATATAGATGGTGTTTACTAAGAGAAACGTGCTCTCAATTCCCATGGAGAAAAATAGTGATTCACATTTTAGCAAGAATGGTGCAGCCCTTGTGACGGCCATGTCTGCTGTTCATCATACAAATTTTTCCGAACGTCATACTTTAACAGTCACTCATTTTTTTCCTCTATCCATCTTTCCTTCACCTTATAACTTATTTTCCAGAGTACTCTTGGCAGAAAAAGGATGTCTGAATATTTGTAATTGTGATTTAATTTAAATGGCCACTGTACTACTTTTTCTGTTTTTTATGGTGCTATGAGTATGATGGTGATTTATTATCTTCCTTATGTGATTTAAATTCATTCGGAAGCTTAGCGTAAATGATGAAGAGCTCATTTTCTGTATACGTTTAAAGTTGTCTGGCAGAGTATAGGTGCTATATTTGATGAAGAACTTACTTTGAAAGAGTTTAAAAATGATTGTCATGTAACAAACATTTACTTTGCTTCCCTGCCATTCATGACCTATCAGGGCAGTAAAGTGTCCATCAGATGTCCATTTCAGAATCTCTGTGGTAGTAGTAGGTCATCCAGGTACTTCTCAGCTACTGTTTTTCGAATACTGTGCATTTCTGACATACTACTCCTTTGGTGTGCTGTTTTTTTTTGGCTTGTTATATAGTAGAGAAGCACAGTAGGAATATTTGGATGTGATGAAAAGGTAACACTGTTGTTGTTTGCATGACGTTTGTGAGTGATTAATCAGTGTTGCAGAGTAAATGGTCTGTGCTGGACTCTTGTTGACCTCTGTAGTGGTTGAATGGCAGCAGCTGCTGCGCAGATGTTCCTACCACTCACTGAGGTCACTTACCACACACACAGTGCAACTCAATACAGCAGCAGCTCTATGACCCTCAGACGCTATCTGGGATAGTCACACCAGTCTCATGGTGAAGTGTGTGTGTATAGTGGTTGATGACTTGTAGACCGTGTTCAGGGGGGAAAAAAAGTCATGATGTTCTTTCATATGCTGTGGTTTTCAGATTTACAGTAGAAGAGCTTGGTTCTTATCTTCTGAATAATTTCTTCCTTAAGTTGCTATTTTCGCAAGATGCTGTTTGCTTTCACCTTTAATTTTACCTTTTATTTAATAGGCTAATTTGGTATTTTAGGAGTTAAGTGTAAATGCTTGACTTTTAAGAGAGGCCTCTGGCCTTGAGTCAGCTCCAAAATCATGAGATCCTTAGTAGATAGGCCAGGGTTAATTGCTGTGGCTTTAACTCGTTCTTCATGAGGCTCTAACACACACACATCACTGATAGGATTTCCATCTTAAATTAGCTGTTTTTTCTCAAACTTGCCCATCTGTGATATCTATATCTACCACCTAACATGGTTAATGGGATTACATTTTTGGGTGAATAATTTGTCATTCATTGCTTAATTGGTAATGTAGACTTCTCCTTTGGCAATTGTGATGGAAAAAGAACTTTAAAGCTATTATGTGGATAAACCCTTTCAGGTTCAATTCAATATCCATTACTGTAGTTTCACTTAAATTGTGTTTTTTTTTGTTTTTTGATTAGCATTTTGAAAGTTTTCTTGCTCCCTTATTTGCTTGTCTGATCATCACTCTTTCTTACGGTCTCTATAGCTGTGAAGATCTGCAGTGCTTCAGAGTTGCATACGTCTCAAATTTATGGTAAGACCAAACCCTCTGTACCTCCTTCAAATTTAATAAAATGCTAAGAAATTAACAAAGCTTGTTTTGTTTTGAAGCAGTGTAAATGTCAACTAAAACTTGCAAATTGCAAATTACTGAGTTAAAATAACAAAATAAATGTTTGCTGAAGTACTAAAAACTAAAACTTAAATAAAGATGAATGCTGTATAGAAATATTTAGAAGCAAACTGATAAAAACTGATAAAAAAAATACTAAAATGTAGTGAAGAGGTAGTAATAAGATCATTCATAATTTACAGGTTTAACTAAGCTAAATTAAATATTTTATTTTGACTATTTGAAGAGTTCAGATGGTTAACTTATTTCATTAGCCCATAGTTTCTATAGTAACACTGGTGACAGACATGAGTCATGTCTACATGAGTGTATGACTAGAGAATATAGCTGTTGGAAATGAATTGACTGGCTGCATGCGTTTCATTACTGTAAGAACTTGAGTGAGTAATTAGACTTCAGTCGGTCTGCTAACCTGAATGCAGCATGTGATCCTGTTGAAGGTCTATAAATGGAGGGACAATTTATGGAGTGGTATGATTTTCAGGTTCTTTAGAGTCACCAGTTGGCTGGATGAGTTGGCACTTGTGGAAACATTGAAAGCAGAAGTCTGTGCTGTGCAAAAGCCAATAAATTGTTTGTAATAATTTACTGGTAAAGTTGTGGCTGATCAGACAGGAACTTTAAGAACTTTGTATTGTTCCAGTGGCACGCAGCAACAAGTGCTGGTATATATTGGGCGTTACTGAATAGAGGTGTTGTATTTTACTATAGAACTACTGATCTATAATAGAGATTCATTATATATAGATCAGTTAATAGAGCTCAGTATAATCAGAGATGCTGTCTACACTGGATGCGGCACGGCGAGACACCACAAATCCCTGACAGTAAACTGCTGCCGCTTTCTATTTATGACTTGCTGACACAAATTTCAAATGATTTTCAGTGGTCGCTTTGTCGTGTCCAGTGTAGACATTTTAGCTGATGGCATCGTCTATCAGCCCAACCCTATTTCCAAACTGCTTTTCTGAAAACTGCTCCTCCACCTCACCCCCGCATCTTCCATATTTTGGACATACAAATAGTCTGCCCCAAACTGGTGGGTAACATAGCAATAAAAATTATATTTTAGTTTAAACTTTTAAGAATCATTTCTGTTATGCATGACAGGGCTGCACACAAACAGTGTGACCAAAGTAGTCTTGATTCATAAGAAAATTATTCTAGTGAATCTTTTGTTTTAATGAATCTTTCTAAAATAGTCATAGACTTTAGCATTTTTGAGTTTGAAGCAGTCTGATGAATCCTTCACTGAATGAACCGAATCATTTGATTCAGTGAACTCCAAGTTATTACTTTAGTGATGTCTTGAAACAAAGCAAGTCCTTCTTTACGTAATATATGCATATCAGATATTTTGTCACGACTATTGCATCTCCAGCAATGCACTTCCCGATCTATATATGTCTGGCTTTGATGGCTCAGAGCTCTACAGCTTGTCCCTGACATACAGTACTGGGCCAGATCACGCTGCCAAACTCATGCCCGTGTTCATTGTGCCAACTGTGCACAAGGGCATCCTCAATCCCCACAGACACACACACACAGACTAAAGATTAGCTAGATGCTAAGAGAAACTCTGAGTTTAAGGTAATAATTCTGGTTCTTTATTGTTTATGGATATCATACTGATTTTGAAGTGGGGTTAAACGGTGTTATACTTATCTTTCTGTTCCAGCAAGGTCTGTTTGAACCATGAAGTGAAACTGTATCCTCTGGCTAGTGTTATGTTGTGTCTTTGTTTTTCAGTGTGTGTTTAAACTAGTCAGTGTTTCATTAATGTGCAGTTCGGATGGTGCTGAAAGAGTAAAGGCAGCTGACTGGGAGTTCAGGTGTTAACAGTAAAGACTGTGTGTGTGTGTGTGTGTGTGTGTGTGTGTGTGTGTGTGTGTGTGTGTGTGTGTGTGTGTGTGTGTGTGTGTGTGTGTGTGTGTGTGTGTGTGTGTGTGTGTGTGTGTGTGTGTGTGTGACCCAAATCCAGATATCTTTCTAATAACACGCATTGTCAAACAGGAAAATTATTAAAAGAGAGAGACCTTTTTATACTATATGTGTATTAGAGTACCAAAACTAAAGTTGAAGCAAAAAGTTTAAAAATGTGAGTGTTAATGTTTGCCCTGATTTAATTATTAATGTCACACACAAGTATTTGTATCTCTCATTCACTACTTTTTCCCCCAATTATTTTTATTGTACTGTACCATCCAAAGTTTTTGTTGTTGTTTTTTTTTTAAAGAAATTAATACTTATTTAGCAAGGATGCATTACCTTCTAATTTTACATTGTTGCAAATAGTTTCTGGTACAAATAATTTCTATTTCAAATAAATGCTCTTCTTTTTAACTTTCAATCATCAAAAAAAAACAAAAACAGATTCCTCGCAAATATTACAAGAAATTTGTGAGAAATGTTTCTTGAGCAGCAATGATTTCTGAAGGACCATGTGGTACTGAAGACCTCACATGAATAAATTTCACTTTAACCCATATTAAAATAGAAAACTGTTATTAGAAAATTTTAATATTTCACAATATTCATATTATTTAGTAAAGGAGCACTTTGCTGACAATCAGTATCTTCAGTATCTTAATGAATCGGCATCAAGTAACACTGAAAATGGTTAACAATATTTGCATATACATATTTTACAAGAGTGTTGATTAGTCCTAAAATCAGTATCATTCAAACACACACACGTTCTCCAGCTTGTTGTCTTCAGTTCTCTATCACTCTCATTTCCCTCCTTCTCTCCACAGGTGCAGGGTCTGTAATACATAAGCTGGCAGGATGGTGGCGCTCTCTCTGAAGATCTGTGTGAGACAGTGTAATGTGGTGAAGACGATGCAGTTTGAGCCATCAACGGCTGTGTACGATGCATGTCGGGTCATCAGAGAGAGGGTTCCAGAAGCCCAGACAGGACAAGGTGGGACACCTTTCTTCCTGTGTTCTTCGTAGTATAGTAATGTTTACAGTAATTGCAAATCTAGTTGCTAAGGCTATATCATTTTGCCCAATTCAAGTTCTAATAGAGTGTCTGTTGTTTCTCAGCTTCAGAATATGGGCTGTTTCTATCAGATGAAGACCCCAGGAAAGGCATCTGGCTGGAAGGAGGCCGGGCGCTGGACTATTACATGCTGAGAAATGGGGTAAGGCCCTTTGATCTTCGCTCTCTCTCTATTTTACAAGCTCCTGTCAAATGTTCTGTGACATGTCTTTGCACTCTTGTCTTGTTTTGTGATGTGTCTTTGCCCACGTTTTTTATGCTGAAAGATGAGAAGAGGTCTTAACCCTGCTCTTGGTTACTTTTATAGTCTTTGAGTATGTGAGAGAGAGAGAGAGGGGAAAGGCTCCCCTTGGTGTCTACACTTACTGAGACAAGCTACAGTGCTGTGATTAAAGACATTTGTCACTGCAGCATGTGGTTTTTGTTTATATTTGTTTACACTTGTGAGTCTCTGTGCTTGTGCAGAGGAGTGTTGTGTATATAAAGACAAAGCCGAATGCTTGTTCCCAGGAAGAAATAAAGATTTGTGTGTGCAGTGTAAAGTGGGATGTGTTAAATGAAGATTTCATCAGTAGTGTTTCATCTTTTGTTGATCAAAAGACCTCAAACACATACACAGATTGCATTAAAAAAACCTGCACAAACTGCTTCACATACGGACTCTATTTAATCTTTGTTTTGTAGATAATTTCAGTGTTAGGTGTGTGGTCTATATTTATTTTTGTAAGCTTTTTACTTTAAAAAAAAAAACTAAGTCGTCCTTGCATACTCAACAATTTATAGTCTTTTTTTGCCTTTGTACTGCACAGATTAGATTTTTTTTCAGCAGCTGGCTGATGCTAAAATCCAAGACAATGTCAAAATGGCTATGATGCAGAATTTCATTCAGAACCAAAGGCTAAAACCTTAGCTTTCCTTAATCTTAACACTATTCATTTGGTGCAGTCAGGAAATGCTGGTCAAGTCCCTCTGTCTCTCTTTCAGGACATACTGGAGTATAAGAAAAAACAGAGACCGCAGAAGATAAAAATGCTGGATGGAGCAGTAAAGACCATCATGGTGGATGATTCCAAAACTGTGGGAGAGCTGCTTGTCACCATCTGCAGTAGAATAGGTCAGTGATGCTCTTTTAATATCTGATATACCTTTGTCATATACAGTTACTTTCTCATGTTCTTTTGAGGGGGCATCTGGCTCACTTGCTTGCCATAGACACTTTTAAAAAGGAAAAAAAAAAAACTGTAAACTCTTACATAGTGGTATAGTTTTTATTTAAAGTGCAAGGTGACCTGGATTCAAATCCCAATGGTTTGCGCATACCTGTAGGTGCATTTCCATTGGACTGACCAAATATAGACATGGGGACAGTTGCATAAAAATAGACACTATGTTAAGACTGTGTCTTACAAACTAGTTTGACCAACTAGCAGTTAGCCAAGGGTCTTTTTTTTGGATTCACATTAGACCAATCTACCTTTTTGTAACTGACTGTAAAAAGTTATGACCAGTCTTGATGATGACTAACTTTAAGACTAGTCTAAGCAGTATGCAACACACCCATGGTTTCTGCCATTGCTTTTGAGACAAATACATTTTCTCCATATACACTACCATTCAAATATTTGGGGGCTTTTTTTTCTTCAAAATAAATAATACTTGGTTTATTCATTAAGGATGCATTAAACTGATCCGTAAAGACATTTATAATGATACAAAAAAATTTTTTTTTTTCAATTAAATGCTGTTCTTTTGAACTTTCTTTTCATCTAAGAATCAGAAATTGTCATTTCCTCTCTTTCCAGGAATCACAAACTATGAAGAGTACTCTCTCATTCAGGAGGTGGTGGAGGAGAAGAAAGATGAAGGGACTGGCACACTGAAGAAAGACAGAACTCTACTGAGGGAGGAGAGGAAGATGGAGAAGCTCAAAGCCAAACTGCACACAGATGATGACTGTAGGTAACACATCAGCCACCGCATGCAGATAGACACTAAATTGTTCTTCAGCTGTGGAACTGCTAAATGGGCCATAATAAGTCAATAAAGTTGAGGTTTAGGATTGTTTCAGGATTTATCTTTGCTTCCCGTCCCCCTTAGTGTATTATATTCATTTTGTCTCTTAAGCACATTCTTATTTTATCATTTTGTGTAGGTTCATTTTGTTACATCTCCTTCTGTGTGCATGCACATACACTCACATTCAAAAGTGTGGTGTCAGCAGGTTATTTATTTATTGTAATTTGTTTGATAGAAATTAACTTTTATTCAGCAAGGAGTGACAATAAAGACATTTATAATGTAAAAAAAAGATTTCTATTGATCTTTTAAACTTTCTGTTCTTTAGAATCATGAAAAAATTTATCTTGGTTTCTACAAAACATTAGTAATAAAATGAGCACTAAATCAGCATTAGAGTGATTTCTGAAGGATCATGTGACACTGAAGACTGAAGTAATGAATGCTGAAAATTCAGCTTTGCCATCACAGCAATAAATAATATTTTAAAATACGCATTTACCTTTAAACTTAAATTGTAATAATAATAATTCACATTATTACTGTTTTACTGTATTTTTGATAAAATAAATGCAGCCTTGGTGAGCTTAAAATTCTTCTTTCAAAATCAATAAAAACCAGACATTTCAAGGGTACTATATCTTTTGTAAAGAAGATGGTAAACAGTTTTACTGTATAAAGAGTTTCTGTTTCTCTCACAGTAAATTGGCTGGATCATGGACGTACATTTAGAGAACAGGGAGTCGAGGAAAGCGAAACTCTGCTGTTGAGACGAAAGTTTTTCTACTCCGATCAAAACGTGGACTCACGAGATCCTGTGCAGCTCAATCTGCTCTACGTACAGGTTCGGCTCACCTCTTGTCACTTATTACATTTTGGTGAAAGCCACAATGAGCACTCAGCACCCCTGGCTTCACATCCCTCCTACAGTGATATATTCCCCTAAATGATCTGTTTCTATGTTTCTTTACTTGCCGGTTCAATATAATGTGTATAGATTGAAATGCTTTAAATCTCTTATTGACAAATGGCTCTAAAAACGCTCTTTGAGTGGTGCACTGCATGCTGTTATACACATCGCATTGATCTGCAAAGCAGTGTAGTCCCTGTTACCTCCTTCTGTCAGGGCCTCGTTTGCTGATCTGGATCATTTCTGCTGTGTGATTTCCAAAGGCTTTGATAACTGATGTGTGTCTCCTCAGGCGCGTGACGACATTCTGAATGGTTCTCATCCCGTGTCGTTTGACAAGGCTTGTGAATTTGGTGGAATTCAAGCACAGATCCAGTTCGGGCCTCATATAGAACATAAACACAAATCTGGATTTCTGGAGTAAGACCATGTCTTAATACTTTCAGTTTATAGTACACAGTGTTTACTGGCCCTCTGCTTCATATTGCTGAGAAATGATGTGTAAAATCCAGATGTTGTAATGAGTATATGGTCCATTTAGTTAATGGGCTTAACAAACTCAAATGAAAAGATGCGTTTTAATACTTTGGTAACATAACTCTAATGCCTGTTTGCATTTCAGTTTATTGTCAGTAATCTGCATGCTTTGTGCATTTCATTTCATTCAGCTTGAAGGAATTTCTGCCTAAGGAATACATCAAACAGAGAGGTGCAGAGAAGAAGATCTTTCAGGTGGGACAGTTTATCCTGCACTTTGTTGTTAAATGCATTTTCATTTTATACACGGCTGTCTGTTTCTTAAACTTCTCTATTTGTAAGCAAAGATGTATGCGATAAATTAATTGGTTAGATGAGTAAACGCTTTATGAATTTTACAGGAACATAAGGCTTGTGGTGAAATGACAGAGATTGAAGCCAAAGTGAAGTATGTGAAGCTTGCGAGATCCCTCAGAACATATGGAGTGTCTTTCTTTTTGGTGAAGGTAAATGTTTGTGTGCTGTACTTGGATATATAAACTTTGTTTGTTACAGTGGAGTTTCCTGACTTTTTAGACTAGGGTGGATAATAATAATACAAATGTTGTTATTGTTATTATTTTGTCAGTGCAGTTTATTCACTTTTTTTGTGTGTTTTTGTGTTTTGGTTCGGTTTGGTTTTGGCCTTTAGGTACAACCCAAAATTGACACCGTTTTCTGCTTTGATTCCCTCTGCAAGAAAAGTATTAAAGATCCTACCCCTGAGTTGATTAGAATATTAAGTGGCACTTGGGATGGCCAATCAAATTTCTTAAGTGTTTGCCTTCACATCATATTTCCGAATCAGCTCACGTATTGTAAAGGTGTTTTTGAGATCAGCAGTACTGAGTCACTTTTGTACCCAAGTCCAGAAATTGTCTAGTCTACATGTTGCCAATCACTTTCTCATGAGAGCTTTCATCATTCAAGAAGAATTCCACCTCTAGAATTATCCCATCGCTTCAGTGCATCTCCCCCCTCTCCCCTGTTCCTGGCCGGTGGTGGTCTGCATGACTCATGGACTGATTACAGTTCGGCTCTGCTTGAGTTATAAAGTTAAGGTGGAGCAGATGTGCTTGTGCCTAAAATAAAGATCATATGTTTCTGATTTTAGTTTTGTTCTGGCTTTTATTTATCACATATGGCAAAATATAATTATTCTCTGTATTCATGAACTCAGACTGTTTCCAGGTTGTTGTTTTTTTTTATCTGGGAATTAATGGTAAATACATTTGTGCAAAAAGCTAAAGTAAAAAAAAAGCTTTGGCAATGATTGACTGTACAACTCAAAACTCAGGACAGCACAGCAGAGCTCAGCTTATCCATCTGCTGGCAGCTCAGAGAGAAAAAGTGTGGTGACAGAAGAAGGATGATAAGCTTAAGAGAATCTGAGAGGATGCATGTAGAATTTTATTGTGGATGTATATGTAGTATTATATATTTTGGTGGACCATTTTTATTGTTCTGAACATAGTGGATTAATCTCACTCTTTTTTCTTTCTTTCTGTGTTTGATTTTGTTTCTCAGGAAAAAATGAAAAGTAAAAATAAGCTGGTCCCAAGGCTGCTTGGTATAACCAAAGAATCAGTGATGAGAGTGGATGAGAAAACCAAAGATGTGGTTCAGGAGTGGCCACTTACTACAGTGAAAAGATGGGCCGCCTCACCTAAGAGCTTTACACTGGTACTTGCATAACATACATATTCTTACAGACTTACATTCGACTTGCAGATGGCTCCGATATCTCCGATATATATGAACTCTGTTCCCATTTGCAGGATTTCGGGGAGTATCAGGAGAGCTACTTCTCTGTTCAGACCACTGAGGGCGAGCAGATATCTCAGCTTATAGCTGGGTACATCGATATCATTCTCAAGAAGGCCAGTATTTACTCCTTTAACTGCTTTTCCCTCATGAAATATTCAACAATTTGTTTCATGTGCTTTCCTGAAAGAGATTCTCCTGGATTACGAATGATTTTCGTATTAAACATTAACAGTGTTCAGATAACAGTATGCACAGTGTTACCAGATTATACCTTATGTGAAAGTTTGTATAAAGTGTCTATTCACTTCTCTACAGAAACAAAGCAAGGACCGCTTTGGTTTAGAGGGAGATGAGGAGGCCACCATGTTAGAGGAATCTGTTTCTCCCAAAAAGTAAGACACGCACAAATTGTGAGTCGTCAGTGATAAGAACCATATTTCCTTTCAAGGTTTTGTCATTTCTTGCCAGTTGTCTTTGGAAATACTTCTGTAATCAGACCAGTACAGCATTACAGGAAACTCACAGTGGAAAAATCACCTTATCTCAGACTCTGTTTATCTAGATGGAGCTGAGGTTACCTGTTCCACACAGTTTCTATACTCAGCTTGTTTTAATGAGTGCTGGCATCTTCTCTTCTTGAATAACCGCTGAATGCTGTAGTACAAACATAAAAACCTCTTTACTTTATTGTCATTCCTTTTATCTTTATATGTCCCTTCCTCTCTATCTGTCTATCACAGATCTACTATATTACAGCAGCAGTTTAACCGTGTCGGGCAAGCAGAGCATGGCTCTGTGGCATTGCCTGGGATCTTGAGGTCCGGTTCTGTTGGCCCAGAAACTCTGAACATGGGTACCATGCCCTCTCCACAACAACATATCACCACTGGACAGATGCATCTTGGACATATGCCACCACTGGTGAGTCCACATATACAAATGCTCATGTTCATAGACCAATTAATCAGCAAAGTTCATTAAAGTCCAGTATTTTACCTCATATTAGCCATAGGCCACCTTGCTGTCTAGCAGCATATCAGCATCAGACCCTACATAACACATAGAGGTTGACCATAGAGCTGTCACAGTTTGGTGGATCTGTTGGTGGATTAATGTGTGAATTCTGCCATCCTTAATTGGGGCGATCAGAGTGCAGCACAGCAGGCTCTTGTGGGAACCATTAACACCAGTATGCAAGCGGTGCAGCAGGCACAGTCAGACCTAGAGGAGGTGGAAGAGCTGCCACCACTGGGAGATGACATGGTGAGAAAATGCATACATGTCACTTCACATTTATTTTCCTGTATCCATTACCAATATTTTATTTTATTTTGAAAGTGAACTCTATTTGTGATGATATAGTAAGAAAATGCACACATCTTGGACTAGGGCTGGGCGATATATCTAACGATATGATCATGCGCATCTAGTCAGTAAATCTGGTTCCGTGATTACCGCTAAATCGCCATCACCTGCTTTCAAATGGAGCGGCATTTAATAGACAGAGCCGTAGATCACTGACAAGGTACGCAATATCGCGTTGATTATCGAAGGCGATTCATCTGGGATAATCAACGCGATATTGCGTAGCTTGTCAGTGATCTACGGCTCTGTCTATTAAATGCCGCTCCATTTGAAAGCAGGTGATGGCGATTTAGTGGTAATCAAGGAACCAGATTTACTGACTAGATGCGCATGATCATATCGTTAGATATATCGCCCAGCCCTATCTTGGACACAATTTTACATTTACTCTCCTGTACCCATTACTATTTTATTTAATTTTTACTTTAATTTGTACTTTTGAAGTTTTAACTTTTTAAATTTTTTTTATTTCAGGCTTCTAAAATGTGGATTCAGAACAAGATGGATGAGTCCAAGCATGATATTCACTCTCAGGTGGATGCCATCACTGCCGGAACTGCCTCTGTGGTTAATCTTACTGCTGGTAAGGCCTTGGCCTTATTAAAATCTATTTAATTAGTAAGATGTTTCACAACACTTACTATATATATATATATATATTTTTTTTTTTTTTTCTTTCTTTCTTTCTCACTGTCAATACAAGAAAAAACCTTGACTGGTCTTTCAAAATTAAGACCTTTAAGCTTCATCTGCGGTGCAGTGATTTGACTGAGTTTCCTATTCTTTTTCCCAGGGGACCCGACAGACACAGATTATACAGCAGTAGGATGTGCCATAACCACCATCTCCTCTAATCTGACGGAGATGTCAAAAGGTGTGAAGCTGCTGGCGGCTCTGATGGAGGATGAGGTGGGCAGTGGGCAGGACCTCATGAGGGCTGCCAAGACCCTCACTGGAGCTGTATCTGACCTGCTTAAAGCTGTGGAGCCTACATCAGGAGAGGTGCGAGCAAAGAATGTGCTGCGATTTATCATTATCTATTTTCCCAAAATTTATATACGTAGGAATGCCATTTACATTTCTTTATGCACTATATGGTTTCATCTTGAGATACACAAATATGATTAAAATAATTATTTTCACTTTTTCTATTGTAATATTTCTGAATATTTTCTTAATTTTGGATTTAAAAAAAAAAAAATTTATTAGATACATTTTTTTTTTAATTTCATTATTAAATTGAATCATAATTCAACTGACTTACACTGCCATCAACTCACCTTTATTTATATAGCACTTTATACTATACAGATTGTTTCAAAGCAGCTTCACAAGAAAATAACAATCAGTGATGCAAACCTCATCAAATATGGGACAAATTCAAATTCCGCTGCAAAGTAGCTCTACAAAGTCAATGTCATAATTCAGCACAAGTCAGTTCAATGTTGATACCGTAAAGATTTTGAGTGACATGCCTATGTTTAATGGTGTGTGTGGTTGTGTTTTCTCATGCAGCCGCGACAGACGGTTCTGACTGCAGCCGGCAGCATCGGTCAAGCCAGTGGAGATTTGCTTAGACAGATTGGAGAGAATGAAACAGACGAGCGCTTCCAGGTACGCAAGTGTCTTTTGAGGTAAAAGGTAGATTTGTGTTTTTATAGCCCTGAGCGTATGTGTGCGTGTGTTTTAGGATGTGCTAATGAACCTAGCTAAAGCCGTGGCTAATGCAGCAGCCATGATGGTTCTGAAGGCTAAGAACGTGGCGCAGGTTTCTGAAGACAGCGTCCTGCAGAACAGGGTTATTGCAGCTGCGACCCAGTGCGCCCTCTCCACTTCCCAACTAGTGGCCTGTGCCAAGGTGGAGTTCACATACACATGCTAATAGAGACTGATTTAAATAAACCTATGCATAACCTTTTTTCACTCATGTGTTTGTTTTATCAGGTTGTGAGCCCTACTATCAGCTCCCCTGTGTGTCAAGAGCAGCTGATAGAAGCAGGGAAGCTGGTGGACCGTTCAGTGGAAGGTTGTGTGAAGGCCTGTTTGTCAGCTACCAGTGATGGAGAGCTTCTGAAGGCCGTCAGCGCAGCGGCTGGTATCGTCACACAGGCTCTCAGTGATCTCATCGCACACGTGAGGAACTACGCCACACGCGGGGAACCCATTGGACGCTACGACCAGGCCACGGACACCATCATGACAGTTACAGAGAGTATTTTCTGCAACATGGGTGACGCTGGTAAGATGAGTGCATCATATACACTATCATTCAAAAGTTTGGAGTTGATAAGGTTATTTTTAATAATTTGGAAAAGTATCTTCTGCTCACCAAGGCTGCATTTTTCAGCATCATTACCCTGGTCTTCAGTGTCACATGATCCTTCAGAAATCATTTTAATATGCTGATCTAGTGTTCAAGAATCATTTCTTATTATAATAAATGTTAAAAACTGAAACGGTGATATTTGAATATTTATTTGAAATAAGTCTGTATAAATGTCTTTACTTTCATTTAAATTTAATGTGTCCTTTAAGAATAAATGTATTCACTAAAACTAAACAAAACAAAAACCTACTGACTCCAGTGTCAGCACAATGACTGGTAGTCTTACTTGTTTATTTATTTGCTTAGCTCCTCTATGCTGTGTAAAAGTAGAGATTTACTATTCTGTTCCATAGGTGAGATGGTACGACAGGCGCGGGTTCTTGCCCAGGCGACCTCTGACCTGGTGAATGCCATGAGATCAGATGCTGAGGTGGAAGTGGATGTGAACAACTCCAAGAAGCTCCTTGCGGCTGCCAAACTGCTTGCAGATGCCACTGCTCGAATGGTTGAGGCTGCAAAGGTGTGTTAGCAAATCTTGGCTCACATTAAAAACACATTATTTAACTATACATTAACTCTCCAGTTTTCTATATCAGTAGATCTCAACTTTTTTTTGCTGTAATTCTGAGAAAACTGCTTGTTTTCTAACTTTAATTAGTAAAAACTGATAAATTATTTAATTAACCATAATTATTTTTTGTTACTTAAGATGTTTCAAGAACTTTGTTTTTCAGTTTACATCTACATTAAAATGTTAAATTAAACGTAAGAGTTAATTAACTTATTTATTTATAATTAATTAACAAGTTAAAGTTTTCTCTCAATAAACTCCTAATTACTTCTTACTGATAATAAGCAAGGCAGTTGTTGTAGTAGTTGTTTAGGTTCTAGGGATCTAGAATATGGTAACCCAGAATAAGGCATTAATATGTGCTTTATAAGTACTAATAAACAGCTAATATGCCAGTAATATACATGCCAATAAGCAGCTAGTTAATAGTGAATAGTGTTCCCTAATCTAAAGTGTTACCAAAAATATAGTTATTTTTCAACTTTCTATTTATCAAACCATTCTATTGCTACTTTTAAAAACCCTCTAAGTAGTTTGCAGAGGCCCCCTAGTGGGCCCGACTCCAGGCCCCTGGTTGAGAACCACTGTTCTATATTATTAAACCTAGCTCATACAAATGCTTGAGGTTTTTTTTGAAAGTTGGAGACATTTTTGCACTAATCACATTATTTTGAGCATCTTCGCTTTAGCATCTCTCTCTTTAATAATCTGGGATCTAATAGACAACCAGTAGACTTGGTACGTGTGTGTGTGTGTGCATGTTTAGGGAGCTGCTGCATACCCTGAAAATGAAGACCAGCAGCAGAAGCTCCGGGAGGCTGCGGAGGGCTTGCGTGTGGCCACTAACGCTGCTGCACAAAACGCCATTAAGAAGAAACTCATAACAAGACTGGAGGTCAGTGACTTGCTTATGATTTTTATTATGAGAAAAGTAATTGAATTTAGACAGGATTGTGCGATCTAAGACAGTACAACACTACGCTGAATGTCTGCTTTAAATTTTTCCAGAACGCTGCTAAACAAGCTGCTGCTGCTGCAACTCAAACCATTGCAGCATCCCAGAATGCAGCAGCCTCTAACAAGAACTCTGCTGCCCACCAACAACTTGTTCAAAGCTGCAGGGTTTGTAGAAGTATTTGTTACAGAATTTCCAAAGTGTTAGTAATGTTAGTCCTCCTGTTGTGTTTAGTGTATTCTGTATTATTGTGTTCATGTGGGTTAGGCTGTAGCTGACCATATTCCTCAGCTGGTGCAGGGTGTGAGGGGCAGTCAGGGGCAGCCAGAGGATGGTAGTGCCCAACTTGCCCTCATCATTGCCAGTCAGAACTTCCTTCAGGTAACCATCAATGCTAATCACCTGTCACTCATCTGATAACATCACTATTCTTTAAAAGTGCTCTTTCAATACTAAAACCTCTAATTTCATGTTCCAGCCTGGAAATAAGATAGTGTCTTCAGCGAAGTCGTCTGTGCCGACTGTGACGGATCAGGCAGCAGCCATGCAGCTTGGACAGTGTGCAAAGAACCTGGCCACCTGCCTGGCTGAACTGCGCACTGCTGCACAGACGGTACTGAATCTGTCTTCTCCATACATGTCATTTATAAGTAGAAGATACAAAAGTGTTTTTTTTTTTTTTTGGTACTACTGTAAAAGGACAGTTCACCCAAAAATGAAAATTCTGTAATTTCCTCACCCTATTGTCATTCCAAACCTTGATGACGTTCTTCTGTGGAAGGCAAAAGATATTTTGAAGAATGTGGTAAACTGTTTCGGTTCCCATTGACTTTCACTGTATGGACAAAAATAGAATGAAAGTCAATGGGAACCGAAACTGTCTGGTTACCGACATTCTTCAAAATATCTTCCTTTCTGTTATGTAACAGAAAAAAAAAAGTCATACATGTTTGGTGACATTTTTTGACTGGACTATACCTTAATCAAATCCTGTCATGTGATATCTAGGCTCATGAGGCATGCGGCCCCATGGAGATCGACTCTGCCCTTATAGCTGTGCAGACACTGAAGAATGAACTCCAGGACGCTAAAATGGCAGCATCCGAGGGACATCTGAAACCTTTACCTGGGGAATCAGTGAGTTTAGTCCCATTTTATTATCAGTGATGCTATGATTATTTTGTCCTTGAAAAATAGACATATCAACTGTTATACATTCATTTTGTGGTCTAATTTGTGTGGTTTAGTTGGAAAAATGCACTCAGGATTTGGGTGGCACATCTAAGGCTGTTGGTTCCTCAATGGCCCAACTGCTTACCTGCGCAGCACAGGGAAATGAGCATTACACAGGTAATACGCTCACCCTCATACACAACGCATTTATTTGGCTAAATGGGGACATGCCTTGCAGCTCCGTTGTTTTATGTAAAGCTAATTATAATTACTAATTTTAAAACAAACAAAATTACTAATTTTATTTATATTTGAGGATGTTCCTAAAGATAGATTTTGTCAAATTAAGTAAACTTCCAGGAACTGTTTTGTTCCTTTAAATATAGCTATGTTAACACAAACAAACATACATTCTGGTTCACACACACACATACACACATATATAAACTTCCAAACATGAACTGTATGTGTTCACAGGTGTAGCTGCCAGCGAAACTGCCCAGGCTCTTAAGACATTAGCACAGGCTGCGAGGGGTGTTGCTGCCACCACATCAGACCCTGCTGGAGCCGCAGCCATGCTGGATTCTGCTCGCGAGGTTATGGAAGGATCAGCTAAATTAATTTCTGAAGCCAGGGAGGCGCTGGTTGCTCCTGGTGATGCAGAGATACAACAGAGGCTAGCGCAGGTGAGGGGGGGAAGAGATGTCTTTTTTTTGTCTTTTTTTAATATTACATTAAATTGAATCATTTAGCAATTATTATTCAAAATATTAGCTTAGAAATTAGGAAATGCATGCATCATTTATCATTGAGGAGCCAGCAATGTTAGCAGTACCACAAAACTGAAATTCAAGAATAAACTACTTTTGATCAATTTAATGCTTCCTTACCGAAAGAAGTAATAATTTTATTTTTCTTAATATATATATATATATATATATATATATATATATATATATATATATATATATATATATATATATATATATATATATATATTGATATGTATGTCTCTGTTTTGTGTGTTAGGTAGCAAAGGCTGTGTCCCACTCACTGAATGCATGTGTGAACTGTCTGCCTGGACAAAAGGATGTTGATATGGCTCTGAAAAGCATCGGTGAAGCCAGCAAAAAACTACTTGTAGAGACGGTGAGCTACAAACAAGGACTTTTTTTTTTTTTTTTTTTTTTTTTTTTTTTTTTTTGTCATCACCCAATGTGCTAAATGCTAATGCAAATTGATAAAAATGCTCCACAAATATTGTACCTTGAAAATTTGTTCTATCGCTTAATGAACACTCACTGTCCTCAATATAGTGCATGCAATTAATAAATGTACACAGTCCTCATGTGTTTGTGGTCGTTGAGTGTTGTTACTTTTTTTACATTTATTTTGATTTTTTTGCAGCTTCCTCCCTGCAGTAAGACCTTCCAGGAGGCTCAGAGTGACCTGAACCAGACTGCAGCCGATCTGAACCAGTCTGCAGGTGATGTGGTCCATGCCTCTAGAGGGACCACTTGCCGGCTTGCAGATGCTTCTGGAAAGTTCAGTGAGGACTTTGATGAGTTTCTGGATGCTGGTATTGAGATGGCTGGCCACACCCAGGTATTATGTGTAGAGCAGGATAGAACATGAGAATGTGAATAAGTCTTACTTTTCCTGAAATAATAAGTAATATTTGGTCGTTTTAGAGTAAGGATGATCAAATGCAGGTGATTGGGAATTTGAAGAACATCTCAATGGCCTCCAGTAAGCTGCTGTTGGCTGCCAAATCTTTATCTGTGGACCCTGCAGCAGGCAATGCAAAGAACCTGCTCACTGCTGCTGCCAGGTACTTCAGAACATGTGTATTCATGCATGTTTCATATATGCTGCTCTTCCTGTATTTGTAACTTCACTCTCCTGCGTTGTTTATTCAGAACAGTGACTGACAGCATCAATCAGCTGATTACGCTGTGTACCCAGAATGCCCCAGGACAAAGGGAATGTGACAATGCTCTAAGAGAGCTTGAGGTATTATATACAAACAATGCATGCTATTAAGAATTTTCTTTTAATATTTAGAAAATTGGATATTGTTTCTTTTTTTTGGTTTACAGGCTGTTAGGGGCCTGCTGGATAACCCAAATGAGCCAGTCAGTGACCTCTCCTACTTTGACTGCATTGAAAGCGTCATGGAGAACTCTAAGGTAACAGAAACATAATTATTATTAACTATTAGAGGTTGGGCTTGGAATGCTATCCAGATCTGTATTGCAATTTTTTATTTAAACTTTTGATACAGTTACAAACAAAGAAACTTTTAACGTTTTACATGTTGTTTGAGCACCGAATCAGCTTATTAAAATGATTTCTGAAGAGTCATGTGCCAATGAAAACTGGAACAATCACTGCTGAAAATTCAGCTGCACAATCACAGGAATAAATTACATTTTAAAATGAATTAAAATATGAAGTGCTTGTTTAAAATTGTAAAAATGTTTCACAATATTAATGTTTTTATTGTATTTTTGAACAAGTAAATAGCCTTGGTGAGTGTAAGCGACTTTTTTCAAAACCATTAAAAAGTCTTAACTTACCCTACCCTTTTGAATGGTAGCTTACCTTATTACAAAAGTACATAATGGCGTTTGTAGTATAAGCATTTTCAGTGTGAATCTCACATACTAAATGGGCAAAATTGCTGTTAAGATGCTGAACTGGAAATATTCGTTTGGCCTGTATATACAATTAAAGGTAAGGTAGGCGATTTCGGAGAGGCTAGCAATAGCAAGCTAGCTTTGAAAGCTATAATAAAGCCATATCCAAAGCCATACCTCCTTCAAAACACATGAACGTGCGCAGGCAGACCAGAGGCTAACCAGCGACATGATGAGAGACGGCGTTGGTGGAAAGTTGAATGCAACACTGTCAAATTATCTCATGTCTAATTCACCGGTGAGAAAACATGATAATACAAAATGTATAATATTACAATAATAATGCTTTCGTTCCCGCATGGTCTGCAGTAGCGTAACAGAATGTGCTGATGGCGTATCATGTCTACGCTAACAGGGTGCGAAGAGGTAGGCAAATACATACATTGATAGGCAGGTAGGACAGCCTATAGTAGTCCTCGGACCGAGGGATATGATTAGATGAACATTTTATGGTCCTACACCTTCCATAGACGATAGAAATACATTTAGACCACTTACTGATTTTTATCTGGATGTGAAGATACTTTCAACCAGCATGACAAAAATGTTTTTGAACCAAATCATCTACCCTGCCTTTATGGGTTAATGCATATGTCTATTCATTAACTGATAACTAATCTGTAATCCATCTCTTTCTGTTATGTAGGTACTCGGTGAGTCTATGGCCGGGATCTCTCATAACTGCAAGACAGGAGATGTTCCAGCGTTTGGAGACTGTGTGGGTGGAGCCTCTAAAGCTCTGTGTGGACTGACCGAAGCAGCTGGACAGGTAAGAAATTACCCGCTCTGTCCTTCCAAGTCATACTTTGTTCACAGCAATTATACATTTTTTACCTTTGAACACTTTGTCTTTGTGTATGTACTGATCACACTTGTTTTTTTGTGTGTCATTAGGCTTCTTACCTAGTGGGTGTGTCTGACCCCAACAGCCAAGCCGGACATCCAGGCTTAGTGGATCCTATCCAGTTCGCTCGTGCTAATCAGGCAATCCGGATGGCTTGCCAAAATCTTGTTGACCCAGATAGTAGTCCTTCACAGGTAGTGTCAGACATCGGGCATGTAGTGTTTGGATTTAAGCCCAGAGCTTGTCTTTCTGCAACATCTTCATCTGCACTTTTAAGGCCAAAATTATAACACATGCATGTTGCAGGTGCTGTCAGCTGCCACCATTGTTGCTAAGCACACCTCAGCGCTGTGTAATGTTTGCCGACTGGCCTCTTCTAAGACTGCCAACCCTGTGGCTAAAAGACACTTTGTGCAGTCAGCCAAAGAAGTGGCCAACAGCACAGCCAGCCTGGTCAAAACAATCAAGGTTAAACCACTCCTCTTTATAAATGAATCCAACTTTTATCCACTCCAGTGACATCAAATGCTTGCTCTCTAACATCATTTCCCCTCTTCACTCTCCCACCATAGGCACTGGACGGAGATTTCTCAGAGGAAAACCGCGAGAAATGTCGTGTTGCAACAGCGCCGCTCATTGAAGCTGTTGACAATCTAACCACGTTTGCTTCCAATCCAGAGTTTGCTAGTGTTCCTGCACAGATAAGTCGAGAGGTATGAGGTTCTTATTCATTGGAATGTTATTCACAATTGTGTCCTTTTTGTTGTTAATTGTTTATATTTTGCTACTCACAATTTAGGGTTCAGCTGCACAGGAGCCAATCATCCAGTCAGCACGCTCCATGCTTGACAGTTCCACCCATCTTTTGAAGACTGCTAGGTCATTGGTTATGAACCCTAAAGATCCACCAACCTGGTCATTACTGGCGAGCCATTCACGCAACGTGTCGGACTCCATCAAGAGCCTCATCATGGCTATCAGGTAACATACAAATTCTCACATTTTTGTAGCTTGTGTGAAACATGCAGAATAAAAATGAGCTACTATGAATGTTCTTTTTTTTTTTAAATAATTTCCAAATTTTAGAAATTGATCATGTGATTTATATTACAGGGATAAAGCCCCTGGCCAGAAGGAATGTGACTCCGCCATTGAAAATATCAATAAATGCATCCGAGATATTGAGCAGGCCTCTCTTGCAGCTGTCAGCCAAAATCTTTCTCGTAGAGACGAAGTTTCTTTGGAGGTAAAGTTTCACCTCTGTATTTTCTGTAGTATTTTTCTGGAAAATCTCCAAATTAATGTAGAAACAACATAAAGATGGTACATTTTAAATTCTATTTTCTTTTAATGGCATCTTTTTACTAGGTACTATGAATGAAGGTAAGTATCACTGAAACTGTTGCCTCTATCACATTTTTTTCCAATTTCTAATGATACAATTATTTATATTTAACTGCTATTTAACATTGCAGTAACATTGAAAGCAATCATTTTAAACATTTAATTGGCAGAACATCAAAAATTAGAACTTTAATTAAAGTTCACTTAAATGAAATTTTCACATAAACCCATAATAATAAATGTCACATTTAGATGTGGCTTTAATATACTGTAGTGTGTTGTACTTAGTATATATAGTAATATAGTGATGTTTTATCTCCGTCAATATCAGTTCTCTTTGAATGAAAGCTGTTGGTTCATTTTTCCCCACATAATAAGAAAATTACTAGATAAAACATTTTGTAGCAATATTTTTATGTGAGGATTGAAAAATTAAAGTGGGTTTTCTAACTGGGAGTCTTGAACTATTGTATGTTTCAGGCTTTGCAGGAGCAGTTAACATCATCTGTTCAGGAGGTGGGTCACCTGATTGAGCCGATTTCCACTGCAGCAAAAGGAGAAGCAGCCCAGCTGGGACATAAGGTGACTAATGTTGTAGACCCTTTACAGTCTAAAAGTATTTGTCATTATAGTTTTCAACCCTAATGCCTGCCATAAGTATTAACTCCAACCTACGTCTGTCCCTCAGGTCTCTCAGTTGGTCAGTTACTTCACTCCTCTGGTCTCAGCTTCTATGGGCATGACATCCAAAATCTTGGATCATCAGCAGCAGATGAACCTTCTGGATCAGACCAAGACTCTAGCTGAGTCTGCTCTACAAATGCTGTACGCTGCCAAAGAAGGTGGTGGAAACCCGAAGGTACTTCTTTCATTCATATGTGTGTTTTTTGCATATAATTTCAATCTTTCAACAGATTCATTAACTCATTTGTCTTCAGGCTGCTCATACCCATGATGCCATAGCAGAAGCTGCACAGTTAATGAGGGAAGCTGTTGATGATCTCTTGCTGACCCTGAATGAAGCTGCTAGTGAGGTTGGCATGGTCAGCGGCATGGTGGATTCGATTGCTGATGCCATGGGCAAGGTAATAACCCACATATTTTCACATTATAAACTGCCTTGATGTGCTTTAAAATTCCATTAAATAAAAAATATTTGACATTTTAAATGTTTTGCATTTTTTAAGCCGTGTAAAACCTTTCAGTGGTCTTGTCATCCTGTAGTTAGGTGAAGGTACCCCACCAGAACCAGAAGGTTCATTTGTGGAATATCAGACCACCATGGTGAGATACTCCAAAGCTATTGCTGTCAGTGCACAGGAGATGGTAAGCAATCATAGTTTTCTACATTTTATGTTTCAAATATATTTCTTTATATCATAATGATTTATTAATGGACTTTAGTGTCCAGTTTCATTGTATCCCCTCATTCTCTCCCTTAGATCACTAAATCAGTGAGTGCTCCGGAGGATCTGGGCAGTTTGGCATCTCATATCACTGCAGACTACAGCCAGCTTGCCATTCAGGGACGTCTGGCTGCCTCTACTGCTGAACCAGAGGAGGTAACTGACATACAAATGCACGGTCACTCTCTGTATTTCTCTGTCTCACATACACACACACCCACACATGCTGACCCTTGTGTTTGTTGGTGATTGTAGATCGGTGTCCAGATAAAGACACGAGTGCAGGAACTGGGGCATGGCTGTATTGTGCTCGTTCAGAAGGCTGGAGCACTGCAGATCAGTCCATCTGACTCGTTCACCAAGAGAGAACTTATTGAGTGTGCACGAACTGTCACTGAGAAGGTATTAAAATGCACGACACAAAACCAAATGATATAAATTACACACAGCTTCCTGTCTTAAGAGTTTTTATTTTTATTTTCTGTAGGTGTCCATGGTGCTCTCAGCATTGCAAGCTGGTAATAAGGGCACTCAAGCCTGTATCACTGCAGGCAGTGCTGTGTCAGGCATCATCGCTGACCTGGACACCACCATTATGTTTGCTTCTGCTGGCACACTCAATGCTGAGAACGATTCAGACTCCTTCGCTGATCACAGGTATCACACAAATATATAGTATAATGGGGTAATTTACAGTCTGCAGACATTGGTGATGTACTGAAATTAAAATTATTGGCAGAAATCAAACATTTTGGACACATTGGTCCAAAAAATAAAATAAAATATTCTGAAAGCAGAACAATAATAATAATTATATATAGTCATGCGATATGGTAATGATATTGCGTTTATACAACAGTTCGACAGCATGGGTGCGTAAATACATAAGAAACAACAATGGAGTGTCTTTAAAGGGATAGTTCACCCAAAAATGAAAATGACCCAAAGATTTATTCACCTCCAAGGCATCCTAGGCATGTCTGACATTCCTCTTTCAGACGAACACATTCTGAGTTATATTGGACATTGTCCTGTCTGTTCCAATCTGTATAATTGCAGGGAATGGTGCCCCTGTTTCTGAATCCGAAAAAAAAAGTATCCATCCATCATAAATCTACTCAACACAGCTCTGGGGTGTTAATAAAGGCCTTCTGAAGCGAAACATTGCGTTGGTTGTCGATTCTTAACATTTTTTAAACTGTAATGTCCAGCTTCCAGTCGCTCAAGCAGGCGCGTTCACAACAAGGCGGTCGGGCGTATGACGCAGGTGTAACGAAAGGTGCAACATAAGATCCGGGGAGAAGACTGTAGTCTCACAAGAACCAAGTTTTGTTTACAGCACAGGAAACCATGTGAACTAGTAAATTGTATCTGTTTTGATTAAAATGGTGTGTTCGTGTCAATACCCAGGATGTTTAAATAAGTTTGTGACAGGTGTTTTGTTTTGCTTTTTCCTCTGTGCATCCGCATTCGTCACTTTTTCCCCAGATCTTACATTGCGCCTTTCGTTACACCTGCGTCATACGCTCGACCAACTTGTTGTGAACACGACTGCTTGAATGACCGGAAGCTGGACAGTACAGTTTATAAAGTTTTAAGAATCTATATTTTTCTTAAACTAATGCATCATTCTGCTTCAGAAGGCCTTTATTAACACCTTGGAGCCGTGTGGAGTAGTTTTATGATGAATGGAGACTTTATGGATTCAGAAACAAGGGCACCATTCACTGCAATTAAACAGACTGGAACAGACAGGACAATGTCCAATATAACTGAAAAATATTCATCTGAAAGAGTCGTGTCAGATATGCCTGAGGGTGAGTAAATCTTGGACTAATTTTCGTTTTTAGGGTGAACTATCCCTTCAAATACCCTCTTTTGCGCGGAACTACTTCCATCCATCACAGATTCAAATCTCAAGTTGACAGTTTTAACAGCTGAGCCCAAACCTCCGTTACTAATTTGAAAGTGCCACTTTAGAACTAGTAACGGAGGAACGTTGAGTTGCTTCATTGAAAACTTTTTGTACTACTGCATTAAAAGCTCACTGCATTATGTAGAGTAGAGTAGAGAGACATGGACTGAGGGAGTGTGATTAATTAAATTTTCAATTCAATTCAAGTTTATTTCACAATACAAATTGTTGCAAAGCAGCTTTACAGAAAATTTATATATATATATATATATATATATATATATATATATATATATATATATATATAGGCAGAAATCTATTTTATATATTTTACCTATTTTATATATTGACTTTATTAATATATTTAATTTTATTTACTTTGAATTTTTTATTGATTGCATTTATTTTATAATTTGCTGTATTAGGTGAGAAGAAAGAGACTGGGTAGTAATACTAAAACATGGGACAACACAGGAGATTGGTTTGCCACAGTTGACCAGCCAGAATTATGTATTAAAGAATAATGCTAACAAATACCTATGCAAGAAGGCACCGTATGAAATCATTCATATGTACATAAGCATTATAATCAAACTTGTATCATTTATGTATTCTCTCTCTCTCTCTCTCTCTCTCTCTCTCTCTCTCTCTCTCTCTCTCTCTCTCTCTCTTTGTATTAGAGAGAATATTCTGAAGACAGCCAAAGCGCTGGTGGAGGACACCAAGAACCTTGTTTCAGGTGCAGCATCAAGTCAAGAGAAGCTGGCCCAGGCCGCCCAGTCTTCTGCCAAGACCATCACTGACCTTACAGATGTGGTGAAATTGGGAGCGGCCAGCATTGGCCCGGATGACCCAGAAACACAGGTGAGAGCCATGGAGAAAGTGATGAGGACAGAGGAGAAGTCAAACACAGGGATTTGCCAGCAGCCGTTGGTAAGTCATCTTTCTGGAATGTGCATGTTATTGTCATTCATCTCCTCGTAGGTGGTGCTGATCAACGCAGTGAAGGATGTTGCTAAAGCTTTAGCTGAGCTCATTAGTGCCACCAAGTGTGCAGCAGGAAAAGCAGCAGATGACCCCTCCATGTTCCAGCTTAAGAGTGCAGCCAAGGTACGACAGTCAAAAACACTTCTGCATAAATATTACTCTCCCTTTTCCATCCTACCTCAAGAGCACAGAACTTGGTAAGAAACACTTCATCTAGGCAAATAGCTGTTATATATTTGTCTCTGAAACTGTAATCTCCCAGTTGTCCTCCAGAAATCTGGCTGCACGGATGGAAATGTCTCCTAACTCAGATATGAGTAAAAGTGTTCTGGTGAGAAGCTCATTCCAGTGTGTGCCATTAATCAGATTATTAATTAATGAGAAAATTAATGTTTTCTTCTTCATCAGCTACTATAATTCCCATTGCACACTTAGTCCCAAATATTTTACAATAAAATGAACGACATGCTCTATTATTGGCATACTTCTGCATGAGTTTGGAGTCCTTCATTTTTTTTAAGGAATGAAATAAATGGTAATTTTACCAGATTAACCTTAGATCATTGTTATTTTAGGATTATTTATGTACTGTTATAGTATTTATTGATATTTTGGCTTTTATTTATTTTTATTTTATATATATATTTTTCAGTCAACGAAACCAATATGTCTTTATAAATTGAAAGGATAGGAGAAAATAGGTCTAAAAATGTCTGGTTTTCAAAGGCAGATATGTTTGCAATAGTGAATTTTGCCATCAGATGTTCTTCTGTAAAAGTTCAATTAATGTTCACAGAGGGAGTGGTGTTTTCAGATGTGAAATGTAAATGTATGCCTTATGTCTGTGTGTTCAGGTTATGGTAACTAATGTAACATCCTTACTGAAAACGGTGAAGGCTGTGGAGGATGAGGCTTCAAGAGGAACCAGAGCTCTGGAAGCCACTATTGAGTGCATCAAACAGGAACTCACAGTAAGTTGAACACACAAGAAAACGGTGTAGGCACTTTTTTTGTGTGTGTGTTAAGGCAGTCTCACACAGGACGAGAAGCGCAGCACCGTGTCTAGAACAATTCGTAAAACAAGTACAACATGACGTAGCTGGGCGCTGGGCTTCTCGTCCGGTGTGACTGCCTTTAATCATCAGGCATTAGGGCAGTCGTGGCCTAATGGTTAGAGAGTTGGACAAATTCTGAGTATGGGTCATCATACTTGGCCACACATCACTTCACTCATCAGGTCTTTAAACTGACCTTAATTTTGACCTGTGTTTTGTACAAATCATGCTCAAATATATACAAGTGTGGTGACAAAACAATTTAATGAACAATTGTCGTCATCAGTTGTTTCAATCTAAAGAAGCCCCTGAGAAATCAACCACTCCGGAGGAGTTCATTCGCATGACAAAGGGCATCACTACGGCAACCGCCAAAGCAGTTGCAGCAGGAAATTCTGCTAGACAGGAAGATGTCATCTCCACAGCGAACCTCAGCCGCAAGGTCATAGCTGATATGCTGATCACATGCAAGGTGTGTGTGCATGTACTTGTGTCCATCTGTGCTTTTTCATCTATGGATTAGCGAAGGTGTTTTTGATGTGGACTTTCATAATGGGCTTTAATAATTTCCCCCTCAGCAAGCGGCATATCATGAGGAAGTAAGTGAGGAGGTCAGAAACAGAGCTCTGTTATACGGCACTGAATGTACCAATGGATATATAGACCTCCTAGAACATGTCCTACAGGTACAAACACAGTCATTTACACACATAATGCATCTGCATGGTGCTTTGATGGTCCGTTTGTTCAGGATTGGTCTTAACCAGAACTCTTTATGTGCATATATGTATTTCAGGTCTTACAAAAGCCAACAGGTGATCAGAAACCAAAACTGGTGATGTTCTCTAAAAAGGTTGCTGCAGCTGTCACTGAACTGATTCAAGCAGCAGAGGCCATGAAAGGTAAGAGATATTTCATAACACACACCTTCATTAAGACAAAAACATGCTCACTCCGTGTAGTTTGGAGATATACTGTGCTGAGTAAAGTTTCCTGTCTTTCCTGTCTCACTCAAGATGAGGGTGAGTACCACAAGATGCCAGTAAAAAATTATTCCGTATTTCCATTCATCATTTAGAACCTTTTCTTATTTAACCACATTTGTGTCTTGTTTTTGTTTTGCGGTGTTTCATTTGTGTTCAGCTCTGTGACAAAATTAATTACTCTCAGGCTTGATTTGTTTTAAAAGACACTATCCATTTACTATTCACCTGACACATGTTTCAGTTATTACAGCATGCCTGTGATAATTCCAGGCCTTGCCAAACATTAGTTAAGTGTGTGTATTGTGTGTGTAGGCACTGAATGGGTTGACCCTGAGGATCCTACTGTGATCGCTGAAACGGAGTTATTGGGAGCTGCAGCCTCAATCGAAGCAGCAGCCAAGAAACTTGAGCAGCTCAAACCAAGAGCCAAACCAAGGGTAATGTGCATGGCTTAATACACTCTTTAAAGACTACGCTAAATCGATGTATTGTAAGGGCACTGTGCAGTGCTCTGTTATATTTGCATTTATATGTAATGTAATATGTGAACACTTGTGGTCAAAGGTTTAGAATAATTACGATTTTTGTGATGTTTTGTGAAAGA